>SNQJ01S0007917.1:81153-119659 GCA_010110895.2 Picea sitchensis | reverse complement strand
GAATTAATAGAATGGAATTAGCTATAGTGCTAGTCATCCGTTATGGGTTCAATGGTTAAATTATGTGTAATGGTTTGATACAACAAAACCATCCCCCGTTGTTTGCTTATGACACAACCCTTTGCTTCTTTGGGAGATTGTCACCTTCTTCTCTTTGGTGAATACTTAGTGCTTTTCTTTCCTTGAAAGTCTGCATATGAAAACTATGGTTTTCTAATATAAAATTTATTGGTATGTTGTTTGAACCCCAGGCAAGAGCACCCAGTGACCGCACAATACATACTAGGAGAATATGTCACTCGCCCTTGATTCCCTTCATGTCAAAATTCATCTTCTTCTATTAGAGTTCATTTGGGTGGTGATGTAACCGTTTCTAAACAATCACACTATCTTTGAGGACTATCAATTTGGTCCATATTTCCAAGCCAACTCAAATAGATCTCAAACCATTGTCACTTTATTAGACATATTGATACAACTTTTCCATTATATTGTCATGGTAAACATAGTTGTTTTGTAATATTTTGGGGCATTGATTGAGAACTCATGCGACGTGCATTGTTAATCAATGGATTTCCCAAGTTTGCTCAAGGTTTCAAAATTTAGTGCAATGTATTGATATTGGGCTCCTTTTTTGTGAAGGTTAGGTTGGACACAAGTTTGATTGTTTCTTGGCCCTTGATTTGGTTGAGGAGATGAATTGATTTATCAAGCTGGTTGGCACACATTCTTTGAGATTTCTAAATAGAAATTGAGTTTTCCAGATTTTGGTTCAAATTCCAAGTCCCAGGTTCTCTCTGAGTGGTTATCAAGAAGGGTATACATCCATCATAACAAAGTTAATATTTTTGGAACATGAATATGCATATATAGGAATGTTTTCTATGACTGCTTATTTTAAAAGAGAAGAGTGCCAATCTAATATTGCCTAAGCAAATTTACTAATGATCCTTGTGCTTGGAATGAACTATCCAGTATCAAAAGATTTGTTTTGGGTTGGCAATTAAAACAAAGGCATGTTCATTTATTTGGGCCTAGGGTCATAAATGAAGAAGCTAAGGCTTGAACCCAACAAAGAAATAGAGCTCATTATCGTCTGTAGTGGATAGTTAAAGTAGAAGAGTAGCACTCGGAATTGCACCGAAAACAAATACCAATTTTTTTTTTCGGTAATAGTCATCCATGTTGGTGAAATGGACATGCTAGAGGCCCACCTTTTACAAATGGGAGTTGTGTCTTCCCTAGATATCATAATCCAAACCATCCAACCTTTGGCTAGTGTAGGATTTGATTTGTGTCATCCCTAGATCTCATATTCCACGAGGCTAACCATAAATCCAAATAAAAAAGGATGTTGTTGCTAATCCCATTTTGGCTAAGTAAAATTCAAAATTAATAAATAGGAATAAAATTTATTGTAATTCGTGTTGATTGTTGTATGGGTTATAAATTAGAAATATGAGCCTAGTTCCTTTGTTTAGGAGAAAAAAGGGACTTTACAAGCTTTTTTTAAGTGGAAAAATCTATCGCAGTTCAGTTGTTAATTGGTGTGGAGGACAATAATCATTAGTTGTTATCCACGAATGTAGGTTGACTCATCATTATTATTAAAGGAAAACCATACTACTTAAAATGATTAATTGTTATTGAAGGATAACCATACTACTTAAAATGATTAAGAAAACCATGCCACCTAAAATGACTCATTGATGGTTTATAATGAGGCTTTCATTATTGCGAGATGCCTCTAGGTCTTGAGTAATTAACCTATTCCTAATGTATCCAATCAAAAGCACTATTAGGTCTTATTTCATGACCAAAATGCACTTTCAATGTAAATAGTACTTGTGAGAAAATGGATATCCTATATTGGCATAATCATTGAGGTCATGATAAGGATTCATATAGAGATGGGAAAGAAATACCAAAAATTGGAGGAAATATATATAAAGGATGCAACATCAAGTAAACAAATTGTATAAAAATACGGAAATTGTATATACCTCATTCCATGTTTAAAGTAAATTGTGTTTCTTTACAATGAATTTACTATAATTATTTGAAAAATCCAAGTGTGTGTTTGGCCAATGTCCTAAAATACTTCATAAGAATTAATAGATTTCATTCTAAAATCGAAAAATTACACATGTATCTATAAATTTCATATTGAAATATGCATCTGCAATTTAGAGAGAAGAACACAAGTTGCCCTTACATCCTGTTTGGGCACTACAAGCTTTTGAGAAATGCATTGTTGACTTGATAGGTCCCATTAATCCGCCAACAAAACATTGAAAGGAAAGATATATCATTACCACAACAAATTACTAGGTTGAAGTTGAACATGTCAAAGATTGTTCTGTGGATACAACTGCAAGGTTTATCTTTGAGAACATTATTACTCAATTTACTATGGTGAAGGATTGATTCAGTCTTCTTAAGAGGCGAAATAAAATGGTGGAGGAACTCAGAGCCTAGATCTAGAGGTTGAATGTAGAAGCATAGGCCATTATAATCATCTGGATGTACTGTTCGACACCAATCAAAATGCCAAGAAGGAAATCCATGAGCTCAAGCCTGCAGTTCAATCTGCATATGCTCATATGCACCAATTAGATTCCATTGCAGATAGAGTGGAAAACTCTTCTCGCCACTAAGCATGAGGAGCCAGAGGTTGTTATAGCTGAAGAATTTTTTCTGGGAGCATCTATTTTGGTATGGAAACGACAAGACCTCTTATATAATTATGAAAAATTTCGTCAACGGGCCATCTGCAGTTGGGCCCTTGGTTTAAAGAGGGCCCTAGTAAAGAAGTTGAAGGTTGAATCAGGGCGAGTCAACAATTATGGTCGGGGTCTGTTGGGCCCTTCGTTTTTGATAAGTAGATAAGGATGATAGTCATAGGTTAAAAATTTGAACAATCCATGCAACAACTAGAAGCTTAGGAATTAGTGGAAAAGGAAATACTTTGGGAAGATAAAAGAAATACCGAGTGTGGAAAAAAGAAGAATTGATTTAGTTAATCGACTCTATCAAGGGCTCGCAAGTATAAATAAAAGGGAAATGTAAAGGGAAAGGGTTGATGTCACTCCTATTGTTGGTTGTGGGTCAGTCAGTTGTTGTTGTTGTTATTGTTGTCTTTCTAGTTTGTATTCTTTTTGTCATGGACAATTACTTTAGTTGTTTCAGTTGGTACTATTTTTTCACTTGCAGTAAGTCTCGAGTCTTTCTTTAATCTTGAAGAATATCATTTGAAGGTGTAGGAGTTATATCTCACAACATGAGACAATGTATTGAAGATTTGTGTATTTTGAGAAGTGATGTATTAGATATAAGGTGTATGAAGTCTTTGGTACTGTTGTAGTTAATTAAATGATGTGATTCGAGGACCTTAAAATTTCTTTTATGATTTTTCTTGTTCTGATATGAATGGATCTGTATATCTACTTTGTAGTTGCTCATTCTTTTCCTTTTTTTACTTGAATGCTATTGCAATATGGATTTAATGGTTAAAGTAATGGATTTGCATAGATTAGAAGTAGATTTGGTTTGGTATCATTTATAACTCCTTGAATCATACGAGTCTCGACTATGCTTTTGGTGAGACATCTTTCCCTTATGGAAGGTTGAAAATGCCAACATTCCTAGACTACATCAAAATATTTTTGTTGGTAACTGTCGAGAACCCTAGTCTCAATTTTATGCCAACACTTGGAATGAACTATTGGTATCAAAATATTTGTTTTGGGTTGGTAATTACAACAAAGGCATGTTCATTTATTTGGGCCTAGGGACATAAACAAAGAAGCTAAGCCTTGAACCCAACAAAGAAATAGAGCTCATTCTCGTCTGCATTCATCCATGTTGGTGAAATGGATAGGACATAGGCCCACCTTTTATGGATCATGGTTGTGTCTTCCTTAGATATCACAAGCCAAGACATCCAAAATTTGGCTAGTGTAGGATTTGATTTGTGTCTTCCCTAGATATCACATTCCACGAGGATAACCATAAATTCAAATTAAAAAGGATGGCACTACTAATCCCATTTTGACAAAGTAAAATTCAAAATTAATAAACAAGAATAAAATTTATTGGAATTCGTGTTGATTGTTGTATGAGTTACAACTCAGAAATATGAGCCTAGTTCCTTTGGTTAAGAGAAAAAGAGGTCCCTACAAGTTTTTTTTAAGTGGCAAAATATACATTACCTTCATCTTGTCTTCAGGACATTCTAGTTCCTATCTTTCTGACCTCATCAGAATGAACACTGTCAAGTGTTTTTGTGAGCCATTTTGGCATACCTTTCTGAGATGGTCCAGGTTTTTAAATTAATTGAGATGGTGTTGAGTTCTAATCAAGCCTCAAATTTTCAATCCTCTTGATGATTTCATCGAAAATAACTTTAGGTTATGATGAAGTGGCGATAACTTCTTGATGTGGGGAAGATGGTGCTTCAAAAGGATATTTTAGAGATAGAATCAAGATAGGGATCCCCCCTTCAAGATGTGGAATCTCATCATCAAATTTATGATATGTATTTACACAAGTGAATGTGTCCATATGATAAAGCTACCTCTCAACTATTTCGTCTTTCTTGGAGGATTCAATAAATATTACATCTATGGAAAGGATGAATTTCATGTTCGTCTCATCATAAAGAAGATACCCAAGAAGATGCACTTCTGACTCCTTGCATCATGCTTGCTTCTTTGCTCCTTAGGAATCAAGTCATAGCAGGTGGAACCAAAGACCCTAAGATGCCTTACCGAAGGAATGTGGCCATACCACATTTCATATGGAGTATTTTTTCTAAGAGCATGATATTGCCACCTGTTTTTGACACAAACTACAAATAGAAATGCATCGGCCCAAAACATCAATTTAACATTCTTGAAAAGCATCATGGAACGTACCATGTTTAGAAGTGTCTTGTTAATTCGTTAATCCACACAGTTATGTTGGGGATTGTATGGAACTATGGTTTGATGTTTGATCCCATGTTGGCGAAGGTAGATTTCAAATTCATTAGATGTATATTTTGAATCCATACATGATAAATTTTAAATGTTTCAAAAGATTGTGATTTATATTTCAACAAGTACACTAAACTCGTCCTAGTGTAATTGTAATACCCCTATTTCCCCCATATTGTAATTAATCATTAATCATGATCACCATGCTATGGCACGGGAAAAATGTAAATGTATTATTTATATTTCCAATGACTGATTGTGGGTGTAAAGACTTGAAGTAATGGCCATGATATCACTAGAGGAAAGAATGAGGAAACTGTGGAGAGGGTTCATTAGTTCAAATGACCCAAATTCCCTTTTCCTAAGATAATAAGCCTCATTTGGTTCCCAATGAGATGAATCAATTAATGAAGGAAGGCCTGGTGGTTGGATAATCAACCACCCCCATGAATGGAAGCATGGTATGATTAAACAATGTCATCCCGAAGTACCGCAGGGTCTGAAAGACTAGGTTGACCCAAGTTTCCTTCTGATAGAAGGAACAAGATAGGTTGAGGACCATCCTGGGAAAATATATACAAAAAATAGAGACAAGGAGAATATAGATGGAGGAAGAGGTGCACGCATGAGGCTCTGTAGAGAGAAGGAGATATTCCAGACAATAACACATGCACAGAGGGGAACGCACAACCCAGACATGCAAAGGAAAAGAGGAAGGCTACGAGCTTGATGTTGGGGAAATATCTGAGAAACCTTGTAGGGATGATGTGACAGAGAGGTCTCTAAGAAATGACATAGTTCCCTAATGATATCATGGCTTGGCATGGGGGTGGCCAAAGTGATAAGAATGAATGCCTCTGATCCTATGGTTGGGTGGAAAGGATAACAACCACAGTTAGTCGGTTGGTGATCGAATGTAATAGAAAAGTATTTTTATGCCCTGTATACTAGAATTGAATTGCATGATTTGATTATTTGTAATTGTATAACTTGTACCTTACGTGAAATAGATGACAATGATGTTTACTGCCCATCTATAAACTATTGTTTTTAATTGGATATAAGGAAACAATATTGGCCTCTGGGCTGGTCGGAAGAACCCTTGAGGTGTTTTCCCTAGGGAGTTACCTCACAGTTCCAGAGTTTGGAGCAGAATTCTGGGTATCGCCACAGTCTCGTTAATTCCATGAGATTACCTCGCCTTGTTCTAGAACTTAAAGTTCTACTAATTAGGAGGGCACTTCTTTCAAACCAGTGGCCTAAGAGACCATAGTCTCATGCCAAGGGCCTTAACCAAATCTCAGCTAAGAGTAGAACTTATAGCCTAATATTCATCAGAGGGTCCATATGAATAGGGTTTGGGAACCCTGTGCTAGTCTGAAAGGAGCTAGCTCTTAATGGCTTTAGAGCTTTGAGAGTTTGAATCTCTAGGATGTTAAAGTTCACAACTGCCAAATTCTTGAATGTCGGAGCCACGAAGCAATGTGGATCATGGATCTATGGATCCTTTGGAACCCTTATCGACTGTCAGATCAATCCTAATGAAAATATGGTGTCAAGTACTTTGGCATAAGTCCTACTCTGGGAGGTTTAACCTGTGAGTGAAATAGAATATCACCGAAGCGTCGAAGGATGGAGTAATGTAGTATATTAACGTAAGCTAAGGTGATGTGGACTCATCGTAGGTGTAACACGTGTCACCCCAATTTGTGGTTTTCATAGACCCTGGGTGTCAAATGGAACTAGACACGTGGCACCAGTTGATCGGTCCATGTGTTGTCCTTGTATTTTGCCAAACATTGTCTATTGGGCCTAGGTTGTGGTCAGCCTGACACTGACCACTTAGGGAGCAATACGAAAGTTACATGGCCAAACTCTTGAATATCGAAGTCATGAAGCGATGAGGGCCATCGATCTGGAGGAGCTTTGGGACCACTCGTGATCATTGGATCTACTCCTCGGTCAATTTTCCTTTGATCTACTACGGGAGTAAGGCGAGGGTGACACCATGAAACCCCTGAATGCTAAAGTGGAAAAGCGATGGAGGCTATAGACATGGATGATTTTAGGGGCTAAATTTCGCTCATGGGCTAATTTTCCATGTTTTTTCCCAAAAAATGATTCTCTATTATAAAAATGATTCGCTCAAATTCTATATGATAAAATTATGTTACCTTAAAAATCGCTAAAATTGTATACAAATTATATAAAATAATTAGAAATTTGAATATTTTTACAAAAATATTGCCAAACATTTTGTAGTTGGTCTATGAAGGATTAGTAATATTCGCCAAGGTTTATACATTCTAAAATAAATTTCCATCCTTAAAATCATCCCTATATAGATCCCAAGGTCTACGTGGACACTTCTTGACTTTGAGATCAAAGGGTTGGGAAGGTTATCAGTCTGGGGTGACGTGGCATAATGACGTCACCCAGGGTGATGTGTAATCATTCCTGAGCACCACATGTTGCCTTAATTTTCATGTTTTGCAAGCCCTATATGCCCAATAGAATGTGACACATGTCACCCCCTTGAAAAGGAAACGTCTCACCCCGAGCCTTTGTCACGTGTGTAACATCCCTGTTTCCCCCAGCTTGTAATTATTCATAAAATAGGATTACCATGCGAAGGCATGTGGATGATGTAAATGTATTATTGTTAAATTTCCCATAATTGACTGATGGGGGGTGAAGCCTTGAGGTACAATCCATGATATCTCTAGAGGAAGGAAATTAGTTAATGAAGAAAGGACCAGTGGTTGAATCATCAACCACCCCCATGAATGGAAGCGTGGTCTAGCTGCATAATCTTAGCCCGAAGTACCACAGAGACCTACAAACCTGAGCTTCCTTCTGGTAGAAGGAACAGGACAGGTCGGAAACCTTCCAAAGGAGGGAAGGTAAGATACATATAGACACACATCAAGAGGAGAGACACGAGGTGAGAGAACAAGATCGAAAAGAGGATGTGAGAACCAAAAGGAAGTGTAGAGAACACATTCTAAAGGACTTAATGCGAGCTTGATGCTCAGAAAGAATCTCATAAACCTCTTAGGGTCACTGTGACAGAGAGAGTTTTCTCTGAGAGATGGCATAAATTTCCTAGTGATATCATGGCTTGGAATGGGGGTGGCCAGAGTGCTAAGAATGAATGCCTCTGAGCCTATGTTTGGGTGGAAAGGCACACACCCACAGTCAGTTAGTTGGATGCAACCTGAAATAGATAAGTATTCTCATACCCTGTGAAATTGAGCTGTAATTGTGTAATAAAATTAGATATACTATGAATGACCCATGGATGGATATGCTTGCTTAATGATTTATACTATATCCCTTTTTGTGTCTACTTGATGGTGTAATTAGGAAAGTAATAAATTATATGAATTGGACATGTTTTGTATTCGTAAATGCTTGTGCCTCGTGGTGGCTTAAACTAGATCCACGAGCTGTGAGTTCATCGATCTTGGGCACAGTTTCACGTACACATGTCGACACTCCTAGTTGTTCGGAGTTCCTTGCAGGAGGGATTATGTTAAAGCTTAGGAGAGATAGTGCATGTATGCACAGGCTCCCTGTGAGTCAGGCAGAGACCGAGAACCACTTAAGTTCTAGAGTTGAGGAATGAGCATAAGGGGTGCGCGAAAGGATTCTTCCAAGCATTAAGTTCAAGAGAAAGAATGCAAAGCTCTTAATCCTTTCAGAGCTAACAAAGCTTAGGAAAAATAGTGAGGTTGAAGTATCAAAAAATGGGAGGGTCCCTTGTTTGGAAGATGAACGAATGAAATCTGTTCGAAAGAAGCCACGGTTTGTTGTGACCATTGGGTGCGAGAAAGAGCATGGGAGTTAACCTTGGAGTCATTTGGAATTCGCGAGTTCAACAAACTGAGTGAGTTCATCGTAAGGGAGGTAAAATCCCCAAACTTCCAAAGTCTCGAAGTTAACCCTGAGCCTTATATCTGAGGATGCCCGGGAGCCATCCCAACCAATAGATCTGAGAGGAAGACGATAGTCAAGTTAGAAGAGCTACCCATGACATAAGAACTTGATAGCGGACATGTTATTTCATAGCCATGTTCAACCTACATCATTGATATCGTCGAGAATGGAATATTAACCACTAGGATTAGACTAGAGTTGAGTGAGCACTCCCTTGATGGCGGAGGTTGAACCCTGCAATTTCTGTGAACCGTCGATCGTCGTTGACCTTTTATTTGAGTATGATGAGATCCTTGAAATGAAAAGAGTGCATGGGAAGGATAAATATTCAAGGGGAATAAATATCATAGGAGATAGAACTTTTAGGCATGCAGACGAAGTCCAAGAGATGGACCCATAGGAGGAGAAAAGGTCGAGGCCTTTGAACACTTAGAAAATATTCTAAGTTGGAAGAGATTAGAAGTTCAGGAGGAGGAGCGAAAGTGTCCTTTGGATCACAATGTAGAGGACCAATAGTCATTTGATCAGAGCAAGGATCCCAAGCCTTAGTTCTTTTCACACACGGGAGAGTGGACTTACCAAAGTCCCAAAGTCCCAAAGTAGGTTGGGACCATCGATTGTCAAGGAGAACGAAGTAAATCTCAAGCGTCGGATCCATAGGATAGGTGGCATAAACTTGTAGACTCCGGGTAAAGACCCGAAGAAAACATCAACAGTTGGATCATCCGAAGTAAACTTTAGCCATTGGATCAAGTGGATAGGTGGCGTAAGTTTGTGGACTCTAGATAAAAACCCAAAGTAGATCCTATCCGTTGACCGACAGGAGATACATGTTGATAGATCAGAGACTTCGGGGAAAACTACTTTGGAGGTTTCCAAGTGAGGAGTGTGACAAAATCCTGAAGCCCCGAAGGCCGAAGAAGATCGCAACTGTCCGTTGCAGAGGGATATGTGGCAGAAATCCATGAAGTTTGGGTGAAAGCACTCCAGGAGAAACAAGTGCATAGGAGTTTGAAACTCCCGAAGCTCGAAGAGCCAAAGAGAATTTGGACCGTCATATCCAAAGGGTACGTAGAGAAAGATCATGAACTCTAGGTGAAAGTACTCTAGGAGAAAATGAAGGAGTAAAGTTTTAAATTGTCGAACCCCATATAGCCGAAGCCGTTGGGAGCCATCGATCTGTGAGAGGACACATGTCATCAGATTGCGAACTCTGGATAAAATGCTCTGAGAGAAGTAGAGCATGGGGAAGTTGATATTTGAAATCTCTGAAGGCTTAAGTCCCGAAGAATATGACAAACGTTGATTTGAAAGTGGACGCATGGCACCAAATCTAGAACTCCAGGTACAGAGCACTACGGAGGAAAGAAGAGGGTGAAAGCGTCAAAGTCCTGAAGGAGATCTCGATCGTTGATTGAGGAGGAGGTCAAAGGCTGTTCATATAGTCTTGGTTGAAAAGTGTTGAAGTCCCGAAGAGGACCAAGGCCGTCGATTTGGAGAGGACAGGTGTTACACATCAAAATTACTCACTTTGATAGTGTCGCAAGTGTCGTCATTACAAGTGTTTCAAGTGTCACATTTTGCTCACAAGTGTCGCAAGAAAGCATGTTGCCATGATGCCTATGTCGTGCCTATAACGACATGAGAAGGACACTTGAAACACCTCAAACATTTGATTTGGAAGAGGAGAAATGAGTCAACAGGCTTGCAAACCTTTTGCCACCTGAAAGCACCTCAAAAACTGAGTTTTGGAGAGGAGCGCTCCCCCTTACACTATCTCGGAGCGTCGGCGCTCCTCATACACTACCAGGGAGCGTTATAACGCTTCCAGGCCCTTTTGAAGGAGTGTTACATAGATTTTGAGAGCGAGCGCCCTAAAGCCCTACCGAGGCTACAGCTCGATAGCCCTTTGAGGAGGCGCTACCTAATGCAGGGCGGTTGTTAAGCGGTAGGATGAATGGGGGAAGCATCTTTTCATTCTTGGAAGGCAGTTGGATTGAATCCCTGATCTAGCCATGATCCTAGGGCAGATCCTCCACTGAAGGAGGAAAATCCCTCCACCTTCCCCAAGGATATCTCAAGTGGTTGATACTCTCCAAGTCTATATAAGCAAACTTTCTAATGGTAAAAGAAACTGATAGAAGAGATATCCAAACATGATCTCATAGAGTGAGAGGACTGCAAAGGGAGAATTACACCAAACTTATGAGATCATAAGTGGTGTTGGGGAAGAATTTCTCTCATGAAACCTGTGATATCATAGGAAACACATAGTCATTCAGAGGAGAGTGATCAGTGAATTTGTTGCTATCCAGGTTGTGGATATTTTTGGCAAGGGTTAGACGAAGAGGGTTTGACGAAGCTGTCGCATTCGTGTCTACGATTGTAAGTACTGCTTCGTCAGGTCCTCTTCGTCATTCTCATTAATATGACATGCTTAGCACATTTCTTTCTAGTTTTGTGTGATGTTACATGAACTTATCATTTTATGATAGATTTATTTTCAAGCTAATGTCAATAGAGTAGGAAGTGGTAAGTATCTTGATTTGTCCATAGGACATCGTGAGAAACAAAGGATTGGAATGCAGCTTCGGACGTCGAGGGACAAGCGTCGGTTAAAGGTACTTACATTCCTCTTCAGCCTACTCGTACATTGGGCTTAGATAGATTCGAGATGGAATTAATCATGATATAAGCACTTTTACATCTGGGGTTAAAGTCAAAGCCTTGAAGGAGTCGATCTCTACCACTTGTCCATGAGGATTTTCCTACAAACTGGCGAGCTCCTTTGGGGAGATAGGCTTGAATCAAAGCCTCTTGTTTTGATTTTCTCCTCATTGACCTAGTTCTGCCTCTTGAATGTTTCAGACCTGATCTACCCCTCCTTTGATTAGTTTCCTGAGCTGATTAAGCTCCTCACCTTATCACATTCAGCATTTTTGTCGAATTCCAAATAGCAATTTTTGGAATTTCTTGACATATTTGGGACTTTAATACCCTAGCGCCCCTGCCCTAGTATCACCAAAGCGCCAGCGCTTCTTAAAGCCCTACACAGAGCGCTATAAATCTCCTTTCCCTTGGCAACAGATCCCCAGCCCTCTTTGGCTCAAAAAAAAAACCCTCCAGAATTTCTTTATTGGGATTTTGCCTCTGTGTCTCCTCTGCTGAGTAACCTTGAGAGTCAATTTTTCTTCCTTTTAGCCTTGATATCTGTCTCTTTGAAGGATAAAACACCTTGTTGATTGGATCTTACAACCTTCTTCACTATTTTTCATTAGGTTTTTCCCTGTTGAGTGAAATTTGAGACCCATGCATTGTTCTTCTCTCCCTCATGAGTTGAATAAAACCTTGGTGAAGGTCATCAAAGGCCTATAGACCTCCTCATCTTGCTTTGGGTCAAGGTCCTTATCCTTCAATCTTTGCTTTTAGGTGTAAAATACTTTGTTTTCCCTCTTTAGTTTATTTCCTCTTTTTAAGCTTTTTAGATTTGGTCAATCTGAAGGGTGTATTGTTTAATGTTACTCTTATATACTAGTTTAGTTTTCATTTATACCAAGAGATAATTAGTAAAGATAAGCATCGTGATTGTATTGATCATCGCCCCATACACAAACAATAAAGGAAATACTTCGCGATTGATTGTGCATATTAGAAAACACATTTGAAGTTTTGCATTACATGAGGATTTGATTGAGAAAAGATTTGTTTGGGATTGATAGATGTAGCGGTAGTAGAAGAACTCTCTCTCCTTAGCTAAGGAAGCGTTCCTTAAAGAAGGAAAATGATTGTTTCTCATGCTTGATGCACTCTTTGGAATTAATTAAATAATTCCAATTTGTTTCATAGCCACCCTTTAACATCAAGAACATCCACTAAAATCAATGTTAATTAAAATTCACCTAGAACTTTTTTTTCTTTGCTAGAATCCTCACCAACAGTAGAATAGAGTCTGAGTACTTTGGATTAGGCTGTGGGAATAACTCTCCAAAGTTGTCAAGCAAACATTAGCATCTTGAGATAAGGCAAATCCGGTTTATCATTATAAGAATGCTGGGATCCCCCTCTCTGCGAGGAGATTCACATGAGTTGCATTGAATGGCCTCACGGGGAATAACCCTCAAGTAGTTTAAGCCCATTTGTGGTGAATGCGATGGAAGTATTATGAAGTCACTTTGGGAAATGGAATCCCACCACAGTGCTAGCATTAGAGCTTCTTAGTTGATTTAAGGCTTGATGCCACTGCTGTGCGATTCGGATCAGTATGTTATTTCCCTTGGTATTTGCAGTGTGTCATTAGTAGCCATAATCTTTAGAGTTTTTTACACAAGGTGGTGGCCAGGAATCTCAGCATGCACAGGAGGCGGACATTGGTCAAACTCACTCGGAGCTCCTTGGAGGTAAATCCACAATTACTAGTGGAAGCTTGCCAAGACATA
Organism: Picea sitchensis; assembly: GCA_010110895.2. Classification (NCBI taxonomy): domain Eukaryota; kingdom Viridiplantae; phylum Streptophyta; class Pinopsida; order Pinales; family Pinaceae; genus Picea; species Picea sitchensis. The sequence goes on along the minus strand of SNQJ01S0007917.1, from coordinate 106,308 downwards.
AGTCAGATTAGCGGTATGCATTGTAAGCTGACCACCCTATCCCGCTTATACGGACTTGATCACTTTTGATGTTGATTTCATCACCCAACTAGATACAGTCATCGAGAAGAGTCACATTTCTAACTTGGTATGATTCTTAGATTATTAGTGTATCTGTTTCTTTTACTTATGGACCCTTGGAATTGAGTCCCGATTATTAATGGCGTCAAATCCACAGGGAGTACCAATGGGAGAACCCCTTCTTAGGGGAACCTTATACCTTTCCTTCATTGGGAAAATTTGGTCCTCCATATGTTGCCCTGCCCAGGTCTTAGGACTCACTATTGGATTACCCGATTTGGTTGTTCCCCCTCCGGTGATCCCGAATCCCTCGATGTTTCAGTTGCACCGGATACTTTGGATGTCAATACACCCTTGCACACATCAGCCTCCGTCGACTTTTCACCTTCTTGCCCATCAAGTCTCCTTCCATTTCTCCCTCTTCACCTAGCGAAAGCTCTAAAGAAAGTAACCAGGTTTGATAGGAATGAAGGAGAAGCGGAAGAAGAAGAAGAAAGGACCAAGACCTCAACAACATCGGATGTTGGCTCTAAGAAACCGATTATAACATTAATGAAATGGGGTGTTGATATGAGATTAATGACAAGATTGAAAGAAACAATCAAAAACCCAAATTCCCTTACAAACTTTGCAAGGGTGACCACTTCGAGGATTGTCGGTCTTACCCAGTCTTAGAAATGTGGTCCTCCAAATCATCGGCCTCTGTCGGTCATGTTGATGATACCCCATCAGCTAGTGATGTCAGTTGATCAAGAAGAAGACAAATGTCAAGTTCCTTGCATGTTATGTAAAGGTGTCATTACTCTCACCTTTGTCCTCGTATGGGCCAGGCTTCTTCTCTTTTGGAAAATTCAACTTCCAAAATGTTATCGCAAGCTTTCCTCCAACCCATCATTGGTTGATGGGTGGTCAATCGGTTCCATCTTCAGTCAATCGGTTGATCGGTGGTCAATCAGATTTCCTCTCGATTGAACCCTGCGGACCCAAGTAGGCTGATCAGTTCGATCAGCCGATCGAAAGCTGCTCTTCATCAAAGAGTATTATTGATACAAAAGTAGTGATTTGTTTTCATCTCGATGATCCACTTTCCGTTAGAAGTGACACCAAGGAATGGAATCGATTCCGTCGACTATTCTTCCCTTGGAGAATAAGAACCAAAGTGAGTCGATCCGGTTTTGCCGCCAATTGATCCATTCCTCCATAGGAGTGCCAAAGTGATTGATTTAGTCCCTTCCTCGGTCAGTCCACTCTTCAGAGGAAGAGTGCCAGCATCAGTCTATCCAAGCCCACCATTGAGTAGATCGATCAATCTATCGGTCGATTCTACTCTCCTTCTAGAGAATGAACCTGATACTGCCCATGTTTTTCTTGATACATACTCTCTGGAAAAATGGAGGGCATTCACTCCTCATGGAACCCCCTCCAAAATCTGAAGCCATCCTTTATGAAGTTAGGGTAAGCTAAAATGGACCTCTATATTCCTCCACATTCCTTTCGGATACGATTCGGAGTTCATGATGGGGCGTTCCTCAAACAACGATAGATGAAAGGTGCATCCGTTAGTATTTTGTCTTTTGTTGTTTGGTACGCTTTTGGTTGTCCGCAACTTGCACCGGTTACATAGTCACATTAGCTTTAGCAGGAGGAACTCAGTAACCTTTAGGGATCCTTCCTCCGGTTCATGTAACTTTGGGAGGGAAAAGCATCTTCTCGATGTCATGGTAGTCTGAGGACCCTTGGATTTCTCTTTACTCATGCGTGGGATTATGTCTATGCCATAGAAGCTATTGTGTCCACTCTTTTCCATGATATCTTTCCCTCGATGGAAGAATTGCTGACTATTGATCAACTTTCATTCCTTCGGCCCATTTACCTCCTAAGTGGATTCTTATATATGCAGACGATTATCGCGCTGTATCAATTATGTGGCGTTGTCTCTATGACCTCAACTGACGATTTGGATCAGTGAATTAACACATGGTGATTTCTTCGGTGGGGTTATTGGAGCTTGATATCCTTGCTCCTATCGTGACCCTCGACATGTCCCTCCTCGAGTGATTATCTTCCATCGAGTGAAGATCTCTTGGAAACCATGACCGAGTCTTATCCTTGACATGGTATCCTTCGGGCCGTTACCTCTTGGAAGCCGTGATCAAGAAGAAACCGAGAGCATAGTTTCTCTCTTCTCTGTGGCAAGCTCATTAAAGTAGAATAGAGGCCACTGGCTTTCAAAGGTACAGGGCATATCGAAGCATAGATTTCTCTTCTACGGCAGAGCTCATTAAAATGAAAGCGGAAATCCGAGGATCAAACACGGAACCTTGAGGCATAGTTCTTTCTGTATCCAAGGTTAAAAAGTAAGAACAATCACCTCTCATACACTATCTTCCGGGCGTCAGGCGCTCCTCATACCTCACCGAAGGGCGTTATAGCGGCTTCAGGCCCTTGAAAAGAAGTGTTATAGATTTTGAGGCCGGCCCTAAAGCCTACCGGGGAGGCTACAGCATTTCATTAGCCCTTTGAGGGGCGCTACCTAATTAGGTTTTTAAGCTATTGAGATGAATGGGGAAGCATCTTTTCGTCTTGGAAGTGATTGGATTCAGATCCAGATCTAGCCATGATCCTGGGCAGATCCTCAGGCTGAAGGAGGAAAATCCTCCTTCCCCAAGGATATCTCAAATTAGTTGAAACCTCTCAAGGGCTATATAATATGACTTTCCTATATGGTGAAAGGGGATTGGAAATAGAGAATGTCAAACTTATAATCTCATAAGTGAGGGCGCAAAGGGAGAATTCACATAGACTTATGATCTCATAGAGTGGTGTTGGAAGTGATAATTGGGGAAGAAATGTGTATGTAAGAACTTATGATCTTGGAAATTTGCAGTCGACTAGAAAATCATCGGTCATTCTTTGACCAGGGTTGTGGATCTTCGGACAGGTTAAGGACGAAGGACACAGCCGAAGGCATTAGCATTGTACATCTACGATTGTAAATACTTTTGTCGTCATTCTCATTAATATGACATACTTGGCTTGTTTCTTTCTAGTTTGTGTTGATGTTACATGAACTTATCATTTAGTGATAGATCTATTTCAAGCTAATGTCAATATGGAGTAGAGAGTGGTGGAAATATCTTGGTTGTCCCACCGGACATCTGATGAAAGTTGGAGGCGCCTTATTTCAGATCTGCGAGGGACAAAGCGTCGGTTAAAGAAAATTACTTCCTATTCTCTTCAACTTCTCATGCATTAGGCTTAAGATAGATTAGAGAGAAATTGATTATCCACTGATAAAGCACTTTTTAAATCTAGGGTTAAGGTCAAGTCTTATAGGTGATCTACCTGTCCGCATGGAGTTTTTCCTACAATAGAAACCGGCGACTCCGCTGGGGAGATAGACTTGAATCGAAACCTCTTGTTTGATTTTTCTCCTCGATGACCTAGTTCTACCTCTTGACTGTTTTAGACCTAGTCTACCCCTCCTTTGATTAGTTTCACGAGCTGATTAGCTCCTCACCTTGTCACATTGACGTGTTGTCAAAATTCAAATGTAATTTTTGGTGTTCTTGACATATTTGGGACTTTAAGATGCAATGCCCTGCCCTAGATATCCTTGGCCTTGGCCTTCTTGAAGCCTACAGTGTTATAGCAGCTCTTTTCCCTCAACCTTGAATAACCCCTTTAGCCCAAAAGCTTCCCCAAGTTGCATTTTGGATTTACGCCTCACAGTGTTCTTCTGTGGTGATCTTGAGAGTCAATCATCTTCCTTTTAAAACTTGATATCACATCTTTTTTGAAGGATAAACACCTTGGTGATTGGATCTTGTGACCTTCTTCACTATTTTTCATTAGGTTTTCCCTGTTGGGTGAAATTTGAGATTTATGCATTGTTCTTCTCTCCTCATCGGTTAGTAAAACCTTGGTGAAGATCATCAAAGGCCTATAGACCTCATCTCTTGCTTTGAGTCAAAGTCCTTATTCTTCAATTTTTGCTTTTGGAGTGTAGGAAATACTTTGTTTCCCTCTTTCGTTATTTCCTCTTTTTAAACTTTTAGTTGATTGATCTGAAGAGGTGTATTATTTTATTATTCTCTCTGCTTATATGCTAGTTTAGTTTCATTTCTATACCAAGAAGATGATAATTAGTAAAGATAAATGACATCGGTGATTGTATTGATCATCACCCATACACAAACAATAAAGATATCTTCATGATTGATTGGCATATTAGAAGGCATTTGAGAAAGTTTTGCATTACATTAGAAGTTGATTGAGAAAAGATTTGTTTGAGTTATTAGTAGATGCTTGTTATTAAGAAAAGTCTCTCTCCCCTTGGCTAGGCGTTCATGAAAGAAATGATTGCTTATCATGCTTGATGCACTCTTTAGGTCAAGTCGTAATTCCATTTGTTTCACTTCCATGCACCCTTTGCGTAAGAACAACCACTAAAATCAACTAATTCTAAAGTTTACCTAGAACATTTTTCTTTGCTAGAATCCTCCACCAACTTTGGAGAGTTATGCTCACAACCCTAATACTTTGGATTAGGGTTGTGAGCCTAACTCTCCAAAGTTGTCAAAACAAACATTAGCAATACTGAGATAAGGAGAGCAAATCCGGTTATGGAAACATAGAAGTGCAGGATCCCTGCGGGGGGTTCATGCGAGTTTGCATTCGGGTAAGCTATGGGTACTAACCCTCCGTGGTTTAACTTATTGTGGTGGTCAGATCATATTGTGGGGATAACTTTGAAGTAAATCCACAATTACTTGCGTGGAAGCTTCTTAGTTGATTCCGGGCTTGATGCATGCGTTAGGATCAGTATATTTTGTTCCATGGTGGCTAGAATTAGTAACCTTAATTATGGCCATAATCTTTAGGTTCTTACACAAAGGTATGTGGCCAAGGGGAGACTCTCTGTACACAGACAGACATTAGTCAAACTCATAAAGACTCCTTGGAGGGTAAATCCACAATGGTTGCGTGGAAGCTTGCACCAGGCATAAGTCCGTTAAATTAAGCCATTATGTTATTCCACCCTATCGCCCCTTGGACTTGATCTAGCGATGTTGGGTTCATCACCAACTTGTATGGTCATCGAGAGAAGGTCTGTTTGCTCTAGGCTGTGATTCTTAATGTGAAATTATCTTTGTTTCTTTTGCTTAGTGGACCTTAGGTCAAGTGAGTGTTAATGCGTCAAATCCTGAGATTCCAATGGAGGAACCCCTTCTTTGGGGAACCTTATACCTTTCCTTCATTCGGAGACTTTGGTCCTCCATATGTCGCAACATTGAGTCTTCCAGGACTCAATATCAGATTACCAGTTTGGTTGTCCCCACTCCAGTGATCAGATCGATGTTTAGTTGCACAGGATACTTTGGATGTCAATACACCACCCACACATCAGCCTCACGTCGACTTTTTCACCTTCTTCGCATGTCAAGTCTCCTTCCATTTCTCCCTCTTCACCCTGGTAGAATCTCTGAAACAAGTAGCGAGTTTGATAAGGCCGAAGGAGAAAGCGGAAGAAGAAGGAAGAAGAGGCCGAAAGGACCAGGAATACAACAACGCCAGGATGTTGGCTCTAAAACCGATTCTTTATTAATGATGCTTTGGGGTGTTGATAGAGATTAACAAGATTATGAAAAGAAACAATCCAAACCCAAATTCCCTTGAAGCCTTTGTAATGGTGACCACTTTCCACGAGTTGTCCGGTCTTGCAGTCTTAGAAAAATGGTCCTCCGTCATCGACCTCTGTCACAGTCGTATTGATGATACCCCATCAACTAATGATGTTCAAGGTTGGTAAGAAGAAGAAAAGTATAAAATTTCATTGCATGTTATGTGAAAGTGATAATTATTCTCACCTTTGTCCTCGTATGTACGAGGCTTCTTCTCTTTGGAAAAAAATCAACTTCCAAAGGTTATCGTAAGCTTTCCCTCAACCCATCATTGGTTGATGGACTGAACAATCGGTTCCATCTTCGATCAATCAGTTGATCGGTGGTCAATCTAGTTTCCTCTCGATTGAACCACAAACCCAAATAGCTGATCCAATTCCGTCATCGATCAGCCTCTTCGCATCAAAGAGTGATACAAAGTGGTCGATTTGTTTCATCCTCGTCGATCCCCTTTCCGTTAAATTGACATAGAAATTAGATCCGATTCCACCCGTCATTATTCTTACATGGAGAATGAAACCAAAATTAATTAGATCGGTTTGCCGCCGGTCGATCCCATTGCTCCATTAATGAATGTCAAAGTGGCTGATCCATTCCTTTCTTCAGTCAGTCCCACTCTTCTTCTGAAAAGTGCCAGCATCGAATCCTATCCAAATACCCACCATTGGTTGATCCGATCCAATCGTCGATTGATCCTACTCTCCTTCTAGAGAGTAAGCCTGATACTGCCCATGTTTTTTTCTTGTTAATATAGACTCTACTGTGCCTGGGGGCGTTCCTCCTCCTCTTGTGGAACCTCCTCTAAGTAATGAGTCCATCCTTTTCAGTTGGGGTGTGTTAACTGGACCTCATATTCCCTCACATTCCTTTCGATTCACGATTCGGAGTTCGCCAATTGGGACGTTCCTCAAACGATAGATGAAGGTGCATCCGTTAGTATTTGTCTTTTGTTGTAGTATGCTTTGGAGTTTGTCCGCTTGGCTTGCACGGTTACGCATAGATGCGGTAGCTTTTAACCGGAAGACTAGCCAATAGGGATCCTTCCTCGGTTTCATGTAACTTTGGGAGGGGAAAGCGTAATCTTTATCGATGTCATGGTAGTCAAGGACCCTTGGATTTCTCTTTACTCCTTAGGCGGGATTATGTCTATCCATGAAATCTATTGTGTCCCTCTTTTCCTGGCATGATATATTTCCCTCCTGATGGAATTGTGACTATTGATCAACTTTCATTTCGCCGGCCGTAGGTTACCTCCTAAGTGGTTCTTATATGCAGGCAGTATCACTTGTAGCATGTCGAATTATGTGGCGTTAATGCTCTATGACCTCAACTGACGATTTGGATCGGTAGTTAACGCCAGGTGATCTCTTGGTGAGTTAGACTCGATCCCTTGCTCCTATAAAGTGACCCTCGTCATCCCTCCTCATTGATTATCTTCCATCGGATGAAAGATCTCTTGGAAGCCATGACCGGAGTCTTATCCTATTGACATGGTATCCTTCCAGGAAGCGTTACCCTCTTGAGCAAATCAAGAACCACGAGCATAGTTTCTCTTCTCATGCTTAGCTCATTAAAAATGAAATAGGGCCACTAGCTTTCAAAGGTAGGGGCATGTCACGAAGCATAATTCTCTTCTAAGCCGACTCATTAAAAATGAAGGCAATCCGAGGATCAAACTGGAACCTTGAGCATAGTTCTTTCCCTGTGTCAAGATCGTTTAAAAATGAAATAGAGGCTTTGAAACAATCACCTCTCCCTTCCAGTTGATTCTTTCGCCAGATCTAGTAGATGTCGAGTCGAGTCTTTCGTTAGGACTCGTTTGTGAACTTTCATTTCATTCACGTATCCTTTTTCTCCATCTAGCATAGAAATTGTTGACAACCTCAAAGTCGGTGGAATGAATTGAAGCTTGGGGGCATGTCTCGATCTTTGATGATCATTTTTTGGAGTCAAGCCACCGACTTTCCAAAGTTTGAGGGCATACGAATGAATCTTTGTTGTTTCTCGTGATCGTAAATGCATGAGAATGCAACCGAATGCAGTTTTATCTCTTTACCGGACCGTCTGAGGATCACGAACACGAAAAGAGACCCCACAGGTCTCCTTTAAACCACCGGACTCCTAAACATGAAAAGATTGCCAAAAAATCTTGCTATTTTCACGCTCAAAAAAGTATCTGAAGAAAGCGTCTATTGAGCGATAATTTATCACTTTTCCGGTCTCGTTGAACTCTTTTACGAAAAATGAACTCGAAGAGTTCTCTTTAAGTGTTTTTTCAAACTCTATAATCCCGAAAAACCAGGAGTTTTCTATCCTTTGGACTAATTCGGCACCACGTAATGGACCCATATGGACCGAACCCTTACTTCTTCGGTTCGTTAAAAGGAAGAGGAACTTGCCGAAAGTGAGTTAATATCGATCATATGTTATCCTCCTCGAACTCGTTAAATAAAAAGAGGTACTCATATACCTATATGGGGGAAAAATTGAAAGGAACAAACCAATCAGTCTCTTGAGAACACCTTCTAGCGCTATAGAGTCACCTTAGACACGGCACTTGAATCATTTTCCATATCATAAGCTGTTGAACCTCTGCCATTTGGCCAGATCTCACAGTCTCCTTTCATCCTTTGGGTCACCCGACGTAAGTCACAATATCCATTACTGCGATTTTTGGTCCATGTCATGTTTCTTGTTGTGCCTCGGTCATTTCAAGGGAAGTATCCGCCTCAGAATCAACCATCCCTAAATATCTTGCCTCAAAACTTGATTCAGTCCATGTCCATTTGGTGATCGCCAGTGCATCTCATGTCCGTTTAGGTAATGGATTGATTGGGGATACATCAGGCCCTCCTTTGACAAGCCTATTCTGTCGACTTCAACACTTTATCGGGAATTAGACTTAGAAACCATTTTAGTACTGGGACACTGCGGCCCTCAATGGCGAGCCTCTCACGATGACGGTGGAGTTTCACATCGGTGACCCCACGATGAATGATTCCACGGATGTTCAGCCTCATCTCATCTATTCACATTATTTGGAATGTACTAGGGTACAACAGATCCATCGACGTGTAAGGTGATCTCCCTTATTGGTTTACCTCATTGACGATGTCCAGTGGTTTACGCCATCAGTAGCAAAGTATATATTAGCATGGTCAGATTCGGTACCATGTTAGGATGGTATGAAGACTACGGGTTGGTAGATCGCAATAACTTGATATATACTCCGCCCGGGTTAGAGGAACTCTAATTGGATAAAATGTCACATTGCATTGTTGCATAGATCCAGTTTGTATTGGTGGTGGCTATGTCTTATCATCTCGATGGATCCATGCCTTGTATTTCTCCGTGGCTCTGATGATCTGAGTCTCACAAGTATAGATCCGCAGTGGATGTAATTTTTTTTTTTTTTTTAGGATGGCTATACCTTTATCAATGCAATTATGGATCCGCGGTGTATTTTATGGCCATATCCTACCAAATCCGATCTCCAAGCATAGGTATGCCTTGGTTTTTGATATATGTCATGATATTTGTGGATGTTTGTGTGCAACTTCCATCAGATTCTCAGAATCTATGCATGGCGAATGTCTACAAAGTATTTCAGCTGTTAGTTCCTATCTTCTAACTTCATGCTTTGGGGGGCAATCATTGCACATCAAAATTACTCCCTTTGATAGTGTCACAAATTAGCCGTCATTACAAGGTTTCAAGTGTAGCATTTTGCTCTGGGAGTATGCATGAAAGGCATGTTGCCATGATGCCTATATCATAGAGTACCTATAGCGACATGAAGGACTTGAAACACCTCAAACATTTGATTTGGAAGAGGAGAAGTAATTCAGCAGGCTTACAAACCCTTTGCTGCACAGCACCTCAAAGCTGAGTTTGGAGCGCTCCCCTTACACTATCTAGGAGCGTCGGCTCCTCATACACTACCGGGGCCGTGCTCAATGCTTCCAGGCCCTTTTGAAGGGCGTTATAGATTTTGAGGGCGCTTGAGGCGCCCTAAAACCTACCGAGGGCTACAGCGCTCACGATAGCCCTTTGAGGGGCGCTACCTATTCTAGGAAGTTGTTAAGCTATTGAGATGAATGAAGCATCTTTTTCATTCTTGGAAGTAGTTGGATTCGAATCCCTGATCTAGCCATGTGATCCTAGGGCAGATCCTCAGCTGGAGGAGGAGAATCCTCACCTTCCCCAGGATATCTCAAGTGGATTTGAAGCCTCTCCAGGCTATATAAACAATCTTTCTAATCGTGAAGAAACTGAGAGATAGAAGATATCAGAGCTTGCTGATCTCACCATTAGAGGACTGCAAAGGGAGAATTACAAACTTATGATCTCATAAGTGGTGTTGGAGCTGATAATTGGGGGAAGAAATGTGTATGTAAAACTTATGATCTTGGAGGAAATCTGTGATGATAGAGAATCATCAGTCGCAATTTCTTTGCCATCGAGTTATTGGATCTTTCAGGACAAGGTTGAACGAAGGACTGTGAAGGCTATGCATTCCACATCTACGATTATGAAATCTTTCTTTATCGTCATTCTCATTAATATGACATGCTTGTATATTTTCTCTAGTTTTGTGTGATGTTACATGAACTTATGATTTAGTGATAGATCTATTTTCAAACTATTAATCAATAGAGTAGGAAGTGGGTCATGTAACCAGTTTGTCCACGGACATCACCGGTGGATTGGAAGCAACTCGGAGGCGTCTTGAGGGACAAGCGTCGGTTAAAGTACTTAATTTACTCTCTTCCTTCTCATGCATTAGGCAGATAGATTAGAGAGAAGAGAGGTACTTCTGTTACTCTTCCTTCTCATGCATTAGGCTTAGATAGATTCGAGAGAAATTCAGTGTCCATGATAAGCACTTTTCTGTCTAGGGTTAAGGTCAAGCCTTAGAGGTCGATCTACTTGTCCACAGGCAGATTTTCCTATAACAACAGGTGTTAGAATATTCACTCCAGATATTTGTGTTTGTGGAGAGTGGATGTAGACCATTGATCGGAGTATATGCATGGAGTCCGATATACAACTATGGGTACGGTGCACTCTGGGAGAAAAGGGTGTGTTAGCACCAGAAGTCACCTCTGTATTGTTGCAGAGGTAATACTAATACCCATCAGTTTTATGTCACAATGAATAGCTTAAAGGTGGTCTAATGGATGCAGAGTCAGGATCATATCGTTCTATCTCAGAAAACTGGGTTGGCACGCATAGGCAATAGAGGTATTAATCTAACTTCAGTTAGTAATTTGCAGTATAGTGATGAGTAGGGGGAAGAAATTAAGGAGAATGAAATGGTCTGCTATGGACCTTTGGTCTTCCAGCAGTCGGAGGAGAGGAGAACTCCGAAGACAATATCTTCCTGGCTTAGAGAAAAAAGGAACTGAATGAAATTATTATGAATTGAGATCAATCATACATCACAATTCGATAACAATTGCTTGACTATATCTTCCATGCTATGTTCATTCAGTGTTGGAAGGAAAAACAAAAAGAGAACTGATTAAAACTAGCAGTAATGTCACCGTGATCAAACATACACCACATAGACATAACTCTCCTCAACTGAATATTCCATGCCCAAGTGTTCTAACACAACTATCACAAAGGGATGAAAATAAATTGACTTTCATTAAACAAGAAGTCTCGGATACATAACATAACCAGAGAACCAACAACATCACTAAAAACTTTACAATTGGGAGCTCAACTCAACCATTGACCATTACAAAATATAAAAACTGAGTATATATACTGCATTCAAGGCTCAATGTCTGCCTCTTCTTCTATCAAACCGCACCTGCATTCTTCTGTGAGATGCGATATCAGATTGGTATGGCTTTGGTAGGGAAATTCACCCATAGGTGTACCACAGGTTGACCGCTCCAGAACCTCCATGCCTTCCATCTATGGGATGAAACGGGGTTTCAACCACCTTCTTTATTCTCATTAAATTATTTTATTGGGATCAAGATGAGGCTTGATGCCCATGAGTGTTCTAGGTGAACTTCACAATCCTTTTCTCTCAATTCTGGCACCTCGGGGATACACATCTATTCTCCTGTAACCAACTTGGGAGTTTTCACTCCCATTGATTTCCAATGTCTCGATGCTCAGTCTTGCGAAAAGACCCATCCAAATCAATGGTCAGATATCCTTTGATCCGACGGCCATGATCGTCCCCTCGAATATCTTCAGTCATCTAACTTTCAATCCAGTGCTTACTTTCCTTTGGCCCTAGCTTCCATGTGACCACAGACTGTGTTCATGGGCCCAACCTTCAGGCGCGTCATGATCTCATGTTTCACGAGTTAACGAGGAGATTCATGCCCAAACCCTCAAGTCACAAAATTTTGATCCCTCAAATCGTGTGCCACGCATCCTCTCTGATCGGACGACCCAAATCAAAACATCGACCTTTTGGGTCTCTGGACTTTACGCTATGGATGCGCCTTTATGGCGAGAAGCCCGAACTCCCGATTCCTAATCCTCCAAAAATCATCGTTGTCAGATCAATGGCCCTCATCTCTTCACCATCGGATGGCCCAGATGTTCCCTTTCGTGAATCAAGACTTCACGATTCTTGCAGAAACATTTATAACATTTGAACTCCTGATTCCCGTGCTTGCTTGATTTGAGCTCCTATTAAACCGCTCTCAGTGCTGCGGCCTGTGAAAATGGAGACTTGGGCAACATGGCTGGGATTTGGGAAAAGAAAGGCTCATTGGTGGAGATAAAGAGGGAAGTGATCGCCTTTACAAAAGGTAGAGAAACTCATGGCCAATATTTCAATGCCAACAAAAAGGAAAAATACACGCCGGAAGGGAAGATCTATAATCAGGTCTACAAAAAGGGGAAAACACAGACAAAATCACAGACTTAGGCATAAAACCACAACACACCAGAACATGACGATATTGAGCGCTAACATTTGGCTCCATAGGGGATGGTATGTTCCTTGCGAGCTACCAAAAATACATAACTCTGGTGCCTTTCTTTGGGTTATGGGGTCTTCTATAAAAGAAAAATAAGAGAAAAACATGAACGATATTTACAATGGTGGGACACCATCTATGGATTTAAACAAAGAAAATTTTTAAGAAGTGCCCATTTACTGGGCCGCCAAAAAATTTAGCTCCCTCCAAATTCTGCAACCTATAAGTGTTTTTTGGAAATGCTTTAGAAATCTTGAAGGGACCGATACAAAGGGATTCAAACTTTCCATGCTTTCCCTTGTCTTTTCTGGGTGCATCCCACTTGAGTACTAGATTGCCCGACTGGAAATCCTCTTTTCTCACCTTTATGTCAAAGGCTTACTTTATCTTCTGCTAGCAGTCATGGGCTTTGTCCAATATCTTCTCTCTAGTCTATTGGACTTTTATTAGCTGATGAATTCTCCTGATCATGTCATCAGGCTCTTCTTGGCAGTCTTGGAGGATTTTTCTACAGGCAGGGAAAGATGAGAAGGAAAAATTGCTTCCGTCCCATATATAAGTTGAAAAGGAAAGAGCCCCAGAGACCTCTTTGTTGTTACTCTGTCATCCCATAGAGAAAGTTTGAGATTTGAATCCCATGCATTTTTGTTGTCTTCTAACAATATTTTAATAATCTTTATAAGGCTTTTGTTAGAGGAGACTTATAATCCATTTCCTTGTGGATAGTAAGGGCTAGAGTGGATCAATGAAATTTCGATCTGCTCACAGAATTTGATCAATGGTTCGACTTTGAAGGATGCAGCATTATCAGTGACGATTATGGTCGGGCAACCAAACCTTACTATGATATCCTCCAAAAAACCAATGATCACCTTATGAGAAGCGTTCCTTGTGGGGATGGCCTCTATCCACTTGGTGAAATAATCTATTGCAGTCAAGAACCATCTATGCTGACCACTTGAAGAAGGGTGAATATCCCCGATAAAATCTAGGCCCCATTGCTAAAAGGGTCTCGAAGATATTACAGGCTTCAATGGTTGGGACTTGAACTGCTTCTTTCCAGAGAATTTCTGACATTTAATGCAAGCTCTGATTTTTGTATAGATATCAGTGAATAGAGTAGGCCAGTAATACCCAACCCTGCGAATTTTGTAGGCTATGGTTTTCCAAAAGTGATGTCCCCCATAGAGGCTATCACGGAACTCAAATATAATTTTATGGGCTTCTTATGGGTCTAGACATTTTAGGAGCACTCCCAATGGGTCTTCCAGTACAAGACTTGGTCAATAAGGAAATATCTAATTTATTTTAGCTTTAAAGCTCGTGCCTTTCTCTTTCCCATTCCATCTGGAGGTCACAACTCTTGTAGAAAATATATAATGTATTTGTACCAGGCACATTTTTCCAAATGAGGGCTATGAAAAATATTTTTATCAGGTGCTTCAGCCTGCTGGTTTTCTGAGCAAGTGTTGATGAATTTAACCCCCAAAGATTTACGATTAGATTCAACCAACAACTTGGTTAAAACTTGGCCTTTAAATATCTTGGTGGGTTTTATTTCCAGATCAAATTCGAGGATTTTGGAAATCCACTTGCTCCTTCTCCCGTCTATGTCAGGATGAATGAGAATGTCCTTCACAGAAGCTGAAGGAACATACATAATGATTTTTGAATGCAGAACATAGACTCTGAAATATTTGAGAGATTTCACCAAGGAATAGGCCTGCTTCTCCATGATGTCATATTTGATGTCTGCATCCCTCAATTCTCTGATGAAAAAATAAGTAGGCTTCTCAAGCCCTTAAACGTTCTTCTGCAATAAAACAAATTCCACTGTATCAAAGGAAGCAAAGGAAAAAATCAGAAAATCCTTAGAATAATCGGGATTGATTAGCACAGGTGCCTCAGTCAGTGCCTTCTTGATTTGGTTGAAGGATTATCTGGATTCAGTAGTCCATTTCACTTCATTTCCCTTCTTGAGAATGGTTGTGATATGCTTCACCAATTCAATAAAATTCGAAACAAACCTTCTTAAAAATTGATTTTTCCCAAGAAAGACTGGACTTCTTTCTTGGATCTCAGTAGTGACAATTCTTGGATTGCTTCAATTTTGTTAGGATCAATCCCAACTCCTTCAACTGATACAATGTGTTCCACTAATTTTCCCTCCTTCATGGAAAACAAAGACTTCTTGGTATTTAAGGAGAGACCAAACTTCTTGCATTTCAGGAAAACCGTTTTTAAATGCTCGCAGTGATCTTTGTCTGATCTGGAGAAGACTGTAATGTCATCTAGATAGATGACCACAAACTTGTCCCTTTCTCCAATGAAAGAGATATACATGGCTCTATTAAAGGTCGCCCTTGCGTTCATCAATCCAAAGGTCATTTTGGCATACATGAATGTACCCCAAGGAGTGGTGAAGGTTATCTTTTCTCTGTCCATAGGTAGGACCGAGATTTGATTGTATCCCAAAAATCCGTCAATCATGGATATCCTTGATGTGTCAGTGACCCTTTGTAATATGTGTTCCATTTTCAGCAAGGGGTAATTTTCTTTCTTTGAGCTCTTGTTCAGGTTCCTGAAATTGACACACAATCTGATTTCCCAAATCTTCTTTCTCATTGGGACCAAGTTGGCCACCCATTATGAATATCTCAAAGGAACAATGATCTAGGAATCCAAAAACTTCTTTACCTCTCTCTCCATGACAGGCAACAACATAGGATTAATTTGTCTTAATTTTTGCCTAAATGGTTTGACCTCCTCCTTCAACGAGATCTTATGCTCAATAACACTGGTAGCATATGTTCTGAGGTCTTTATAGGTCCAAGCGAACACATCAGATTTTTTTTTTAATAACTCACCATAATCGGTCCTTTGTTTCTTTGACAGGTTGCTTGACATCTTGATGGATTTCAGATCCTCTTCTGTCCCCATGTTGCATTCGGCTATGTCAGCATCATCAATCGGCCTCTGATCTTTCACTACCACATAATTACTGTCGAATATCCTTTCTAAGAGGACTATTCCCCTCAAAATTTTATTGCTCAACTCAACACATTTCTAACCTGTCGGACAATCAACTCAGCATCGCCAAACACAGATATATCTTTAATCCCCATGTCCTTTGCAACCCTCAATCCCAGAATAAGAGCTTCATATTCTGCCACATTATTTGTAGTTTCAAATTCTAACTTATATGACATAGATATGGTTTCTTGAGCAGGGGAAAAAAATACCACTCCAGCACCAACTCCTTCTCTAGAAGAGGCTCCATCAAAGAGCATTTTCCACACATAGGTAATTGGAGGAGAATCTTCATAGAGAGTAATGGGTTTTTTATCTCAAGAGAAGGCTCAGGGGCGTCGATGAGATGGAATAATATGGATCCCAAATTAGTTTCATGTGCAAAGATAGGATGGTTGGTGGGATGTGCTTCATTGCTAATAATGTAGGCCAACTGAGCTTCTCAATATAGTCTTCTATTCTCCCCTCTGAATATTGGAATGGTAGCATATGTGAGGTCCATTTGTAATGCTCCCCCAAGTATTTTTATCTAAGATATTGACAATAGCATGCCAAACTTGGGAGGAAAATCAACTACCATGATGTCCATCAACACACTTTTCATGGGCAGTTGGAACAAAGTCACCACCAAGTCTTTTATGATCCCAAGACATTGCACTCTCCTTGAGTCAAAATAATACAAATCATGATAAGCTTTAGTGATTTCTAATCTGAGTTCTCCCATGACAGTTTTGGGCATGAGATTATGAGACGCTCCAGAGTCCATCAGATAGTTATGCAACACCTTATCATGTATATTCAGGGATGTATATAAGGGAGGTGATGAATCATCTCTATATTCTACCATAGGACCCAAGATGACTGCGGGCTTTTCATCTTGGATATTCACTGAGNCGGGATGCAACAATTTAGAGAGGGATATTTTTAAGTCTTTATGCTTGACTAGATATGAAAGGGGTACATGGATTTTGATTTATTGAATTTGATGGTCAAAGATAAAGGAGGAAGGGGGCTTCAAAATTTCTCTCACCTCTGGGATAGGGTCTTTGACTATTGGTGGGGGATTCTGAGATTTCCTTTTCTTGCTACCGTTTGATGCATCTTTAGTAGGCGTCTCTTCTCTAGAGGGATGATCAGGGACGTCAGACTTCCCTTCTTTCTTCTTATACCAGAGGTTGTATTTGCCGGGCCACTATTTTCCTTCTCCCCTTTACTCAACTCATTTATTTGGCTATCTATGAGGAACTCCTCGTATGCATATTGGGTCAAATGGGGAAATGGGGAGGTGTATCCGAGACAATGGATTTCATGATTGAGCTCTTCTTCCTCCCTTTCCTCATCAACAATAAGGTTATTTTGAAGGGGAGTCTGGATCTTATGATCATTTCTATCTCTATTCCTTAGCTCCCTTGTCATAATCTAATGGGAATTGTTATTCAACTTCCTGAAGTTGCCTCTGTTATCAACATTTTGGGCATATTTATAACCTTTCTTCCCTTTGAATTTCATCTTCTCCATTTTTGTAGAAAAAATCTTCACCATCTTGGTTAATTCATATACTTGGGGGTGAGATGTGGAAGAACTAGAGGTTGAGGCCTGAGATCTCCCTCTTCCTCTGTCTGAGTCGACTTTTCTCCTAAGTCTGTCAACTACCAATATGTTGGACTTTACTTCCAGGGATGCATATTGCATAAGAGCCAAGGAAGTAGCTATTCTTTCCCTCAACAGGAGGCAAAAATCAGGGTCAAAGGCACTAACATACATGATCTTGGCAGAGGCCTCTGTAGGCGTTATCTCAGTAGGGATTTTGTTGTACATTTTATTGAATCTTTTGGAGAAATTAGAGAATGAGTCCCCCTCTTTTCTCTTTAGTGATCCGAACTCTGTGATATAATACATAAAATATTTATTGTCCCCCCACTGCCTTAAGAAAACATCATCTAGAGCTTCAATCCCAACAATGGATCCAAAGGTCAATCCCCTAAACCATTTCCTAACCTCACCATCAAGGCTCTGGACAAAGAATCTCATCCATACATCTTCATTTTCAATATTCAGATTGTCTGCATAAATGTAAAAGGAAGCCAGGTGCTCTTCAACAATTATGTCTTCCTCTCCAGTGAATTTGGGCATATACTTTAGGTAATCTCCAATAGGGAGATCATTCATGGGATGAGGAAGGACTAGAGGGGCATATCTTGCAGCCACTAGAACATCCATTATGTTTCTAGGGGGATTGGCACCTGCCATAGGGATGATAGGTGGAGGAGAAAGAGGAGGGGAAGGGGTTCGAACAGGGGAGACTGGAACTGAGTTTCTGAGAGGAAAGGAAAACAACAAAGGATTTGGAGAAAAGGCTTAAGGGATTGAAGGAAAAGAGGTTTCCCTTTCTACAAAATTAGTAACTCTAACATGAGGAGTAATAAAACCTGGAGTGGTAAACTCTTATGAGGCTTGGGGCCTAAAATAAGGTACAACTTCAGGGGAGAGAGGAATGCCAAGGATTCCTTCCTCCAAATGTAGACCAGAAGGGGAAAACTCAACAGGAACACTCCCAAAATTTAAACTTCGAGAAATTCCAATAGATGGAATAATATGAGAATGAGACGCAGATATCAGAGTTTCTAAAGTATAATAGTGAAAATTATTAGAAATACTTGGTTCAGAAGAAGTACCTTCTCAAAGAGCCTTTCCATTTATAATAATCTTCTCTGGGTCAGCTTTAGGTGTTGCTAAAGGAATATGTGGAGTAGACCTCATTTGTCTGCCTCTATAAGCCACAACTGAAAAAGTGGAGTTGTTAGTGGCTTTACCACAGTGGATTCGCCAGGTGCGCGGTTGTAATATTTGATGTAATGAGTTCTGATGCACCTTCAGAACCATCAAGCTTTGTCATTCAATCCTAGGTAAAATATTCAATTTCATCCCTAACAATGACACCAAAAATTGTAGCACCATAAGTCACCTCTGGATTGTTGTAGAGGTAATCCTGATACCCATCAATTTTATGTCACAATGAATAGCTTAAAGTCGGTCTAATGGACGCAGACTCAAGATGGTATCGTTCTATCTCAGAAAACTGGGTTGGCACACATAGGAAATAGAGGTCTTAATCTAAGTTCAGTCAGTAATTTGCAGTATAGTGATGAGTAGTGGGAAGAAATTAAGGAGAATGAAATGGTTTGCTATGGACATCCGGTCTTCCAGTAGTTGGAGGAGAGGAGAAATCTGAAGACAAGATCTTCTTGGCTTAGAGAAACAAGGAATTGAATGAAATTATTATGAGCTAAGATCAATCATACATCACAATTCAAAAATAACTACCCGACTAGATCTTCCATGCTTAGTTCATTCAACATTGGAAGGAAAAACAACACAGAGAACTGATTAAAACTGGCAGTAATGTCACTGTGATCAAACATACACCACATAGACATAACTATCCTCGACTGGATATTCCATGCCCAAGTGTTCTAACATAGCCGTCACAAAGGGATGAAAAGAAACTAACTTTCATTAACCAATAAGTCTCAGATACATAACATAACCAAAGAACCAACAACTTCACTAAAACATTTACAACCGGGAGCTTAGATCAACCATCGACCATTACAAAATATAAAAACTGAGTATATATACTCAAAGAAACTCACCTCTTACATAAAAATGCTCTGATCACTACATTCAAGGCTCAACATCTGCCTCTTCTTCTGTCAGACCGCACCTGCATTCTTCTGTCAGACGCGATGTCGGATCGATATGCCTCTAGAAGGGAAATTCACCCACAGGGGTACCACATGCTGACTGCTCCAGAACCTCCATGCCTTCCATATATGGGATAAAAGGAGGTTTCAACCACCTTCTGTATTCTCATTAACTACTTTTATTGGGATCAGGATGAGGCTTGATGCCCATGACTGTTCCAGGCGAACTTCACAATCCTTTTCGGTCAATTATGGCATCTCGGGGATATGCATCTATTCTCCTGTAACCAACTTGAGAGTTTTAACTCCCCCTGATTTCTAATGTCTGGATGCTCAATATCGAAAAAATATCTATCCAAATCAATGGTCAAATCTCCTTCGATCCGAAGACCATGATCGTCCCCTCTAACAACTTTAGTCATCTAACGTTCAATCCAACACTTACTTTCCTTTGGCCCCAGCTTCCATGTGACCACAGGCTGCGATCGTGGGCCTAAACTTTGGGCACATCACGATCTCATTTTTTGAAAGTTCATGAGATGCTTCATGCCCAAACCCCTGAGTTGTGAAATTGCAATCCCTCATATTGTGTGTCACACGTCCTCTCTGATCGGACAACCCAGATCAAAACATTAGCCTTTTAGGTCTTGAGACTTCAGGCTATGGATGCGCCTTTATGACGAGAACCCCAAACTCCTGATCCCTGATCCTATGAAAATAACCGATGTCAGATCAATGACCCTCGACTCTTCATGATCGGATGACCCAGATCTTCCCTTTCATGAATCAAGACTTTGCGATTCTTGCAGAACAATTTATAACATTTGAACTCCCGATTCTCGTGCTTGTTTGATTTGAGCTCCTATTAAAACACTCTCAGTGCTGCGACCTGTGACAATGGATACTTGGGCAACATGGCTGGGATTTGGGAAAACAAAGGCTCAATGGTGGAGATAAAGAGGGAAGTGATTGCCTTTACAAAATATAGAGAAACTCATGGCCGATATTTCTCAGGCAATTTTGATAGGGAAAATTGGTTGATCAAAAAGATGAATGCCAACAAAAAGGAAGAATACACGTCGGAAGGAAATATCTATAATTGGGTCTGCAAAAAGGGGAAACCACAGGAAAAATCATAGAGTTAGGAATAAAACCACAACATGCTAGAACATGACGAGATTAAGTGCTAATAGGGTGAATGAAGGAGAAATAACTACCGAAGGTCGGAGAGTCGGAGTTCATAAGAACCATCTATTTGTTGAGGACAGGTTTCAATAGTTCTTCCACTTCGGAAGATAGCTACTGATGGAGGAAGCAAAAGTTGAGAGTTGAAAATCCCGAAACCTGAATCGTGAAATAAATCACAGTCGTTGATTTAGAAAGGTTAGATCTGATCCATAGATTCAGAAAGGATATATCTGAGCCTTCCGTTTAGAAGCACCATCAAGGTCATGAGATCGACGGTCTTGTTGCATTGCAGGGACCGAAGGTGCACGGACCTTAAAAATTTGAGGGCGGGCCGCAATCTAGACCACGATTTTGGAGAAATGACACGTGAAGGCTCAAGGTGAATTATGGGGCGAAAAATAGTTGGTTTCAAACCACCCTTGTCCATGCCCTCAATCACATGGATTACATGACGTCATCACCCAAGGTCATGACAAGAAAGGGGTAATCAGAAAAGAGGCTAGTGCCCAAACTCAGAGATTTCGCAAGAGAAAAAGGGGAAGGTCGTGAGTACCATTAGACCTGCACCCGGAAGTCGAAAGAGTATGTGTTTAATTGTAGAACAATACCATCAAGGTCTCAGAGAGTTGTTTGGCTCCAGAATCAGAGATCCTTGTCCGAGAGGTCAAACTAGTTCCCCGACTTTCCAAATTAGAAACCATGGATGGAGAATCTGTCCTTTAAGAAAAGAAAAAAAAATTATGCCCCGTCGTGGGTGTGCTAAAAATTGGTATCATAGCATGGTTACAACACTTGGCCTACATGGGCTCATGCATGAGTTGCATAAATAGGTATTGGTATCTATATTTAGTCTTTGAGGAGAAGGACTGCAGATTGAACTTGTGATTTTGGGAATTCTTGTTGAATTCCAGCAGAAGAATTTCTTTAGCCCTTTGTCAAAGTGATAATTACTCTTACTGGAGTAGGGATATGCTAATTAACATTTATAATAAGACTTGAATGTGGATAGTTGAAGGTGGTGGGGTTTTGTTAAGAGCAGCTGAAGCCCGAAGGACGGATGACCTGGTGTTCGTAACAATGCTTCTAAGCATGGGAAGTTTAAATCTCATGCACTGATAATGGTTGATTATATAATGGTTAATACCTTTTTGGGCTTAAAGGAATATGATAGGATCAGGTAGGATCCTTGGCAATTATAGTTACTGCTTTACATTAAAATCAAAGTATATAACTCCTCATAACTAGAGAAAGGTGACATGGGTAAAACCTTGTGGACGCTAAGTCAAGGAGGTTTTCTTGCTAGATGTTGTCACGTAAAGAGGAAAGTGACCCTGGTTGGTTATTTCCATGAGAGAAGGAAACATCAATATGAAATATGACTGTGATATTAGTCTTGTAACTGACTGAAATCCCAAACTAAAGGACACTAATGATGACATTAAACTATCAAGTGAATGCATTAGGTAAAAAGGTGTAATATATGCACCTACATATACATGAATGTGTAAACATGATCACAAGGATGCTTGGAAGATCCTCGAGAAAAGGTTATAGAGGCCTGATATGTCCATGTGTGTGAATGCCATGGAAAAGGTGTAAGCAATAAGCTAGCATGATGAATACTTAGTTGTGTTTAATTATGCTTGAGTGAATGGGTTTAATGCATTGTGAAGCTTCTTAATATGAAGCTTGATATCAATACCAGTTAGGTATGAATGATATTAAACATGCAAGTGATGCACATGTATGATGAAAGAGTATAGTTGTAGGAACCATATGGATGCCCTGATGAGTGAAATATAAAGAAACAATTGCTCTTGTCCAGATTAAATGAATACTATGGATGAATGGCTGACTCCATTCTGAAGAGTCACGACAATTTTGTTCCAAATAATAGCTTGAGGGGAATGTATTCCATTTCCTTAGGGAATACTGATATAATTAGATAAAAGGGTAAATGAAAAAAGATGCTTTGTTGTCATGATAAGAGGCAAATGATTATGCCTTTGAAGATTACATTTTGAAAGCATCATGTAATGAATAAGAAGACTAATGAATGAGTAAAGGAGTATGTTTGATTAAATAGGCTTGGTTGGAGCGATGTTAATAAAAGGTAGTGAGGCCTTTAGAGATAACTAAGTTGGGTGAAAAATCCCATGCGATGTAGAAATAATTGGAAGAAGGGGAGAGCCCTTAACTCCTTTCTTGCTATGTGTTATGTTTCCTCTAGAATGAAAAAGCTAACTTACTAACAAAAGTTAATGTTTTGATACCATAGTGATGATTGTATTACTTCATAAATAGTTTAGAACTGTGTATATTGCATTCATGGAAATCCTTGAGGACAATGTGATGAAATGAATAAATATATTCTAGGACATTTTGAAGAAGTTTTATGGATTTGAATGTTATGATACATGCATTTTAATTGATATTACAACTAATGATGCATGTTGTGTATAGAAAAGAATTGGAGTTGTTGAGGAAGACAATTACCAATAATGGGAAACCTCAAGAAGAGGATGACCATGGGAAGGCTGAGGTCAAAATATTAATGTCAGGACTGTGAGAATATCGCTAAAGCACTGCTGATGAGGTGAAAATCGGAAAGAGGGTGTTAGCAACCAATAACAGTTGTATTCCATGGACACCCAAGTAGGGTATGATTTGGGAAGGAGAACCCAAATGTTGGAGGTGTGAACCTATGATAATGAAGATTGATTGTATGATGCAGCAACATCTGAACCAAATTATCTCTGTTGACTCAAAAGGTCAAAAACCTTTACTAGGAGTTTGTAGAAATCACTTCGATCAACTATAGATCGAGATCGTGAGGATCACGAAAGAAAACCCTGATCGAATCAGGTTAATAGAGATCTTGACAGAGGATGTGAACATAGGCCATTCATCGAAAGGACACCGATCTCAATCGTCAGATCGATTTCAAGATCCAATAGAGTTAACGGATCAAACACATGTTGTTTGATAAGATCGAAAATGCATATTCATTGCAGAGATCAAATGGGCACACAGGTTAACGATGGAGCATGTGCCCATAATTTAAATTCAATGTAGCTTTGTTTTGAGTTTGGGGTCTGATTGTAGATCAAACGGATCGTATTGATTGCGGAGCACGAAGGTGGAGTTAATGGGCATGCTAGTTCACAACCTGTAATCAAACAACGCCATTGATCTCGTCGGGGTGGATGATCAACGACCATGATTAAGGAGTTGGGTGAGCACTTTTTAGATTATGTCGATTGAACTCTCCAATAAAGAGCGAAAACATTAGGGATTTTGCAATCACTGTGAACCATTTATCTGTGAACGATTGGTGGGAGGACCTGCAAGGAACCCATGTGCTAATGCCACACAAACGCGTACCATGATTGGGTTCTGTGGTTGAATATGGAAAATCAAGGCTCTGCTCTCAGTCTATATTCTCGATCAAATACTTATATGTAGGGATTGCTGTATTTGGAATCGTTTGGTTTAGAATCAATCTAGGGATAAGATCAACAAACCATATTCATTGCGAAGAAGGATTATGTATACAGATTAATGTCAGGAACTATACCCGCAAATTAAACTCAATATAGTTTTGTTTTGAGTTTGGGGGTCCGATCATAGATCAGACGACCCGTATTAATTGCGGGGATCGAAAGGAGAATTAAACCACAAGTTGGTTGAGGTTCTGCAATCCCTTGCAATTGCTAGATTTGGGGAAAGACAAATCTGCACCATCGATTTGCAATAACCAGATGTAGCCAGGATCATAACACTTGGGCATGAGAACTGAAAAGGATAGCACCAAAACAAATATAGGTTAGGTCATAGCTCTTGATCATGTGGAGAGAAAATAGAGTCCATCTGGGCTAGTCAAGAAAGGTAGATTTTATCACTCTGCGTTAGAATGTGGTCATGGGGACTGGTTCTATGAGAATAAAGGTGTTCCTAGTTATCACATTGCATGGAAGTGCTTCAAGGAAACACATGTTTGAATAAAGGCTAGACAATAGATTTCCCATTGAGGGAGGAGGACCTTCCAATTTTTTACTTACATTATGTAAGCGCTGAAGGAATTGTTTTTTTAGGTGGCCACGAGTGTTGGCACCCTGCTTATTAATGGAGGAAGAATGCTTAAAATTCATGTGAAACTTTTGAGTTCATGTGTACTGATTTGGGGGTTGTGATCAACCTATAGTAGATAATATGGTTCTGCGGTAAGAATGAAAGAAAATGGATAATCCATATGAGGAAAAGGTTGGTTAAGTTCCAACACACCATGGCCAATAACCAATCATAAAGTGTGACAAACTTGAAAACAATGCAAGAGTGCATTGGGTATGAATGTGGCCATGAATATTGGCACATTTGTTAAAATCCTTTGAAATGTTGAATTACGTTTTGAAAAGTTTGGTATGTTGAAATGAGGCATAGGCAAGGAATGGGATTCCCTTTTCATGTTTATATAGATGTCATGAACTGTTAGTATGCATGGTTTTGAATATAGATATATATACATGGATGCAT
>SNQJ01S0007917.1:63589-74264 GCA_010110895.2 Picea sitchensis | reverse complement strand
CAAGGAATGGTATTTCCTTTTTGATAAAGTGAATTTGATTGTTAGTATGCACAATTCTGAAATTGTTTGTGATGACGTTATAATGGTTGAATAAAAATGTATGTGCATGGAAAACTAACAATTTCTTTGGTTGATTGAAGTTGAAAGTGCAGGAAGCAAAGGTTTCTTGGATATGGAAGCATTGTAATCCCATAAGGAATACCAATTGTCTGTTGAGCCAAACCTCTATGGGAAGGAAATTCCCATAATTATGAATCTGGTCCCTGTGCGGAACAAATATGAAAATAAAATTTGGAATTGGAAATCTGTAGGTGAAAAATTTACAAGGAAACTCTGAATTTAAAATTTATAATGATGTCTCATGAATTTATGTATGCCTATGATACAGGTGAAAGGAAAATATCTGTTAAGAGTGCATAGATGAGAGATTGAGCTCTCAGGTTCGAGGAAGAACTGTGAAAAATAATGTGTTCTTATCGCAGGAAATAGAGACTAATTCGAGAGAAGGAGAGTAACCTTCATCCCTATATATAATTGAGTCGGGAGAAGGAGAGTAACCTTCGTCCCTAACTTTCGTCGAGACAGAAGGATGTCAAGATGAAAAGAATGAAAAATGGCTACTACCAAACCATGAGAACCCTATGGTAAGCCATGATCACCTAGAATATATTGTGTTGAGGTAACACAAGCCGAAGGGATGCCTCAGTAGAGAAAGTCTAAGGACACCTCGATTTTAAGGCTGGATAAAGTATTTGGAATTCTTCCTATGTGAGAAAACCTTGGGAAGGAAAGATGGATCACCCGAGGAATTGTATAGTAGAGAAGGGGATGCCTGAGTCTGGGCCTGGAGGGTGAGTGACCGCAAGGAATATGAGACCTTAATAATTCTTGTAAACTCTTGATTGGAATCATGCACACGATGGGTAGTTCTTCTTGTGCGAGAAAACCTTGGCAAGGCAAGATGGATCACCCGAGGGACTGTATAACAGACAAGGGGATGCTTGAGCCTGGGCCTAGAGGGTGAGTGACCGTAAGGAACATGAGACCTTGATAGTTCTTGTAAACTATTGATTAAGATCATACACACAATGAGTATGTCAAGGAAGAACAATGCGCCTAGATAACAAGACAACCATGTGGATACAAATCCAAAAACTACACAGATAATTATTGTGCTAAGGTTATAAAATTTTCCTAGAAATGTTTATGCAATGTTTTCACAAAAGACTATGATTAACGTGCTTGTTGTCCAAGAATTATTGAAAGTAGGTGACGAAGATTAAGGGTCTGAAAAAGGACCTCACCGAAAAACAAGGATAAATATTTCTGAAACAATTGAATGAGAAAGGCATGACAGGTGTTTTTGAGAAAGAACACCGAGGATAGTGTTCCTTTAAGGGGGAGGGAATTGTAACATCCCTGTTTCCCCTAGCTTGTAATTAATCATAAAATAGGATTACCATGTTAAGGCATGTGGATGATGTAAATGTATTATTGTTAAATTTCCCATATCTGACTGATGGGGGGTGTAGCCTTGAAGTACGAGCCATGATATCTCTAGAGGAAGGAAATTAGTTAATCAAGAAAGGACCAGTGGTTGAATCATCAACCACCCCCATGAATGTAAGCATGGTCTAGTTGTAGAATGTTAGCTCGAACTACCACAGAGACCTGCAGACCTGATCTTCCTTATGACAAAAGGAACAGGACGTGTTGGAAACCTTCCAAAGGAGGGAAGGTAAGATACATACAGACACACAACAAGAATAGAGACACCAGATGAGAGAGAAATCTTGAAAAGGGGATGCGGGAACCAAAAGGAAGTGCAGAGAAAACGACCTAAAGGAACGAATGTGAGCTTGATGCTAGGAAAGCATCTAATAAACCTCGCAAGGTTGTTGTGACATAAAGAGTTTTCTCTTAGAGATGACGTAAATTCCCTAGTGATATCATGGCTTGGCACGGGGGTGGACAGAGTGCTAAGAATGAATGCCTCTGAGCCTATGGTTGGGTGGAAAGGCACACACCCACAGTCATTTAGTTGGATGAAACTTGTAATAGATAAGTATTCTCATACCCTATGAAATTGAGTTGTAATTGTGTAATAAAATTAGATATACTATGAATGACCCGGGTATGGATATGTTTGCTTAATGATTTATAATGTATCCATTTTTGTGTTTGATTAATGGTGTAACTAGGAAAGTAAGAAATTATATGAATTCACCATGCTTTGTATTCATAAATGCTTGCGCCATGTGGTGGTTTAAACTAGATCCACGAACTGTGAGTTCGTCGATCTTGGGCACAGTTTCACATATGCATGTCAACACTCCTATTTGTTTGGAATACCTTGGAGGAGGGAGTCTGTTAAATATTAGGAGAGATAGTGCACATATGCATAGGTTCTCTGTGAGGTAGGAAGAGACTGAGAACCACTTAAGTTCTAGAGTTTAGGAATGAGCGTAAGGGGTGTGCAGAAGGATTCTTCCAAGCGTTAAGTTCAAGATAAAGAGCGCAAAACTATTAATCCTTTTAGATATAACAAAGCTCAGGAAGAACAATGAGGTTGAAGTATTGAAAATGGGTGGGGTCCCTTGTTTGGAAGACGAATGGAAAAAATCTGTTCAGAAGAAGCCACAGTCTGTTGTGACCATTGGGTACAACAAAGAGCATGGGACTTCACAAGTTTGACGAACTGAGTGAGTTCATCGTAAGGGAGGTAAAATCCCTGAAGTTATGAAGTCTCGAAGTTAAATTTGAGCCTTATATTTGAGGATGCCTGGGAACCGTACCGACTGCCAAATTTAGGAGGTAGACGATAGTCAAGTTACCATAACTACCCATGACATAAGAACCTGATAGCGGACATGTGAGTTCATGGTCACGATCAACCTACGTCGTTAATCTCGTCAGGAATGGAAGATCAACGAATAGGATTAGACTAGAGTCGAGCAAGCACTCCCTTGATGGTAGAGGTTGAACCCCGAAATCTTTGTGAACCGTAGATCATCGTTGACCTTCGATCTGAGTTTGATGAGATCCCTGAAATGAAAGGAGTGCATGGGAAGGTGAAATATTCAAGGGGAATCAAGCTCAAAGGAGATATCACTTTCAGGCATGCAGATGAAGTCCAAGAGATATACCCATAGGAGGAGAAAAGGTTGAGGCCTTTGAACACTTAAAAAATATTCTAAGTCAGAAGAGATCAGAAGCTCAGGAGGAGGAGCGACGATGGTAGTTGTATCACAATGCAGAGGACCAATAGTCGTATGATCAGAGAAAGGTTCCCGAGCCTTATTTCTTTGCACATGCAGGAGAGTAGACTTACCAAAGTCTTGAAGTCCCAAAGTAGTTTGGGACCGTCCATCGCCAAGGAGAATGAACTAAATCTCAAGCATCAGATCTAGAGGACAGGTGGCGTAAACTTGTAGACTCTAGGTAAAGACCCAAAGAAAACGTCAACTATCGGATCGTCCGAAGTAAACGTCAGTCGTTGGATCCATAGGACAGGTGGCGAAATTCTATGGAATCAGGGTAAAGACCCGAAGTAGATCATGTATGTCAGCCGACAGGAGATACATGTCGATAGATCGAAGACTTCAGGGAAAACTACTTTGGAGGTTTCCAAGTGAGAAGTGTGACAAACTCCCGAAGCCCCGAAGGCCGAAGAAGATCACAACCGTCTATTGTAGAGGGATACGTGGCAGAAATCCATGAAGTTCGGGTGAAAGCACTCTGGGAGAAATGAGTGCACAGGAGTCTGAAACTCTCGAAGCCCGAAGAGCCGAATAGAATCTGGACTGTTAGATCCATAGGGTACGTGGATAAATATAATGAACTTCGGGTGAAAGTAGTCCTTGAGAAAATGAAGGAGTAAAGTTTGAAATCATCGAATGCCAAATAGTCGAAGCAGCTGGGAGCCATCAATTTGTGAGAGGACACATGTGATCAGATCACGAACTCTGGATAAAACCCTCTAGGAGAAGCAAAGTGTGGGGAAATCGATATTTGAAATCGTCGAAGGCTGAAGTCCCAAAGAGGACGACAACCATTGATTTGAAAGTGCATGCATGGCACCAGATCTAGAACTCTGGGTATGGAGCACTACGAAGGAAAGCAGAGGGTGAAAGCACTGAAGTCCTGAAGGAGATCTCGATCGTTGATCAAGGAGGAGGTTGAAGGACTGTTGATCTGGTCTTGGTTGAATAGTGTTGAAGTCTCGAAGAGGACCAGGGCTATAAATTTGGAGAGGACAGGTGTCATAAGATCCCACACTTCAAAAGGATTCAATTCAAAGAATTTTGTTTGTGGAGAGGAGATGTAGACCATTGATCAGAGTAGATGCGTGGCATCCAATATGCAACTTCGGGTATGGAGCACTCTGGGAGAAAAGGGTGAATGAAGGAGCAAGAAGTCCTGAAGGTCGGAGAGCCAAAGTTCATCAGAATCATCCATTTGTTGAGGAAATGTGTCACCAGTTCTTCCACTCTGGAAGATAGCTACTGACGGAGAAAGCGAAAGTTGAGAGCTAAAACTCCTGAAACCCGAATCGCGAAATAAATCACAGTCGTTGATTTAGAAAGGTTAGATCTGATCCATAGATTCAAAAAGGATAGATCTCTGTTGTCAGTTCAGAAGCACCGCGTCAAGGTCATGAGATCGACAGTCCCATCGCATTGTGGGGACCGAATGTGCACAGACTTTAAAAAGTTGAGGGCAGGCCACAATTGAGACCACGGATTTTGAGAAAGGACACATGGAGGCTCAAGGTGAATTGAGGGGAAAAAAGTAGTTGGTTTCAAACTACCCTTGGTCGTGCCTGCAATCGCGTAGATTACGCGAGGTCATCGCCGAAGGTCATGACAAGGAAGGTCTTATTAGAAAAGGGGCTAGCGCCCAAACTTGGAGATTTTGCAAGTGAAAAAGGGGAAGGTCGCGAGTACCATTAGACCTGCACCCGGAAGTCAAAAGAGTCTGCGTTTAATTGTAGAATGAGATCATCAAGGTATCAAAGAGTTGTTTGGCTCCAGAATCAAAGATCCTTGACCGGGAGGTCGGACTGGTTCCCCGACTTTCCAAGTTAGAAACCATGGATGGAGAATATGTCCTTTAAGAAAAACACAATTTTTTATGGCTCGTCCTGGGTTTGTTACAACGTGTCTTTCCCCTGGTGCATGAATGCTTGGCAAAAGATTGGTGGAGCACCCGAACGATGAATTCACGAAGTGATAGGAGCTGTAGATATGTATATCTACATGGATAAACCCTGACCATTAGATCTAGGCTGATGTCACATCCCCAAAAATAAAGTATATCAAAATTCAAAAATTGTTAGAGAATTATTGCCATTTTTGGTAAATTCGAATTTGGTAGTTTGTAATTAATTATTATGACTATTGGGCAGAGATCTGATTTAACCCAACTAACTAATTGACTATGAAACTTGTATGAAAACATAATATTTTATATTAATTGCAGGAGGACAAATGGAACAACCATGTTAAAATTAGTTGACCATGACTCCATGAGTGGGGAACATGTTGGAACTACCTCAGGGCTGATTGTTACAAGTGGAAAATCATGGATTTGGCTATTGGCAGCCCCTGAAAATCAGGGATTTAGAAAGTTGCGAAATTTTCCAAGAGAGGGAAAAATACCTAGGCAAAAATATGGTTTGGATAAATAAGCATATGTGAGGAGGTAGGAAGTTGCCTAATATGATGGGAAAAGAGAACTACTGTGTACTTGTTGTTATGAATACTGAATATTAAGTGTGAGACAAGGGGAGAATTGGAGACAGAAGAAAACATTGTTGAAGGGGAGATTTCAAGTTCTCCCTCATGGATTCATGGTGAGGCTAGGGGGTGAATTGGGAAAGTAACTTGGCTTCCATGTTCTATGGTTGGGAGGAACGTGGTTGTTCCCTTTTTCGTTTTGCGAACTGGTTGAGATATGTATGCTATTTCTTCTCTGTTTTGGAATGACTAAATTGATTTATTGCAATGTATCTGTCATTTAGGTTTGGAATAATATTATGGATGAATTATGTTCACTCCTATGGAGCATGAAACTGACAAAATGTCACCAGATTTAGTACTGAGTATTTTTTTTTGACTTAAAGTACAAAATGAATAATGTAGTTCTTTTTCCTTTTTTTTTTTCATGAAGAATACGTGTGGCCAATTCTAGAATTTATTCTATACTGCTGTATATATATATACTTATTGTGGAACTAGTATGGAGCACTAATTTCCCCTATATATATATAAATTATAAGTATATATACATTGTAACATTATAAAGAGTTGCTCATATTTCAAGAATTGTAGACGAAAAACCTAACAGTTATACAATACCCCACAGAACAACCAAAGAATAGTCAACAGATTTATATACGATGAAAAATGTATAAAGAAAATAGTCCAGATATAATTGACAGAGTCGGGAACTTTTAATCCTTTTTATATATTGATAGACTCAAGCTTGTATAGTTACCTGATGCATAGATCTAGTCAATCCTTTTGTGAACGAAAGTAGTATAACTTCAGACAATTCATATATACGGAAGTAAGGTAAATTAAGAACAGATTTGGATACATCGCGGAATGAAACAAGTAGTCTGCCTAACTAATTGCAAGTTGAGACTGAATGTTACATCTGTAAACGCAAAAGGGTTACACACCCAATACTCTTCTTTTCCAAGGGCATACGATGTTAAAGATTTAAAAGTAAATTTACAGGAATAAAAGAATATAAACATCATATTATTCATAATATCATTTAATTCCAATTTAACAAAAGAATTCAAATCGTATCTTCCATGTCCAAAATGTCGAGTTAAAGGCCAGTAAAAAAAAAAAAACTGACTAAGCCTTTCGACCAACCCTTTAGTTTTATAGTCAACCCTTTTATTGGACATGAAAACCATTTTACAAGAAACAATAACCAACGTAAAAACAAATAATCTCTACCACAAGGATTTAACTCCTTCTTCTACCCTGAGACGCTTAAGATTCTTGAAAGGGGCATAACGGAACCCGAATACCTCTTATGTGGATGAAAACAGTTGTTCTTCATATCTTTCCATGCTCGAAAACCCTGCATGTGTTGCATTAAAACCATTATAAATTGATCCACATAAATAAGAAGATTTAAGATATTAATAAGAAAGAAAAACCGAAGTAATACTTATCTGTAGTCGGAGAGATTTGACATCCTTCACTGTTGCAATGAACCACGTGACCTCTAGACTGAGAAGGGAGAAGTACCCCAAAACTCCTTGATGGGTATCCTCGCAAAAATAGAGGAGCCCACCATTAGAAATAAGAGCTAGTAAATAAACAAGGAAAAGTCTACAGAGAGTGATTACGAAGGTTGAATACATACATGAGTAACATGACAAGTATGCGCCAATATTTGACTCTAAAAATGTAAATATGGGATTTTTTGGGCCAATAAAAAATATCACCAAATCTATTTCGACCGTGTGGTTTAGCTTAGTTATGGCAGTGAATACAGAGACAACACAGTGTCAAAAGTTCCAGTCGCGCATACCCTTTGAAATGCATTCAGATTTATAAGAGGATGAGAAAGAACAACATAAACCCCAATCACCCTTAGTATGTTTCATAGGGTATAAGGTTTATCTTAAGAATTAGACCGACTATCAAACTTTTTATGAGCATCTTCCAAACAAGAAATTTACAGTTGAATAGTTGGGGAACCGAGGAATCGAGAATAAACTTTCTTACCCAACACCCAACCAGGATAGGAATGACATTCAAGGCTTTCCAGAGTGATTCACGTATTGGGAAATAATCATAGCAGTAGGCACATACAAAACCCTAACTTAATAAACTCTGGATCCATAGTCCCGACAAGGCATGGTGTATGCTAGAGAGAAACCCAATACCCGAACCAGTGAATACAGGAGATGACTAAATAATGACCTATGAACGAAACACTACCTACGTGAATTCGTGGATAGGGATTATAAAGAACAATAAGTCGGAAGGACCTTGCAGAGGGTTTGAATAAAGATTACAGTATTAGAATTAGTCGCTTACCGATAGGTGGAGCAGTCTTGGGAGGCGCTCCTTGCCACCATACTCCTCACACCGAGAGAGGTCCAAATATAACAGGAAAATGCAAGGTCAATTTCGAAACAGGATTGTTCAAAAATGACATCGGACAACTACTGTTACCCTAAAATCCCCGAACCCCGCACTTATTGAATGCGAGGACTACAACTGAGAACGCACCATGTGATATGAGTGACTTGGTGTGTTTGGGTTGGATGAGGGTACAGGGTCAACTCTCATCCCTCATCCACCTCCATTAATGGCTATTCATATATTAACTCCCGACTGTCAACCTCCTGCCATTTTAATTTATTTTATGAGGACAAGGGTGGGCCTCCTCGAAACCTACGTTCGAAAGTTATCAACCTTTGATTACTGCTAGTCTGGTTAGTACTGGTAACTAGACTTCACCTAAACCTGGTAAGGACAACCAACTATCGGCTTAGAGTTCTGCTATTAATTAGAATTTAGGTTGTGTGTGAAGGAAAGACTCTTTGTCCATCGGTAGTTACCAAGGGAGTCATCGAAGCCATAGTTACCTATGGAAATCCAAATAGCTAAGTGTAACGATGAAGCAAATACGTTTGACACCCTTACTATGTGTATAAAGTATTATTCATGGTATTGGAGTCTAGAGTTGTGTGCGTATGTTTTACAAAGAGTCTAGGGCCCTAAGTCCTAGGGTCATGTTATTTTTCCTTTTCCCAAAGTATGAACTTTTGTTGAAATAATGTAACTACAAAGAGTATTCTTATTATTATTTGATATATTATTCATTTGATCAATCCCCATTGTGGATTGATCATGTCGTCTATTGTAATAGGACCAAATCCCCTTTTGCAGATTGGCCAAATGATAATTATAATAGGCAGAATAAGAAGTCGGCCCCAACAGATATTAAAGGGGCCCCAGAATATATTAAAGGTGATTGTAACCACCCAGTTGGAGAAGTCGACCCTGCTAGTGAAGAGACACTTCACACGTGCCAGTCTAATATAAATAAGGAGGCTAGCGCCTCACTTAGACACACAACTCACTTGCTCATTTGTGAGACAATTTTTGGATCTACAGTTAGAGAAGAAGGAGAGAGAGTGGTGCATATCTGGGAGAGGATATTCTGCATTAGTTTAAGAGATGTCTTGGCATTGTATTGGCTATCTATATTAAGGAAGTTTTGCTAGGTTTTCTTCCCCTAGAGGGTTTCCTAGGATAAATGCTATGTCTCTTGTGATTGTGTATTTCTCAGTGATCTTATATTATGCTATTGTTATCGAATATGAAAAGAACTATAATAATGGCTTAAACATTAACATGGTATCAGAGCCAAGATGAAGAGAGCATCTTTCACAAGAGAAAAGTGAAAAACGTCACTGTTGTCGTACATGAAAATTAGGGATTTTTGTTGGAAAGGTATTTCAGCCCTAAAACCACCTAGAAAAGTGCGCCCTCCCCCAAGGATCATTTTGGCACCTTCATTGCACCTTTTCAGTGGCTAGATCTCCCGAAAAGTGAAACCCTAGTTTCACAAAGTACCAGAAAACCAGAAAACTAGAGTACCAAAATTACCAGAAGTACCAGAAAACCAGAAGCACTAGTCCATAAATCCCTAGATCAAGTTTGAGGGGGTAAAAGTTGGATTTTCGAAATTCTAACTACACCAACATACTCACCTTAGCTTAGAGCATCTATTCCCTAGATCATAATTTCAAAATTTGAAGTTTGAAAGATTAGGGTTTCCTCATAAAACCCTAAGTTGCAATTTCAGAACCAATTGCAGTTGCAGCATCAGTTGCACTTGCAACCGTAGAACCAGTTGCAATCACCCTTGAAGTTTTCTTAAGAGTTGGTAATGATTACCGCTGCTACTAGATGGAGCCACTACCTGCAAATGCTATCAGAGGTATGTACTCACATATGTTTAATAGTTAAACCTTAAAGAGTATTTGCAGGAGAAGAGATCTCTTGCCATAGATCCAGAAGGATCTCAAGATCCAACACATTCAAAAGAATGAAGCAACACAGGTGTGATTATTCTGATATGCATTATTATTTTGATGAGTGTTTCATGTTGTAGCTATGAACATCATTCTAATCTCTTCTGAGTCAAGGTATTAGATGGATTAAAAGTTGAGATCATGGAGCTTATTCTCTAACCCAACCTTCTGTCAAGATAGTGTATTGTCTTAGTACAATAGACAGGTTGAAGAAAGCACTCGTCATCTTGAGTGAAGGAGACTTGGAAGAAAAGCAAGCACTCATTCCTAAAGGCAAGGCTCCAGGTTTGATTAAATCAAGTTGATAAGATTCAAAGGTATGCATGATAAGTTGATGACTATAGTTGAGATAACAGTCTTTGTAAAGTATCATACTTGATAGCATGTGAGCATATAGAGGTAAATTCTTTGCTTGATACAACTAACACCTCCTCTAGGAGAAACCTCACGTGTTAGTTCCAAGTTGACATGGAAGAATGCTTGGTCACAACACTATGAGAGTGTTGACCTCATTTCGTATTGTATTCCTTACCTTTAATCTTTGCTTCAAATAAATTATAAGTGATAGCTCTAAAGGAGCTATTGTGATGATTGTTT
>SNQJ01S0007917.1:0-24387 GCA_010110895.2 Picea sitchensis | reverse complement strand
CAACCCATGGAGTGTAAATACCTCCATGAAGAGAAACATTGTTATCTTTTATTCCTTGTACTCTAAGGGAATGGAAAATAATTGTGTGAACTTGGTCAACCGATCAACAACCACATATATGCAATCTCTTCCATGTACCTTCGGCAAACATGTGATGAAATCCATTGACACGCTTTCCCACTTCTACTTTGGAATGGGTAATGGTTGTAATAACCACGCTAGATCAGTATACTTTAACTTGTTCTATTGACAATTTATAAACTCCCTCACACGTCTCAATACATCATCTTTGATGCCCTTCCACGTGATCCTCTCCCTGATTTTCCTGTAATTTTTAAAGTACCCAAGATGGCCTACCAGAGATGCATCATGCATAGCCTTCATAATATTATCCTTCAATGTAGAATCAGGGACTAATTATATGCAGTGCTTGTAGCATATGATGTCATCCACCACTATGTTCCTGTCATCCTGTATGTTGTGATCCATCAACTCACAAGAAAATTTATTCTTGGAATACTCTACCAAGAGATGACATTTCAGTCACCAAGAGATGACATTTTCAGTCAACTGAAATCTATGCAAGTGAACATATCTCAGGTTTCGTGGAGAGAGCATCAACAACTGCATTTTTCTTCCCTTTCACATACTCAATTTCAAATTCATATACCTACAAATTGTTGAACGACTTCTGGTACCTCTCATTTAAGTATTTATGTCCAAAGAAGTGTCTCAAACTATTGTGGTCAGTATTAACCACAAATTTTCCACCTACCAAGTATTGTCTGAATTTTTCCAAAGCATGCATGATGGAAAAAATTTATTTGTCGTATGTGGAATAGAGTCTCTATGAATTTGTGATTTTCTTGTTCTCATATTATATCAGATGTCTATTCTACATCAGAACTACTCCTATTCCCTCACTCGTTGCATCACACTCAAGCACAAAGTGCTGAGTGAAATCAAGTAGTGTTAAAACTAGACAAGTGCTTATCACTTCCTTCATCTTGGAAAATGTCTTATGGGCCTCCTCTATCCACCATAATACCCTTGTCTTTGTGGTATCTATGAGTGGTGCACCCAACTTTGATAATTCCTTTACAAAGCGTCCATAATAGCTTCATATCCCAAAAAAACCATGCAACTGTGTAAGGTTCTTTAGAGGTGGCCAATCCAATATGCCCTAGATCTTCTCCCTATGTACTTGTACTCCCTAGGCATTGACCACATGACCCAACTATAGGATATTTTTCATGCCAAAATCACACGTTGACTCCTTGTAATATAGTGAATAATTCTCCATGATGCTCAAAATCTCATCTAGATGTTCCAAGTGATCCTCCCATGTCTTATTGTATATAACAATAGCATCAAAGAACACCAACAAGAACTTCCTCAACTACTTGTTGAAGATGTGTTTCATGCAGGAATGAAATGTAGTTGGTGTGTTGGTCAACCCAAATAGCATTAATAGAAACTCATAATGCCCATAATGGAACCTGAAAGAATTTTTGGGGATATTTTGCTCTTTGAATCTGATATGATGATACCTCGATCGAAGATCAATCTTCGAAAACAATAATGGCCCCATGAAACTCATTTAGTTCTTCAAAAAATTAACGACCCCATGAAACTCATATAGTAACTCATTGATCATAAGAATGGGGTACTTACTTTTCATGGTCTTCTTATTCAAGGCTCTATAGTCAATGCACATCCTCATGGTTCCATCCTTATTTTTCACCAACACTATAGAAGAAGCGAATGGAATAGAGCTATGTCTGATGTGTCCCATATCCAACAATTCCTTAATATTATTCTCAATTTCATCCTTGAATTTCTTTGGATGCCTATAGGGAGTAGTTATCACAATTTTTTCTCCCTTCTCCAACTTAATGGTGTGCTCAAATCCCCTATTAGGTAGTCTCCCTGAAGGTATTTGTCCAAACACACTGTCATGCTTACTCAATAATGCCTAAATATCTACATGATGATGTTGTTGTCCATCTGAATGTTCCTAATGTGTAATCAATAAGTCCCTAAATAAGCCTCCAAACATTTTTTCTTTTCAAGGCTCTATAAAAGAGGAATATGATTTGTAATCCCCACCCTACTAAGGATTTAGGAGTGGATATCATTTTCCAAGAGGCTAAGACCAT
The DNA here is from genome assembly GCA_010110895.2 of Picea sitchensis. NCBI lineage: Eukaryota > Viridiplantae > Streptophyta > Pinopsida > Pinales > Pinaceae > Picea > Picea sitchensis. The sequence continues at coordinate 22,228 of SNQJ01S0007917.1, read as the reverse complement.
ATTTTTCCTCTCGATGTCCCCTAACCATAAGGAATGAAAGTATATCTATTTTATTTTCCCTAGAGTTCCTTTTGCGATCCAGACCAAGGACATCCAGTAGATCAATATGGCCTCGAGCATTGCTTTAAGAAAGATTAGCCTTCCTACTCTAGAGAGACATTTGTTTTTTTAGACAGGAACTGGAACTTTATATTATATAAGGGTTGTGCCAAAGTCAATCAACAAGTTCAAAAAACTTTACAAAATTTGGCTCATTGCATATACATTCCTCTACTGCTAACATAATGAGAATTACATAAACCTTCATATAATATGTCCATGTAATATGGCTGCAAATTACTTTAACATATTGTCCCAACAAAAATATAACTTTGTAAAACATTAATGGTGGGAAGACTCATTGTTTGAAACTTCCTGCACTCCCCCATGAGAAGAAGTATTTTCTTCAACGTCCATTAGCGCTACATCCCAACCATTATGCTCATCTTCTAATATTCCAAGGCATGAAATTGTAGATCCTTGGTTAATTGAGGCTGAGTGGGAATTCTGAGGGAAAACCAATTATCTTAATTTATGACATTCCATCTCCAAGATGTTTATGTGTTGAACAAGAATGACAATGGTCTAATCTAGATATGATAATTTACCCAAAATGTTTTCAAGGCCCGAACTATTGGCTTCAACCATTTCCTCATGTCATATGAAAATGCGTCTAACATCGCTCCAAGAGGGATCCATGCTTTCTCAACCAACAAGAAAAATAAACCACTACTCACAAATTTTATCACAAGTGTAACAATAAGTGTAATAGCAAGTGTAATATTAAGATTTTAATTCAAATTGACGAAACCTCAGATGAAAACACCAAACCTTGATGCCACAGGGAGAAAAATTCAATTCTAGAGCCATTACAAACTGAAACTATGTTTAATACATACCCGAGTGTGTACGCTTAACCTCACACAAACTCAAATAATTGCATTAGACTATTGTTCTATCAAGTCGTCATGTAATCCATGTGAACACATGAATAATGGTTCCCAAACCTTTCCAATTATCCATTCCTATTAAAGTGTTTCTCATATGAATTAAATTAGGGGGGTGTTTCCTTCATAGCCCATTAATTTTGAGTATGCCTTCTTCCAAGCTTATCCCTTCTTTCTCCCATTGATCAACACATGAATTGTGCTCATGCTTAATATGTTACAAGGAGTATTCTTCAAATTTATATACAAGGGTGAGTGAACAAGACATGATACTAATAAAGATATTGTTCCCAACAATATTCTTTTTTATCATTGATCTTATCACTAGCATTGAATCATCTGAGATAGAAATATTGAAGATTCCTATATCTTTAGCAATCTTGAGACCTTTCCATAGAGAATATGATTCAATAATGTTACTAGAGATGCTAAATAGGCCTCAAGCATAGAAGGCCATTGAATTTCCTTCAGGATTGTGAATAATCCCCCCCATACCTGCCACCCCTGCTAGAGATTCATTTTTTGCACCAACCATTAAATTTATTTTCCAACTTTTCTATCATCCATAGCCAATCAGACTTCTTATACCAGTTGGAATTTAGAAAAAAAAAAACCCGAGTATTTAAGCACAACTTCAAAGTCCCCTACCTGAAAGGAGATGAGTTGGGAGACATTATTTATTTTTAACTTAGAGAGACCCCAAATGATGAGGGGGTATTTTTCTCTATTAATGAGAGATCACTGCCAATGAAATTGAAAAATCCCCAAAAATACTTGATTATAATCCCATCTAGACCTAGGATTTTATATTTTTGGAATCTCTGAAAGGAACTAAGAGTTCCTCTTTGAATATTTCTTCCATTAGAATTATGTTTTCTTCCTGATGTATGAATCTTGGGAATAAGTTAGTAACCCTTAAAATAACATCTATTATGAATTTGGATTCATATTTTAAGAGAGAGATGAAATGATGGAATACTTCTTCTTCCATTTCAGAGAATGAAGAGACTTTGGTCCCATCTGACTTTTCAATACCCCAAATAGTGTTGATGGACTTCCAATTTTTTGCAAAGTGATGGAATAATTTGGTATTTTCATCTCCAACTTGCAATTTTTTTTCTCAACTCTTTATTCTCCATTCATTTTCTTTATTGAGAAATAAATTCCTCCAAGCATCCTTAAGAGTTTTGATTTCATATTTTTGAGAGTCTAAAAGGTACCCCCGTCTCTCACCTTGGTAATAGATATCCAACATGTCCTCAATCTCCTCCAATAGTATCGCCTCCTTTATTTTTTCTTTGGACCAATTAATAGCTGCTTGTTTTACTCATTTGAGGTTAAAGTGGAACTAAATAAGAGGGGATTTAGGGATATAGGGGTCGAAAGTTCACCAAATTTATTTATAATCTTTAGAAAGGAGTGTTGGCATCCAAGGTTTTAGGTAGGTTGCATGTGCACATGGATCAACCTTGCGCACAAATTATTTTTGCGCGCAAATATAAACAATTTCATGACCGATGAGATAAGGTGTACACACCAATTGAGTTTTATACTGCACACATAAGTTCAAAAAGATACCGCATGCATGCCAAGTCAAAATAAGAACTTCTAAAATCTTCCCAAATAATGAATCTAGATAGAAAGAGAGATCTTGGGATAGATGATGGGTGAGATGGCAAGTTCCTTAGGACTACCACACTCCAAAGAGGTTACGTGGGCTACATGCGGGCATCTGAAGTGTGCAGAACTGAAGATCACTAGAGAGAGTTGAAAAAATAAGGAAGTGATAGAGTGGAATAGAGAGTAGGAGAAGACAAAAAGAGAATAAATGTTTGTCTGGGAGATGAGGAGGTGTCCATATTGAGTTTTGTAGGAGTCATATCTAAGTTTTGTAATATTTTTGTATGAGTCTGGAAAGAGTCTTGTATAGAGTCTGTAATGGATTCAACTGATTAATGTAGTGTATGGACATAGAGCACACGACATATTGTAATCCATGAGTTGTAGAATGGCTTAGAGTTCATAACGAAATTTCCTATGTAATATGGATCTATTGATGTATTCATTCTAATGTTTAATGGAGATAATATAAAGATGCAATTATCTCTGTCACTTGATGTGTATCTTTTGAGTTTAATGGGTGATTGCATTGATGGTTTATGATGTTACTATGTTAATGGTGCGTTATTGAATGAATGATATGGGTGTGCGGGGCTTCATATCCTTTATCCCTTCATATTTGACACAAGACTAGATGGTCTGTGTGATTCTCATAGCATCTTAGGTGAGACCTTCTTTTGTCCACGATGAAAATATTGACATGTTGATGCATGGGGTTTCATTGGTCAACTCTAAGGTTGAACCCTAGTCATCCCGACCCCAGGTTTAGGAAGGATGTGAGTAGGTGAGACAACAGGGTCCTCTTCCATCTAGTTTTGGGTTGAGTTTGGAAAGGGACTAGGGTGAGAATTTTTCTTAACAGAGGAGTTAGTTCCAAGATGATAAGGATGTTGTTTGAGTCACCTCCCAATAAGACCCATTTTAGGGATGATTTAAGGATGAAAATTTTTTAAATGTAGAAACCTTGAGAAATCTTACTAATCCTTCCTTATGCCAACTATAAATGTTTGAGAATATTTTTGTTAAAATATTCAAATTTCTAACTATTTTATATAGTTTTATAATAAAATTTTGGCGATTTTTGAGGTAAATAATTTTATCCTATAAATTTGGGTGAATTATTTTTAAAATAGCGAGAATCTCATTTTTAGGAAAACCATGGAAAATTAGCCCATGAGGGAATTTAGCCCTAAAATCATCTATACCCATTTTCGAAATTTGAAGATTTTCATAAAAATATTATGAGATAAAAAAATGATCTAGATGCTTGGCCACTCGAGTCTTCCCTATTCTCACATTCTTCCAAGTTGAGGATATTTTTACAGTCTATATATCCAAGAAAACCTAATGACTCAAGTTTGAAAATGAATAAATATTCAAGGGGATCCATTTGAGTGGATGGACCCTATTGGCCTCCCAAATTTTCATATTAAACCACCTATTTTTCCATTATTATCCTACTTATAAACCTAAAACCTAGCCATGATATCACCAACCTCATGCTTCTAAGCCGTCAATTTCTCAACAAGCATTTAGAGGTAAAATAGTTGTTTATTTTGATATGTTTCATAATTTTTGGATGAATTAATAAGATTTTTTAAGAAAATTTTACTAATAAAATGTTAGCTCATTCACAATACCTCCATAATTGTTTCGATACCTGAGTTTAAAGGTTCAAATATGCATGCACACCCAAGTTGAGATTGATCATATGAGTATTGGAGGACTAAAACATAGTTACCAACTTAATGAGAGCTGTGACCTCAAAGCGAGAACTTCGGCCCAAAAACCCATATTTTTTCCAAAAAACAACATGAAAATCAGCCAATTAAAAGTGGTGCTTATCATTAGCACCATTTTCAAGCAGGGATCAAAATTACAACATTTTTCAAACATGGCCTTCAAAACTCATACAATGGCTCAGAAAAACCTTCAAATCGACACCTAAATAAAAAAATGGCGTTCTGATTTTTTTTTTTTTTTTCAAAGCCGTTAAATTTATAGATATTTGAAATCTTATTTTTAGCGATTGGTACCATTAAAACCAAACCTCAAAATCAACCATCAAATTGAAATGTGCTGCTACCGGTAGAACCCATTTTAAATTTGGGGTATTAAAATAACATTTTTAAAGTGGTGATCAAAATCATTGTTACTACAAACAAAATCATCAAATCAACCCTTAAATGCTTACTTTAAAATCTTGGTTTATCACTCCAAACACAACATAATGCATAATACCATGAAAACAATAAATTTAAAAATATGTAATCAAAACCCAAATTTGGAAATTAAAAAAAAAACATTAAAAGCGATGGATTAAAAAAAAAACCTAAAAAACTAAAAAAATTGCGATTTTTTTTTTTTAAATATACTCTTATATATATATATATATATATATATATATATATATATATATATATATATATATATATATATATTTTAAATAGTAGCAGAAACCATTAAAGCGATAAAAATAAATAAATAGAGAGTAAATGAAAAGTAAACAAAAAATACTAAAATTATGTCAAAATTAAAAAATCTAAAATAAAAAATGTAAATAGAGCATTAAAGTCAAAATTTAATTTACAAATTAAAACAAATATAGTTAAACTATATGTGATATGGTTATACGTTATATAACTATATTATATATGGTTATAACATATATATAACGAGGATTATATAACCGCGGGGGCAATGTTGGGGAATGCATGTAGCCCATTAGATTGCTTACCGAGATCAAGTGTTATTGCTTTTGTTGTACGCCCGGTTTATATAAGAAAAGAGAAATACAGATTGATGGATAGATGACTAGTCTGCCATAACATATGGGATTTTGTTGGGATTTCGGTAGGAATTTGTTGGGATTTCGGTTTTGGCTGCGTTGGTTGACAGAAGAATGATTTTCTATAAGTATATTGGGAAGAAAATAATTCAACCTAAATCACTATTCTTCAACATGGATTCATGTACACAAACACAAACTTACTTTATCTTTACAAGTCTTACTTCACAAGGAGTATGCAATCTACATGAATGAGCATGTGGCGTTTATGGGGTTACTTGCTATCAAAGCTATGAATGCTATTTAAGTGTTTGGAAATCCTTCCCTTTCCCTTCTTAGTGGATGAGAACTCGTACCTATGGCCATTGTTTCCTTCCTTCTTAGTGGATGAGAACTCAAATGCACCTATATGCATTGTTTCCTTCTTACTGGAGGGGAGATTAGGTGGACCTCTCGGCATTCTTCTTAATTCCTAATTCAACCTTGGACAATGGACTCGATTTTATGCCTACAACTTTTCTTCTTTATTTTCTTTCCTTCTTAGTGGATGAGAACTCAAATGCACCTATAGGCATTGTTTCCTTGTTACTGGATGGGATATTAGGTGCACCTCTCGACGTTCTTCTTAATTCCTAATTCAACCTTGGACAATGGACTCGATTTTAAGCCTACAAATTTTCTTATTTATTTTCTTTTCTTCTTAGTGGATGAGAACTCAAATGCACCTCTTGGCATTGTTTCCTTCTTACTGGAGGGGAGGTTAGGTGCACCTCTCAGCGTTCTTCTTAATTCCCAATTCAACCTTGGACAATGGACTCGATTTTATCCCTACAACTTTTCTTGTTTCTTTGGTTTCTAATAGATCTAGATAACGATTTCTACATTGAATATAATATCTTGATCATGAGAGTAGGTAATGGTTTGAATGGATTGTGATTTGTACATCATATAATTGTCAGTTGTAATGGAGATCAATGATGGTTTCCAATATGTGGAGGTCTTTCTTTCTCTGCTAATTCCTCATTACCCAAGTCTTTAAAGATTGTTTTTGTAGGTAGGTGATTGATATAAAGGGGTAAAAATATCATGAGATGATGACATGATAACTCTATTATTTGTTTATTGGGTGAAATAGTTAGTAAGAGAAATAAGAATGGGTGGCCATTTGATACAATGTAAAGTTTAAGATGATAAAAAAGTGGGTGTGTTTAATAATGTCAAGGTTTTCAAAGATGGTTCTCTCTTAACTTTTATTTTCCTTCCTCTTATTTATTCCAATGACAATTAGTTCGAGGATACGAAAAAATTGATTCCATTTTGTTTTTTGGATTTATGTTTTCCATAGACCTTTTAGTTGTTGGTAAATTTTTCATGATGGTTATTCACATTCCCTTATCAACAAATATTTTTGTCAGTTGAATTTTAGGGCTTCAATTGATGGAAACCTTTTCCATTCCTCTATATTTGCAAAGATTTTTATTGGTCATTTTCTAGGGTTTGAATTAGTGGAAGCCTAGGAAGGTCAAGTTGCAAAATAATACAACCATGGCCATTATTTTGTTGACAATAAGATGTTGTAGCCTCCTCGATACTTTTATAAGTTTTATGTCACAAATTCTATAACCAAATATTTATGTCTCAAGCTATGAAAATCAAAATCCACTGATTGATTATGCCATTTTATGACCCCTTTTTGCATCCTTTTCATGCTTTGTCTCGTGATCTCATGAACTTAACCAAGCTCTTCAATGCCATGGTATTGCAATATTTAGATCTATTTTTCATAATGAATGCAATAAATTTATATTTGATGTGTCTCACTTTTGTTCCAGCGTGAAGCCCCAGTCCTAAATACAACATAACAAGGGATGCATGGAAACATAGTCCTTGCCAAAAAAATCTAAGAAATGTGGAAAGAAGGCACCATAAAAAGAAGAAAATGTCGTAGGATCCTATGAGGTTCATACCAAAAACAAAAATTATGAATAATTTATAGCATAAAATCAAAACCAGGCATATTCTCATTACAATGTTCATATTCTTCTAGCATAGTCCAAATCTGATAGAGATTTCAAATAGGTAAACACCTATTTTCTAGATGCGTTGGCCATTAAGACAATGATTAAGAGGGAAAATATGTTAGTAAATCAACCTTCCTCGACAACCATTGATGATGCAAAATTGTATTAGTGATAATAAGGTCAAAGATACAAAATCCATAGAATATGATATGCAACTTATATTTCTAGTAGGATTGCAACTATGAATGAAACAGAAGACCATCGATGGTTATAAAAAACACATTACTCCATCATTCAAACAACACAGTAAACAACAACAATTCTATAAAATTACCAGAAGAATTGTACCAATAAAATTACTGAGTAATGCACATCCCTTTCAAGTAATACATATAAGGACAATATTTCCATTGAATAGGGTTGGATGGAATGCATTATCATTGAATAACAACCCTTGTATCAAATACCACAAATCCCAACCAGTACCCATTTTAAAATGTAGCATCAAAATTCATACATTCAATTTTGTTTTCAAATACTTTTTGTGTTGCACCAAGAAAAGTTCCAGGTGGAAAAGATGTGTTTAGGTGTGTAATTCTAACCAGCATAGATCCATATTGACTCTAAATCTATCATGTGTCGAGAGGGATCAAATCCATTGACGTTAAAACCTAGTGAAAAAACATGAAGAATTGTTTTCTCATTGAGGGATTTGATACCCCTCGACGCATGATAGATCCATAGTTAATATGTATATATGTGGGTTGTAGTTTATTTTTTCCAAGAAAATCCCCATGAAAAACCCTCCAATTACTTTCCCATGATCCATTGTAATGAACCTACCTACTACTGTCACAATTTTTCCTTATTGTTGTAGCAATTTGTGTGTATTTCTGGGTGATGACTTTTTTCAAATACTTCGACTATAGGTTCTATTTCACTATAGGACATCCCTGTTTACTGTTTTTATGATTGTTGGTTGTGTTTCTTAAGTATTTGGAGTGCAAGAATTGATTTTAATGTACCAAACATAGTTGAATTCACAACAATATACTTGATGACGAGACAACAAATAAATAATAACTAATATAAACAATTGTAACAAAAAAATTAATGGCACCTTTTCCTTTATTTACTATTATCAAGTTGCAGTAATTACAAAGTGATTTGATTCATAGTTCATACTTGAAGTACTTGTTGTGAATGGCACTTATGGAGAAGCAATGGTGGCAGTATTATTGTCCCAATAAATGGCTAACTAAAACAACCACAAACCTCCCTCAAAGACCTTGACCCAGCACTAAAAAACTCGACCAACTCAAAAATGATGTGACCAGCCGAGAAAATCAACCAGAACAGGTAAATATTTGACCCTCCACAGAAGGTAAGGTCTCTCAAGAATAATGTTCCCCCTCTACAAGAAAACTCAGCCTTCAACTGAAGAAATCAAACCCAACTCAAGGTAACTCACCCCTCTCACAACCAACTCATCCAACCAAGAAACAACTCAACCCCAATGAGAGATACGACCCAATAATAGGAAAAATTCCCTCCACACAAATAAAACTCAACCAAAAAACTAGAAATTAAACCACCAAGATGGGAAAATCAACAAAAATGAAGCACAATGAAAGATCTATATGATCTCTCCTCTATGATTAGTTAGGGTGGATAGTTTCACCACCGAACCTAATATTCTTCTCTAGGGTTTTTCATCCTAAGATCCAAAGCTACACGAGCTCTCTCAAATTCATTTTTAGAAAATAACAATGCATAATGAGAGAGGACACCTTCATTCCTCTTTTATTTCCTCATTCACCCTTTTGCTGACCCTTTTACCCTTTTAATAAATTAAAGTGAATTTGTAAACTCGAAGTCAGTTAAAACACATTTTCTCTTAATTACTTAATGCACCATTTTTAAAAATATTACATCAAATAACTAATTAATCCCATTTTATTCCACTGACTATATACTACAAGAATCACTTAGGCTATTACGTCAATCTCATGGAGTGATCATTTATAAAGGGACATTACAGTCCTCCCTTCCTAAGATTGCTTGTCCTCAAGTAACTGTAAGTTAGGATGCTACAAGATCTGATCACATTCCCATGTGGCATCCTCTACTAGTGAATCTCTCCACCTGATGAGGTATTCTTGGATCATCCTATTACACACTTTCCCATGGGGTCTTCACTCAATGAACCTGTGACACAGTGCCTATGTTAATGGGGTAGTAAAGAATACCCCTAATTTCACTAGATATTGATAAATACCTCCCAAAATCGTCTTTTTGAACCCTCTTCCCAATAAACATTTCCAATAAAAGAAACCCCTATTTTAAATAGGTATCCCTTTTTATAGGCCCTATTATCTATAAACCCTTCATAGACCCCACACCCCCCCCCAATACCTACAATATATTGACCTTATTATTTACAAATAAAAAACTCGCTTTATGAATGAATGTGATAAAATATTGGTCAAAAAGGTGAAGACTCCATGGCAATTTCCTCTCCCATACCTCTAGAACCTCCTCAAGGACCAAACCTAACTCCCCGTCCTCATTCAATGGGGGTAACTCTGCCAAAGAAGTAACATGTTGTCCCAATGCCTTCTTGAGGCATGAAACATGAAACACACTATGGATCTTACTTCCTTCCGACAACTCAAGGTCATAATCTACCTCACCAACTCTCTAAATCACCCTATAGGGGCCATAAAAGTGTGGCTTTATCTTATCTGCACCATTTTTATTCAATGAAGACTATATGTAGGGATGTAATATCAAAAATACCAAGTCTCCCACCTTAAAAGTGCACTCAACCTTGTGCTTGTCTGCATATATCTTCCACTAATTCTATGCCATCTGTAAATTTTCCTTTAGAGTCTTGAGGATATCTTGACTCTCTTGAATCTAGTCCTTGGCTTTCGGGGCCCTGCTATTGATCCGAAAATGATTAGACACTGCTTATTTCTTTACTTATATACATGCAATATATAACTTGATCCAGAATAATTTATTGATCGTATTGGGGTGGTTTGCAGAATTCTGATGATGTGCTTTTCACCCAAAACAACTCATAAACTGAAGATTATATTTCTTTAAGGCAATGAGATGACACAATAGAAAACAAAAGAACTCAAATTACATACTTTTGTTTCATCTTTAAGTTCCATTCAATCCAATGAAAATTGTCTTCTCCATCTCAAGTATAATAAATACATGTAAAATGACTCACATGTGCCAATTAAATGGATTCTCTTAAATTCCATTACTGAAAACAACAAAATAACTTCACCATTTAAATATTTGTGAAATTATGAGAATTTTGACTATAAAATTGACCAATTTCCAAACTAGCTCAATTTCATGCTCTTTGGCACATAAAACAATGCATTAAATGCCCATTAATAGAAAATTGAGAAAAACGTTTTACACATGACCTCAAATAACAAAACAAAGCTCATATTCATTATCGTTGTGAAAAACCATGCATAATTGATATAAAACACTTGAAATTCCGTCAAGGTACCATTTGACATGCTTTACGGTGCAACACCAAACTTGGCTTGTACTTGCACATACTTTTGTATAGTCTTGGGATCCATGCCCCTCAAAATATGTGCATAGGGATGTGTTCCATTGCATTGGAATTCATGCCCAATATATAGGGTGGCCTCCAAAACCACCTCCCGAATTAAATGCAACTTATTTACTTATTTTAGCGGAATCCCGCTAAATAGGGGTTGTTGGGAGATTGGTTAAGACCTTCCGCTATTATAGTGGAGGTTCCAGGTTCAATTATCATGCATATTCATTGTTTTTTTTTATTATATATATATATATATAGTTTGCATGTGGTATAACTCTCGTGCAATACAAGGTTAAACTCCCCGTGAACTTAAGGTTCAGGTCATGTCGTGTAGTATAGGAACAAAGGTTGGGGGATAGCTCTCAACCCCTTTCCCCCTCCAAACAAACCTTAACATTTATTTAAATAAAATGTGAATCATTATATGGTTAAGTACTATATGGTGGCACATTGGTAGTGGGGTTTTGTTAAGGCATGGAGGCTATGGTGGTTATGGGGTCGAACCCTGTTGGCTCCAAAATTTTATAATACATTAACCATATAGGCCAATGGAAAGATTCCATGTGACAAATTCTAATGGATAACTAATGCCATGTGTCAACACACCATTGAACCACTTAGGTGCCACTTAACAACNGGCACCTTGGGGTGTGGCCACGTCACCTATACATTCATGCCACATGTCACTATATGGACATGACACGTGTCCCTTTTACCCCTTTGACTTTTGACTTTGACCTTGGTTGACTTGAACTTTGACTTCCCATAACGTTTTCATATAATATTTGTTTGAATTGTCATTTTCTTCATTGGAAAGATGATGATGAGCTCTACGCAATGATGTTATTTTCTACAAAATTTGAGATGATCAAATTTTGAGCATTTATGGACCCCCTGGGACCTATGTGAGCATTTAGGATCCTCTTGGACCTCTGTGATCATTCCTTAGATCCTCCTAGATCAACTATCCCCAAATGCGAAACCAACAAATGAAGGAGCATCATAGACATACAATGCTCAGAATGGAGTCATACCAATGGACATGTGATAAGTGGTATTATAGCAATGTTCTCCCAATTTCAACCACTTAGTCCATGTTTTCCGCTACCCAGACACATAGTTACATAAATACCCCTCAAGCCACTTGTTCACTATCTCTATTTGACCATCTGTATGGGGGTGATAACTAGTGCTGGGAGTTAACTCTATGCTAGACAATCCGAACAACTCCTGCCAAAAAGCATCGAGGAGTATGTTATCCCTGTCATTGATAATTTACTTCGACAACCCATGGAGTTTAAATACCTACATAAAGAGAAACTATGCTATCCATTTTTATTTTTACTCTGAGGGAATGTAAAATAAGTGTGTGAACTTGGTCAACCGATCAACAACCACATATATGTAATCTCTTCTTTGTACCTTTGGTAGACATGTGATGAAATCCATTGACAAGATTTCCCACTTCTACTTTGGAATGGGTAATGGATATAATAACCTCGTTGGATGAGTCTACTTTGACTTATTCTATTGACAATTTATACACTCCCTCACACGTCTCAATACATCATCTTTGAGGCCCTTCCACGTGAATCTCTTCCTGATTTTCCTGTAAGTTTTAAAGTACCAAAGATGACCTACCAGAGGTGCATCGTGCATAGCCTTCATAATATTATCCTTCAATGTAGACTCGGGGAATAGGTATATGATGTCATACACAACTATGTTGTTGTCATCCTATATGTTGTGATCCATCAACTCACAAGAAAATTTATTCTTGGAATACTCTACAAAGAGATGACATTTTCAGTCAGCTAAAATCTCTACAAGTGAACATATCTCAGGTTTCTTGGAGAGAGCATCAACAACTGCATTTTTTTTCCCTTTCACTTACTCAAATTCAAATTCATATACCTAGAAATTATTGACCCACTTCCGCTACCTCTCATTTAAGTCCTTGTGTCCAAAAAAGTGTCTCAAACTGTTGTGGTCAGTCTTAACCACAAATTTTCCACCTACCAAGTATTGTATGAATTTTTCCAAAGCATGCATGAAGGAAAGAATTTCCTTGTCGTATACGAAATAGAGTCTCTCTGAATATGTGAGTTTATTTCTCTCATATTATATCAGATGTCTATGCTACATCATAAATTCTCCTAGGCCCTCACTTGATGCATCACACTCAAGCACAAAGGGCTGAGTGAAATCAGGAAGTGATAAAAATAGACAAGTGCTCATCACTTCCTTCATGTTGACAAATGTCTTATGGGCCTCCTCTATCCACTAGAATGCCCCTTTATTTGTGATATATGGGAGTGGTGCACCCAAATTTAATAATACCTTTACAAATCGTCAATAATAACTTCATATCCCAAAAAACCATGCAACTGTGTAAGGTTTTTGGGCAGTGGCCAATCCAATATGCCCTGGATCTTCTCCCTGTGTACTTGTACTCCCTAGGTATTGACCACATGACCCAAGTATAGAATATTTTTCATGACAAAATCACACTTTGACTCCTTGGAATATAGTAATTGATCCTCCATGATGCTCAAAATCTCATCTATATGTTCCAAGTGATCCTCCCATGTCTTGTTGTATATAAGAAGATCATCAAAGAACACCAACAATAACTTCCTCGACTACTTGAAGATGTGTTTCATGCAGGAATGAAATGTAGTTGGTGTGTTGGTCAACCCAAATAGCATTAATAAAAACTCATAATGCCCATAATGGCACTTGAAAGCAGTTTTGGGGATATCCTGCTCTCCGAATCTGATATTATGATACCTCGATCGAAGATCAATCTTCAAAAAATTAAAGGCCCCATGAAACTCATATAGTTCTTCAAAAAATTAATGAACTCGTGAAACTCATATAGTAACTCATTGATCCTAGGAATGGGGTACCTATTTTTTATGGTATTCATATTCAAGGCTCTATAATCAATGCACATCCTCATGGTTCCATCCTTATTTTTAACCAACACTACAGAAGAAGTGAATGGACTAGATCTACGTCTGACGTGTCCCATATCAAACAATTCCTTAATATCCTTCTCAATTTCATCCTTGAATTTCTATGGATGCCTATAGGGAGTAGTGATCCTAGGTTTTTCTCCCTCCTCCAACTTAATGGTGTGCTCAAATCCCCTTCAGGCGGTCTCCCTCGAGGTATTTGTCCAAACACCTTGTCATGCTTACTCAATAAAGCCTAAATATCTACATGATGATGTTGTCATCTATCTGCATGTTGCTGATGTGTAATCAAGAACTACATGAATAAGACTCCAAAATTTTTCTTTTCAAGTCTCTAGAAAAGAGGAATATGATTTTTAATCCCCACCCCCTATGGATTTAGGAGTGGATATCATTTTCCAAGAGGCCAAGACCATATTTTCCCTCTAGATGTCTCCTAACCATAATAAAATAAAGTATATCTATTTGATTTTCCCTAGATTTCCTTTTGCGATCTAGACCAAGGACATCCAGTAGATCAATATGGCCTCGAGCATTGCTTTAACTAAGACTATCCATCCTACTCTAGAGAGACATTTGTTTTTTTTAGATAGGAACTGGAACTATATATTATATAAGGGTTGTGCCAAAGTCAATCAACAAGTTCAAAAAACCTTACAAAATTTGGCTCATCACATATACATTCCTCTACTGCTAACCTAATGACAATTACATAAACCTTCCTATAATACATCCATGCAATATGGCTGCAAATGTCTTTAACATACTGTCCCCCAAAAAATATAACTTTGTAAACCATTAATGGTGGGCATACTCATTGTTTGAAACTTCTTGCACACCCCCATGAGAAGGAGTATTTTATTCAACGTCCATTAACACTACATCCCAACCCTTATGCTCATCTTCTAATATTCCAAGGCATGAAATTGTAGATCCTTTGTTAATTGAGGTTGAGTGGGAATTTTGAGGGAAAACCAATTATCTTAATTTCTGACATTCCATCTACAGGATGTTTATGTGTTGAACAAGAATGGCAATGGTCTAATCCAGATATGCTAATTTACCCAAAATGTTTTGAAGGCCTGAACTATTGGCCTCAACCATTTCCTCATGTCATATTAAAATGCGTTTAACATCGCTCCAAAAGGGATCCATTCTTGCTCTACCAACAAGAAAAATAAACCACTACTCACAAATTTTATCACATGTGTAACAATAACTGTAATAGAAAGTGTAAAAGTAAGAGTCTAATTCAAATTAATGAAAGATTAGATGAAAACACCAAACCCTGATGCCATAGGGGGGAACATTCAATTATGGGGACATTACAAAATGAAACTATGTTTCAGACATACCCCAGTGTGTACGCTTAACCTCACACAATCTCAAATAAATGCATTCAACTATTGTTCTATCAAGTCGTCATGTAATCCATGTGAACACATGAATAATGGTTCTCAAATCTTGCCAATTATCCATTCCTATTAAAGTGTTTCTCATATAAATTAAGGGAGGGGGGTGTTTCCTTCTTAGCCCATTTATTTTGAGTATTCCTTCTTCCAAGCTTATCCCTTCTTTAGCCCATCGATCAACACATGGATTGTGCTCATGATTAATATGTTACAAGGAGTATTCTTCAAATTTATATNTTAAGGGAGGGGGGTGTTTCCTTCTTAGCCCATTTATTTTGAGTATTCCTTCTTCCAAGCTTATCCCTTCTTTAGCCCATCGATCAACACATGGATTGTGCTCATGATTAATATGTTACAAGGAGTATTCTTCAAATTTATATACAAGGGTTAGTGAACAAGACATGATACTGATAAAGATATTGTTCCCAACAATATTATTTTTGATCAGTGATATTATCACTAACATTGAATCACCTTGAGATACAAATATTGAGGATTCCTATATCGTTAGTGATCTTGAGACCTTCCCATAGAGAATATGCTTCAATAATGTTACTAGAGATGATACCTAGGCCCCAAGCATAGAAGGCCACTGAATTTCCTCTGATATTGTGAATAATCCCCCCCATGCCTACCACCGCTGCTACAAATCCATTTTTTGCACCAACCATTAAATTTGTTTTCCAATTTTGATATCATCCATAACGAATCAAACTTCCTATACCATATGGAATTTAGAAAAAAAACCTGAGTATTTAAACACAACTTCAAAGTCCCCTACCTGAAAGGAGAGGAGTTGGGAGACATTATTTATTTTTAAGTCAGAGAGACATCAAGTGATGAGGGGGTATTTTTATCTATTAATTTTCATACGCGTTGCTTGAAAGAAACAATTAAGAATCTCATTTAAATAGTACAGAGACTCCCTAGTTCCTTCACAATAAATGAGGATGTCATCTATAAAAAGTAGATGAGTGATGTTACATGAAGGTTGTAAGTTGATTCCTTTTAATCTTTCAAATATAGTGGATTCATTCAATATTTGGATAAGGATTTCAACCACTAGAAGGAATATAAGAGGAGAAACATGGAAGCCCTACCTAATACCTCTTTCAACTTTAAAAAATGGGGGGGTGAGCCATTAGAAAGAACAACAAAAGAGGTATGGTTCATGTAGCTAAGATTCCAAGTCACAAAGGTGTATTTCATTCTGGTGGTGTTGTAATCGTTTCTACACCATCACACTATCTTTGGGGACTATAAATTTTGTCCATATTCCCAAGCTAGATTGACTAGACCTTAAGCCATTGTCATTTTATTACACATATCAATTCACGTTTGTCATTATATTGTCATGGTAAACATAGTTTTTTCTGGTAATATTTTGGACACTGATTGAGCACTCAGGTGATGGGCATTGTGCATTGTTAATCAATGGATTTCCCAAATTCACTCAAGGTTTAAAATTTTAGTGAAATGTATCGATATTGGGTTCCTTTATATGAAGGTTAGCTTAGAAATATGTATCGTCATTCTTTCTTACAAGCTCATGCAGGAGGTATCATTTGGCTATATCATCTATTGGGACTCAGAAATGTCGTATTTCCATCCACCTTTCCCTTCATCACTCTTCACATTTCATCGCCCCTTTAACCTTTCATGATACCACTTTCAAAATTAAATATGGGTTTAACCTTATTATTTACCAAATCATTTATTTTAGTATTAAAAGGGAATTTGTGATTAAATATTATAAAATTGACATGTTTTCATATATATCTCAAAAATGTGTGAGCTTTATCATGTGTAGGAATATGTGAAGGATTAATTCAAAAAGACTTCTCGAATACTTCCTCCACCATTTCAATATTTGAGGAGATAATTCAAAGCCTATTCCAAGGAGAAGATCATGGAGATTTGGTTGTCATATCTGATCCAAGATATATGAGAGATATGTGTGAGGATTTGAAGGGATAAAATTTGGTAATAATGGGAAATTGGTTGAGAGAAAAATGGATCTGTAATTATGAGATGCTTATCTTATTTTCAAATCTCTCATGCATAAAAGAGAGTGCCCTCTCTTCATGAGAGGGGGAGAATTATTATGATGTAATATTGGTTCTTGGGGAGAAGTATTATTATGTAGATTAAGAAGAGAATTGTTATGATGTAGATTGGATTCATGAAAATATTCTTTCTGTAAACCTACTTGTTGAAGATTAATGGAAGTTCGAGTTCAGTGATCTTGTGTCTCTTAGAAGTTAACATCTGGTGATATAAAGATTCCATGTTGGCATTGACAAGGGCCATCGATCCAACTTGGTAATCTTATTGTAAATTGTTAGTGTAGATTTTCATTTCATGTATTTGTTATTTTGATTTCATGTTATTTTGTTTATTTGAATTTGTTGCAAAGTGTGGTAATGCGGGAACAGTTGGATCTCCATATTTCACCATACATGAGATTTAATGGAGAATCCCACTTGTTAGTTTAGTTGCTCCAGGAGATAGAATCAAATTTCATCTTTTCTTTTCATGAGCCATCAATGAACATGTCCATCACCTGAGCAAGATCTTTTGCTTGTTTATGAGTTTTGCTTCCAACATTTGAATTGTGTGAAGATTGTTATTTTTAAAAGTGTGTTCATTTCTAAATGGTTTTCTTATCTAAGATATAATAAAAAAACATAGGAACCTATCTTTTATTGGCACATATAATGCATCAACTCTACTGATTACGAATCCCGGTTGATAATTTATGTTTGGTAATATATTATGCATATAATTGCACTGACATTTTGTCGTTGTTTTTGGGGAGTTGTAAATGGTAATAGGTAGCATTTTGAATTAGATTGTTTTAATGATTTTGGATTTGTTTTATGGATGACCTAAGAGAGGAGAGAAGACGGTAAGATGAGAGGTAAGAACCCACACATCCACTTTAGTGGGGTTGCTCCAAAGTTAGGTTGTCCTCTTCCTTTCATGCAGAAGTGTGTTTCTCCTTATTTTATGCAAAAGTGTGTTTTAATTTATGCAAATTTAGTTTTTATCTATGATGAGCTAACTTGTGTGAACCGATAACCTGGTGACAATAGGGTCCCAGTAACGCAAGGAGTTCAAGTTTGGTGTTTTTTATTTTTTACAAATAGTTTTAATTTCTTAGCTTTAAAAATTCAAATCTTTTGATGATAAATCATTCTCCTTTTTCAATATGGTTTAACAATGAGTATAATCTTGGAAAAACTCACTCAGATCCTAGAAAAAGTTAGGATCTCCTCTTCTCTTGAAGAGGATTTCTTGACAGCAGTTGAAATTTTAATTACTCCTCCAGAGGCAAATGAAGAAAAACGATACAAGGAACCCTGCACATCTGATGATGAACAATTATGCGAGAAGGAGATCAAGGAGTTGCGACATGATGTGAGGAGTGAAAAATATGCCTACGAAAGCATTATCAAACAATGGTTTCAAGCAGGTACCAGGTTAGATCAATTTAGTTTTCTTTTTATTTTGTTAAATTACAGTTTCAACAATGAATTTCGCACGGTCATATATATTTTTGTTTGTCATTTGCGCAATTCACAGTGAACATATTCTTATTACTGCTTTGCTTATGGTTACATTGGAAGTTTGACTACACATTACTAATCTCTAATTTTTTAATTAGCATAGAGTAGGTAGGACGTTATTTTTAGTTTTTACTTTAGCGTTGATTAAGTATGCTCTCCCCCACACTTCATGCGATCTCGAGGATCAGAAAGTAGTATGTCTCTAACGTTTTCAGGTAGACTAATGATCTAAAAATGGTTCTATTTTTGCGTTTGAATATCCATTTGCTAACAAATTTCTTTAAAGTCATTAGAATTAAAATTGCTTTAATTTTAAATTAGGAATAATACAATAAAACAACAAAAAATTTAAAATAAATAAAAATAAAATTAGATTGAATTAGTACCCTTTTTTTTTATAGGAATAAAACATTAAAGAAATAAAACAAAATAAAAATATAATATAAAACATTTAAAATAACATAATGCATTTAAAAGAATGCATTAGAATGGACATTTAAAAGAACACATTGAAATGAACGTGTCGTTTTCATGCATTGAATAAACATTTAAAATTTAAAATGTTTGGTGACATTTTCTCCAGAGAAGGAGACAATGCACAGATTGTGTTTCAACTCACGGTGGCCACATGGAGGTATTGCTTCCTTCATCTTGCAGCCTGAAAACAAAACCTACAAAAACCTTTAGATCTGAAATTTTTCCCACGTCACTCAGACCCGAAGTCTTGAGGTTCATCGTTTGGCTCGGGCCAAGAAAGAATGGAACTGAATTGTTCTAGCTTGCATTGTTAAACTATGCAAAGACCTCATTTCTCGTTTTGAACTTTGTTTAGATTCTCTAACCAACACATAATTATAGGCCATTTTCACCACTATGAATCTTTGATTGATAGGAAGCTGTATTTCTTGTCGATCAATGCATCTTCCCACTACCAGTTTAGTGGTCCTTCCAAAAAAAAAAGATGTTTACTATTTGATTCAGGAGTTTCAGGAGCCCGTGAAGGTAGCTGAAATTTTAAGAGAAGGGCCTGATTTCTTCGTTTTCCATGCCGATTCAATGCGCTACGATGAGTATGTTTCTCCTCTTTCTGCAGAGCAGGAACTACAAATGGAGCACCTCTATTTTATGCTGCCTATAGGCAAACTACGTCATCCTCTGCTCGCCTCTGATATGGTTACCTTGGATGTGGAAGCCAACGCTACCATGGAATGGGGACGCCACGCTACAATGAATTAAGCCAACAACGTGGCTGCAAAATTGGGCCAAATATGATAACGATGGAACAAGAAGTATCTGACATCAATCAACATAAAATACTTTCTTCTTCTTCTTCTTGTAGAGAAGAAATGAAGTGCGAGGGATACGATTCAGAGAGGAGGGAATGATAGAAAAGAGATGAGGTTAGGCACAACCTGTCCACCATAAATTGTAGTGCATAGCGTCCGTAGGGAGAAAACATCTACCACCCTGCACCAACATTTTTTGTGTTGCTGACTCGAGAAAATGGTAAAGAGTTCTATTTGTGAGGGATAAAGATTATGTGGGTTATTTTTAATCCATGCCAAACAAATATTGGATAATCAAGTAACTTAAATCGGTTTTGAAGTGATTCTTTCTGAGATCCGCTCATAAAATTTCCACAATCAATCTGAGTTGGTCGTTGCACGAAAAATTGATATGAATATTTAAGGAAGATTACAGAGATATTTGCATTGGATTAGTGGCAGAATTATGATTTTCCATATATCTATCTGATGGATGTGATGGGATTTCATACAGTTCCAAATGATAGGAGGTATTAAATCTAGTTGGAGGGTTGACTTGGATCTGATATCCCCATGTAAATATCAGGAAATAGTTAGAACGATGTGCTCTCAGGGATTAAGCTCGCAAGAAGTTCAATCTTTTGTTCTACAAAGTGCTTGTGCAATGATCCATGTCCAAGCATAAGCCATGGAAAGATTCCATTTTACTATTGATGTATCCATATGCCTTATCGTTGTTAGACAACCAACTGCTCACTCTATTCACTTTGTCGTAGAAATATTTTTTCAACATTCGGTGCCTCGCATGTAACAAGAACATGGGACAAAGAGAGTTTTCTAGGGTGGTAGCGGGTGACAACGTTGGCTTCAATGGCCTGCTTCTGAAGTGACAACTATAGCTCCATGCATTAAACCAGAGATACAAACTTAACATAAGTTCGATGATTTCAGGTAAGCATGGTCAAGAGAATATATAAAAAATGCGTCGTCTAAACCACTTTTATTAGTTTTCTCTACAGATTGAGGAAAAAGGTCACATGTAAGAGGAAATACTTATGTGTCTTCTAACCCCACTTCTAAGTTGCTCAGTTAGAACTCCTATCAGTGTGTCACAACATAGACTCTCCAGAAGCTTGCATGAGCATTCTGTTGGATCACCTCAGCAATCTGGCCTTTACAGTTGACAGAGGCCACAAATTAAGTTGGGACATGGCATATGGAATTCAAACATCATCTTCTACTACAACACGTCCTCAAGAGGATCAACAAGGCATTAAACCATCTCATTCTCGAGCACAATCTATTGATCATCACGAAAGTATCTTCTCTTATGCTGGTGGGGCTAATGTCATCAACAATGGGAAAAACATGTTTGGATAGATCTAGAAAAATTGTTTTCATTTTGTATTTGATTAGTATTTTATGTTTTCTGCTTATATGAATAACTCTCAAGGGAGTCCTTCAATGATCTTAAAAAAATAAAAAATTAACTCATAGCAATAATTTTTTATATAAAAAAAAATCAAAAACACTTAAAACTTAAAAATCAAAGCAAAAACAAATAAAATTGCAAATGGACATTCTCTAATTCCTGAAAACAATATTCTAAATTTTTATTTATTTTTCTTAAGTCACTTCAAGCAACAATCAACAATGGAATAAGTGCGCAACGACAACAGGTAAAATGCATTTTTTTATCTCTTTAATTTGCCACATTCGTACTAGATCTCGCATTTTCTATTTTACGATGATCTCACAAATTTGATTGCAGGATTAGTACTGAGTTCGATTGCATGAATGAAGACACTCACATTCCATGCCACAGTGATTTTCAATAATCACAAAACTTTTGACAATACATGCCTTATTGACTGCTTGAAGGAGTTGATTCTCGTCCTACACATCATGGCGTTTGTTGTTACACAATGACCATCCATCAACCCATTTTCCGTCATGCATTCTTTCTTCTCAGTTCTCCTTCAAAGAAGATT
>SNQJ01S0007916.1:72884-86288 GCA_010110895.2 Picea sitchensis | reverse complement strand
GTGGCTTATCTCTGAGAAGAGATGTGATGGTTGCGCTCATTCGCAAGAAGATGGTTATAATGAGGCTCTGAGGGCCTTTTACAATAAATAGGAATGTCAAAAACCATAGACATCCAAAAACCTAACCCTAGGAGATGGAGTGCCTGGGATCATGGGTGCATTGGGCATTCCTATCTAGGAGCTTCCATTAACAAAAGAGGAATGCATTGACAACTTGAAAGATGTCAATTAGGAAGAGTTTCCCCTGATAGGTGAACTAGATAAATGTTTGGATTTTGTGGTCTCTAGATCACAGATTCAATAAGACTCATCTATTAGCATTTGTTTTGAGACAATGCAATATGACTTGTTTTTGTGGTCTGTGACGACCCATTTGATTGAGCAAACTTAGGGATTTTATGGACATTCCTCTCAAAGCATTGTTGATGGTGATCTTGGCATCTAGAACATATCTTTCCTAGAAGAAATTTTTTATATCTTTAATAATAAGAAGCCCTCTATCATTGAGGAAGGAGAATCTTGTTTACTCTATTGTAATATGTGCACTACATAATGTTGTCATCGAAGTATGATAAAGGGGAAATTGTACATTGATTGTAGAGTAGCTGAATGTTCTTGTATTTTTTATTCAAAATTAATTCCAAATGAGTTTACTTGGCTGCATATATGATTTCTTGATTTGTTATTTAGCTTGTGTTTCATTTTGGTTGTTTAAAAAATTTCATTTGTGTGTGACGCAAATCGTGATATCTATTATATCTCAATTGGGACTATCACCTTGATAACTGAGGTACCTTTATCTTAGGTACCCCAAAGAAGTGGGATCAGAGCAAGGTCACTTGAACCCTGTGGAATTTTATGGTTTTATTTTGTGTAAGTGGGAGATGTTTTATTCTCTTTAAGTGATTTCTTTCATTATGTGGAAGGAGAAGTGTTCTATTAACATCGTTCATTAATAATAAGTTGTATAATGAAACTTGCTTTATAAAAATGTAGTTTTCCTTATCATTTTTTTCCAAGGAAAAAATAATACTTTTTATTCATAGGAGAATAAAAGGTACATTCTTCTGGTTCTTTTGAATTTTACAAGATAGGCAGGTTGTGTTACCCATGTAGTCGAAGTGTAAGTATATTTAAGAAGGAGGGATCAATGGATCTTCAATGATTTGAAAAGAGAGCACATATAATTCTTCTCCTAAACAAAGCTATTCTTAAATGGTCACATGCTTCCTACAATTACATTCTAAATAGAAAAACATTAAGAGATCAAAAAAAAAATTGCGCCATTAATGAAACTATTTCACAATTGTAAACAAAAAAGCACATGGGATGTTTTCTATATCACATATCCATGGAATATTCAATGATGTTTCTTGACTTGAATTCTTTTATATTTAAGGTTCCCATTAGTTGATTCAACCCAATATTTGATAGTGCATCTGCCTCCCTATTAAGTCTTCAGAATATGTTTGAGCAGATAATATGGTTGAATTGTCTAGAAATTACCTTAAGATTATCAACTAAAGTCTACAAGGAAATGTCTCGTATCATGTGTTCTACCTTCATCCAATTTACAACAAAGGATGAATCACTAAAGAACTGAATTCTTGAAATGTGCTTTGTTAGTGCCAACTTCAATAAGGCTTTCAAAGTGAAAAGTTCTACTTTGTTGTTTGTGCCACTACCCACACAGGCATAAAATTCTATGCCACACTATGAGTCTTCCCCTTGACAAGCACCATCGTAGAATCCCTAAGGGAAATAATTGTCCCAAACCATATTTCCAACTATCCATGACCTCTTAGTCACCCCTTATACTATGTAATGTTGTGTTATTCCAACAATCTGTGTGGAAAATTGAATTGTTAACAATGGTCGATCATAAAAGAGGATGGAATTTTGTGCCAACCACATACCCCACGGAGTGAGGAATGGTATTGCATGATATTTTTTTTATCTTAGAATTGTTATACCAAATTGCCAATCCCTCCTCAAGAGATAAACAACACCAAAAATTATTAATTCCAATCCATTAGCAAGTATCTCTTCATATTTGAAGAGAGTATGGGCCTCTAGTGAAAATGTGAGATACATATTCATCCACATTTATACAAAGGTAGCATATACATGGTCCTTGTTTGTTTTTATTATGTAGATAGTCCCAAGTATAAATTCTATCCATCAACGCCAACCACATCAGAATTTTTGTTTTTTTAGGTGCTTGAAGTTTCCAGATCTTGAGCGACCACCAATGTGCCACCTCATAACCTAATTTTGAAGTATATCAACCTCCGTCCTTATTTCGGTTCCATATTAATTCATTGCTTTCACTTCTTAAGTGGAGATGGTTGTAGATCAAGGAAGAGATGAAATTGGACAAATAACCTACAACATCTCCTTCTAAGCCAATATCGATAGAAGAAAACCACCTCTTGTGCCATATATTTGTCCATCCCTCATCTGCAATCTGGTTTAGTTTGTTCAAACCTTGACAACGAAGATGTTGAACCAAATCTTTTGGCAGAAAGAAATTATTGTCACAGCCCATCCACGGATGATCCGGATTTTATGAGCAGAATGAAATGAATATATATTATTAACAGGTGCTTAACACAAAATAACAGATATACAGTAAAACCAGTTTTCTATTCAACAACGAAATAAGTTGAAACTGTAAAATTCAACGGAAACAAGCTTGCTGGAATGGTGGCGGCTTATCTCTGAGAAGAGATGTGACGGCAGTGTGCATTCACAAGAAGCAAGTTACAATGAGGCTCTGAAGGCATTTTTACAATAAGAAAGAATGTAAAAAACCCTAGACATCCAAAAACCTAACCCTAGGAGATGAAGCGCCAAAAGTCATGTGGGCCCCGTTTGGGTAAGCTAGTACATCAACTTCCCGGGGTCATAACTTTTGCATACGATCTTCGTTTTAGGTATGTGATAGACCATTGGAAAGGTATCATCGAGGAGATTCATTTTGGGGGCTCAATCATGCCTTTAGCTATCATTGAGGAGCTCTATACCGAAAAACATTCATTTAGGCCCTCAAAATGGCACCGGAAGTAAAAACTACTAAAAATAGTAAATTGCCAAAAATGTCAGAAAGTTGTTTTGAGCCAGTTGGAAAAGGTGGGTGGCCACCGATATCCATATGGATCAATCCTCCCTCCTTAGGAAGCAATGGTCTCCATTGGGTTGAGGTCCCCCATTAGATGAGGAAATTTCTGCTGAATTTGGCCCCGGGTGAGCCACTTGCCTTGGTGCAGGAGCTGCCCTGCTTTGATGACTCGATAAAGTTGGATCCTTTGTTGTCAACTTCCTTTGATCTGTCTTTCCACAATCTGATCATTGGATGCCTATTGTATGCAGTCAAGGTTGAGATCTGTTGGTGTCAGTTGTTCTGCTACTTCTGAGGTGTCCAATAATGGTGGGAAATAAGGGCGAAGGAGATCCACGTTGAACACTGGATGCAGGCCAAGGAAAGGAGGAATGTTGAGCTCAAAAGAATTATCTCCCACGGCCTTGGTGATAGTGTACGGTCCATAACAGAGTGGGCAAAGCTTCCGATGGGGTCCTGTAAGGCGTTCTTTCTGCAAGTGCAACCAAACTTTGTCGCCCACATGAAACTTATGCAGCACCCGATGTTGATCATGGCACTGTTTGTACTTGTCATTGGACTTGTATAGGATATCCTGAACCTGTTAGTGGATGTGCTGGATCCGCTCAATGAACCGGGTGGCTTTGTCAGCTTCAGTTGGAGCAGGAGATGAGTCAGTCGAAGTGACTGCAAGGGGAAGTGCAACATCTATGGGACCCAATGGTTGGAATCCCAAACATCTATGACTCCACGGAGTTGGAATCCCAACCCCAATGGAAAGGGGTTGTGACTCCGGCCGATCTATGCAAGGCTCCGGGCCAGCTATGTTGTACATAGGGAAGTTTCTCATCCCATGTGTGAGGGTATTTTGAATTATACATGTGAAGGATATACCAATCATTTGACTTACAACCTCGGTTTGGCCATCCGCCTAGGGGTGGAAGGCATAGGGGTGGAAGGTAGTGGACTTAGTGAGCTTGGTGTCCAGCAGCGACTAGAGGCTCGGTTCGTAATGTAATCGAGAAATCACTATCCCGACCTCGACATAATGGTTTGTGGATTCCAAAATATACCCAAACCCATTCAAAGAAGAGCTATGCTGGGTCTTCATAGATGCTAGTCTTCTTGTGGTGACAACCAGAACGCTTATATCTTAGAAAACGATCAACAAACCATACAAAACACAAACATTTCCCTCGCTTAGGATGGGAGGCCCTATTACGTAGTCCATTGAGATGATTCCTACACCGTCAGAGTAGGAAGAGGGCAGGCCAAACCTCTATTTATTAGTGTTCGGTTTTGCAATAGCACGTAGTGGCATGACCTAGTATACTTCCTCGGACCTCCTCACGTTTCACCAGAAATGTTTCAGAAATATCACCACTATCTTTTAAATGCGGCGTCTTGTTGCTTGACTCAGAGGGCTTCCCATATCGCTTCGCTTCATTTCACTTGATGGAAATACAGACATGTCCCGATGATTACAACAACCCATCCCTGGCGATGGAAATTATCGACAACCGTGTTTTCACCCAAAATTTGCAGGTGGTGGCTAAGCCGTATTCCATTCATAGAGTTGGGGGCCATCCAGATGTCTCATGGTCATAATATTCTAGCATCGTGGTGAGTGCTGTGACTGGTGGTATGCTGAGGCAATTAGTGACATGTTTGGTGCTTCCCATTTTATACTTGATGTTGAGGTGGAATTACCGCAAGTATGTGGACCACTTTGATGGCTTTCATTCTGCAATTTTCCCCGTGTATGCATGAACTGCAAAGTGGGCTTGCGATTAGTGTGGGATGACTGCCTCTTCCTCTAAGAATGTAATGTCTCCACCGGCTG
This sequence comes from Picea sitchensis, assembly GCA_010110895.2. Lineage (NCBI taxonomy): Eukaryota > Viridiplantae > Streptophyta > Pinopsida > Pinales > Pinaceae > Picea > Picea sitchensis. The sequence goes on along the minus strand of SNQJ01S0007916.1, from coordinate 81,345 downwards.
CAGTTTGCATGTCAATGGAGTACATTTCTTTGTCATAGGCAGGGTATTTATGGATAGTATCGGATAATGTCTCACTCACGATAGGCCATGGGGTGGCCATGTTGAGTGAGAACGGCTACTTCCACAACATAGTCTGAAGCATCTCTGTCGATCTCAAAGGGATGCTTCAAGTCCGGTAGTGAAAGTACTAGGGTCGAGCACAAGCACTGCTTCAAATCACATCATCGAACGCTTGCTGTTGGGACTGCCCCATGCAATTTTGCCTTACCACCACCCTGCTTTATTTTGGCCGAGGCCCATGCAATATGGGAGAAACTCAACACTTAACCCTACGGTATAAATTAGCAAGTCCCAAGAAGCCCAAATCTCAATGAGTGTTGTTGGGGCTACAACATGTATGACTGGATCTTAAGATCCACATGTACCATGTTGATCAATGATGTAGCCCGTAATGGACCCTATCCATGCCGGAGGATCATTTTTCCAAATTTGCATAGAGCTTGAAGCTGCCGCTAGGTGCGTAACTCCGCTGAATATGTTGCAAGTGTTCGCCCAAGTCTTGCTGTAAATTAAAAAGTCATCCAGATAATACCCACTACAGTGCTATTGGTGAATGGTCACAGTATATCGCCGATCATCCTCATGAAAGTGGCCGAAGCATTTGTAAAACCAAAGGACATGACCAACCATTCAAAAAGTCCTTCCTTTGACTTGAAGAAGGTCATTCATACATCTATCTATTCTATCAAGACATGGTGGTAGCCGTATTCTCGATCAATCTTATCGAAGTATTTGCCCCCGTGGAGTTGATCAAGGAGGCTTCAACATCTCAAGGAATCGCAATCGTTTCTACCAAAGGATTTTAATATTCGTGAGTCCGGAGCATCCAATACGAGTCGCCAAAAGGTTCCATCTTCTTTGAAAATTAACACGACTGGGCTCACGAAGGTGATGAGTTGGGGCGATGTGCCCTTTGTGGAGGAAAGTTCTGATCCGCCGCTGATCTCCTCATTCTCTAACAAAGAGGAAAGATAGACTGGCCCATTGGGCGACGGGTGTGCACTGTGGGTTAGATCGATGGGATGATTTACCTGGTAGTGCAAAGGTACCCTTGTAGGTGAGAAGAAGATATCCAAGTCTTCTTCCACGACCTTATCTACTAAGCTTATGTTGTGTGGAGAGATCAGATGCAGATGCCCTGGATGTGGTTTTCACATCTTTTCGCTTTTTTGAGAGAGAATCATGAAGAAGACAAACTTCCCATCTCAGGAGATGACCTTCAGACATTTAGTAGAGATCAAGGAAATAACATTAGGTGGACGCCGGGTATCCTGCATAATTTCCTGTTCAAAGTAATAACACTATGAGGCCTAGACTCATATACAACATGAAGTTTCCATAAATAGTTGGCCCAGCAACATCACAAACTTTGAGAGGAGCAACATCACAATACCTCATCTTTTAATGACTTAATGTTGTACGATAGGTGACACTATTGGATAATGGGAATATCGCTTCCTTGGCATAGCCATCCAATGCTATAGGGTTGTGGGTGTGGCATGGGATGTACAGCCGCTTGACTTAATTTCCGCTGAGATGAGTTTCTTGGCTACCGCTATCAACCCATGAATTGCAAGAGGGTTCCTTTACCCACATCTTTATGAATGGAAGAGGCGCTCCTTCTTCCGCTCGGCCCTGCCCACTGTGTTGGAGCTTGCGGTAGCAATGGTATAACGTGGGTTTCGCCACGATCCGGCTCTTCCCTTTCCGGTTCTATCTCAAAGTCAATCTGCATCTCGATTCAGAGGTTTTCACTTTTACACAAATGACCCATGAGCTGCAACAGAGTGTTATGCCAAGGTAATTCCTGCGGAAGCTCTATTCACTTCCCAAAGATCTTTGTCTTTCCGTGTCCTTCTTGCTTGTGGCTTATACCAGTTGTCTTGATAATCGCCCATCTTTCTCCTGCCCTTTGTCGCGGGTTTGGGGCTGCCCTTTCCTAGCTTTGTTGTGAGGGGTTCCTAGACCCAAATTGTTGCGTCCTTTGTTTGAGCTTCTGTTCGATTTTGACAACTTATCGTTAGGTCACGCCTAAGGATGAGATGTCCGTAAATTCCATTTCGGTCTAGATACATCTATGCACAACATCAAGCATACTTGAAGACCAGATTTCGCCCGAATCTTGATACCAACTTGGTGTAAGGTATGAAGATGTTTTGAAATCCAATCGCTATCTCTTTCTTGCCGCGAAAGGTGGTCCATTTGGCAGGCATGTGTCATCATAACTTCCAACATGGTAGTAAATTTCCTTAATAGCATCCTCAAAGGATTCCCGTGTGGTCGCGACTAAAAATAATGAGGTGCTTCCTCTGTTTCCTTTGCTCACAAAAATTTTCCCAATCTTTGACATGGGGAACTACTTTGAGGAGCTTAAATGTAATATTTTCTCTATCCAAAAAATTTATGAACAGAAAAAATACCTTCTAGTAGATTCAACCACTGTCTACAACATCCTGCTGCTTATTTCACCGCTTCAAATATAGGAATGTCAAAAGTAACTTGTACCTTGAAGGGCGTCGCACCTCCGAAGTGATTTTTGGTTGAAGGTGCCTCCATTTTTTGTCAACATTTGTCGAAGGATTTGGGTGAATTTATCCATCATCTTGTTCTTTTTTTTGCATGAGGGATTCCTCAATCATCAGTTTGAGTGATCTCATGCCTCTTCATCTTTATTTTCTCCGCCATGGGAGGTCGCTACGCGGCGTAGATCTTTCTCAGTCCTCAAGAGAAATGAATCTCGGTGATTCCAACTCTTTTGTACTCCTAATTGCTGGGGACATGCATTAAGACGACAAGGAGCAGACTGCTGATACCACTGATCCGGATTTTATGAGAAGAACAAATGAATACATATTACACAGGTTCTTAACGCGAAAATAACAGGATAATAAGAAACTGGTTTATTCACAACGTAAATAAGCCGAATTGTAAAATGCGCCGAAACAAGCTTGTTGAATGGTGGTGGCTTATCTATGAGAAGAGATGTGACGGCAGCACACATTCGCAATAAGTAGGTTACAATGAGGCTCAAGGAATTTTTACACACAAGAATTCAAAACCCTATACATCCAAAAACTAACCCTAGGAGATGAAGCCACCAAAAGTCATGTGGGCCTCCGCTTTGGGGTAAGCTTAGTACATCAACTTCCTGGGGTCTTAATTTTTGCATACGATATTTTTTTTAGGGTTAGGTTTTTGGATAGCCCGTTGGAAAGGTATCATAGAGGAGATTAATTTTGGGGGCTAAATCATGCCTTTGGATATATTTGTCAGATATCAATATCAATTTCAACAACATATCATTTAGGTCTCAAATGGCCCTCGGCAAAAAACCTGCTAAAATAGTAAATTGCCAAAATGTCGTAAAACTATTTTGAGACATTGAAAAGGGTGGCCACCTATCCATCTGGATCATCAGAGCCATATATTTCTGATAGGTTATGCACTTCCATAAACCATCAAATTCCAAAGGCTCTAGGCAACAAGTGCTTTTTCAAAGGGTGGTAACTTCTTTAATCCCCATCCTCATTTTTTTGTCCTTGCAATTATTTTCCAATGCGCCAAGTGATATCCCATTTTGTCCTTATTTCCCTTCCACGTGAACTCAAAGCAAAGCCTTCATATTTTATCTAAAACCCCATTGTGTATATGGGCCAAAAGCATCACATCCAATACATGGAGATCACCTCTAACACTTCTTTTACTAATGTCAATCAATTGCCCATCAACAACCATTTGTGGCACCAAAAATGTATCCTCCCTTCTATTTTTCCTAGAAGCCATCTCCAATCCTTGATACCATAGCAATAGGGCTTTAGTATAAAACCAAAATATTTTAGTTCATTTTTCATCTAGACCACCCTATATTGCAGGCGGTGGAGCATGTATGTTACTTCATCTTGCAAATCATTGAAACTTATGGAGGATTTTAGGAGATTGACCTCCATACCCGCTACCTTACATAATAGATCCAAAATTTCTTTGTACGTATGTATGTCTCTAAAAAAACGAAGACCAAATAATAGTGTGTAGTTCTTCCTATGTATATCCCACTCCCTTGTGTATGAATCGATCTCCAAGGAACCCAAATTGTTCCAATGATATAACCTTTGATAAGATTATTTTCAAACATGCAACAATCACTTTAGAAAGGATATTGTAAATGAAGTTGCACGATGATATCAGACGAAAATCCTCAAAGGAATTCGACTTTTCAACTTTAGGGATAAGTGCAATGAAGGAAGTGTGAATGGTCAGATTTGTATAGATCCTGTGTGAATGGAAAATTTTGTTTTTTAAAAATACCCCAATATTGGTCGCTTTAGCAACCAACCTGTTAGTCATTAGAGCGACCAACCTGTTCGTCGCTAGTATAGAAAATTGGTCGCAAACATCAACAGGTTGGTCGCTCTAGCGACTAACATGTTAGTCTCTAGAGAGACCAACCTGTCCGTCGCTAGTATAGAAAATTGGTCGCAAACATCAACAATTTGGTTGCTTTAGAGACTAACCTGTTAGTCTCTAGAGTGACCAACCTGTTCGTTGTTAGTCAGTTAGCGACTAGCTGATCCTCTTTCTTTTGACCTTTTTAACTGATGGTTTGGTCGTTCTTGCGACTAATATTAGTCATTTGACCGACTAAAATTCGTCACTAGCCTAACATTTCCCTATTGTGAATAGGATTCTTTTTTCGATCGCTAGACCGACGAAGATCCATGTGTCGTCGCTAGACCGACGAATTTTTTTTTTTATTTTGGTCACAAAAATGACTCTATGCCGACGAAAATTCGTCTCTACTTCGTCGCAAAAATGTTCAAATTTAATAGTGTGTGCTTGCGATGTAAAGTGTTGAATAGATTTCATGTCATTAGTTCATCCTACACCTTATAATTATCTGAAGTCCTCTCCTTCATTATTTCCAATTTTCTACAATCCTTTTCTTCATGTCCTACAGACTTGCAGAAATTGAAGAATGTATTCTTGGGTATTGTTTGATACTTTTGCATAATGGGACAATGATAGGGATCATTTCCATGTGTTGTACATATTTCAAACCATGGCCCTCCTGTGGGTAAATTATTTGGCATTCATGCTCCCAAGTACTGCACAAATGTTGGGAACTCATTATTATGATGTCCTTCTATTCTCCATAATGTGCACTAGATAGCTTCCCTCTTCTCCTTACCTTTGTTATGATTCAACTGAAATGTCAGGTTCTTGGGATCTGCTCTCATCTCTTCTACAGCTGGATCTATATGTTTTTACTGATTTTCCTCCAATTACAAGGTTGCATTCAAATCCTTAGCCTGAGTTTGGAACTTGTGAGGAAAGTATGGAACTTGTGTTGCCTCAATGGGAACTTCAAATGTGGAAATAATGAATTCACAAATAAGTGTCTATGTTTCATATCTATGATAGGATACTTCAAATTACCTTTTAGTCTCTTGAACTTCTGATCAAATTCCCAAACTAACTCCCTTGGCTTCTGTTTGTTTTCTATCATCTCATTCATAAACTAATCTTCTAAACTTTGTCACTAGAATTCATTGATTAATGCCTTCTTCATGTCTGTGAAAGTTGTAGGTTCTCCTTGTGGAATTTTTATTGCAAGGCCCATATACCAGTCCAGTGTGCGGTCTTTGAATGTGATTGCAAGATGCACTAATTTTGTATCCTCATATGTGATATGCTTAGCTTCCCTAATATTATCACAAATAAGAAAATGCTTCTCTGGGTCCTCTCACCCTTCTCCATGAAACTCTAGTAACCGAATAGTTGGATCTGCTCCTACCATTGTAAAGTTTGTTGTTAGATAACTGACTACTACTAGTTGAATTTGTACCTCTACTTGAACATCCACTGGATCCTCATCCTACTAAAATCCTTCTGCCACTAATTGTTGGTTTTATAAATGGTTCTTCTTCTTCATATGTATTATTCGCACATGGGGTTGTGGGGTCCACACTAATTCAGATCTAGAATGGAGAGCCTTCTTCTACGTCAAACCCTTGACCTCTCATTTTCCTCTCATATGTGGCGGGCAAGATTTCCTCAATATTCCCCATCACTTGGAGATCCTCTACCTCCTCTTAATCATTGTCCAATCCCTTTCACTCATTTACTACTCTTTTTTTCCTATTGATCTTATATTGATTGGGTCTTCCGCTATGCGTCACTCCCACTCTATCAGTTATCTCCTTGGTTTATTCCTCATCCATCATAATGGGTTCCATTTCTTCCTTCTTCTAGCCTCTCTCTAGAGCCCTCTCCATATCTGAGATATTCCTTAGTACTTCCCCCAGTTCCCCCATGCGCAAAGAGTGGTTTAGCTATCTGAATCCATTGTCATCACTTCTTTACCATGCAATAAAATATTGATCAACATGCAAAGTGATATAATTTACTTTCCTCTTAGTCCCTTCAAATTGCAGCATTGTATGACCTAGTAGTATCGACTAAAAATTCATTAATCAATCCTGCAATAATAATTTCTAACCAGAAATACATTGTGCATGTGAATTTAGTATTGACCATCTATATCTATGCAATATTCTTAGTATTCCACTCTATTGGTATTATCTGATTAGTTGGGTGATTTTCCTTCAATATCAATATCCACTCCTATAGCAACTATGCAAAATAACAGAAAATTTTGTCATGAAGGTCAATAAACACATGGAACAAAGTATACTTGGAGCTTCTATTGTCCTTTTGTAAAAACTTGAGCTCTTTGTTTTCCAACCATATTTTAATCTCTTGCTTTGTTGGATTCCATGGACTAAAAATCCCCTTCTACCACTCCATTCTCTTCATTGTCCTTCAATAAGTCCCTTCCAATCTGATCTTCTGAGTTCCAACTGGCAACCGAACCATTTGTTGGATATATGGGCTGACACGGGTTCTACCTTTAGGCTTCCAACAAAACCCTGTAAACCATCGGTCCTTTTGGAGACCAGAAGGAAACACTGTGCATAGAGTGCACAATGAAGTCTCACCTGAGATGGCTTATGGGTGACTTCATGACCTAGAGGTCTGAAATCGTGGAAGGGATGTTAGGAATAATTTTCCACTTCAACATTCATCTGATATACCATTCTATAACCATATTAATTCATTAACATACATTCTATAGGAAATATCAGACTAATCTGGTGCGTGCCACATTTTACTACTACTAGATTCATTCATTCATTCATCATAAACCATTGCAACACATAAAAGAGGCAGTCCACACAAAGACATGGGTTTTTACCGTGGTTCACCCTCCTTGGGCTATGTCCAAAAAGATCTTCCATTATTTATTTATTTATTCATCTTCATAAATTCATTGCACTGCACGCATTACATCAAAAGTGCATCTGAAATACACAAGTATAGGTGAGGATGACCAGTGTCACACTAATATCCACATCTTGTGACTTGCCCCTCAGTTACAAATCAAAACCAAACTCATATCCAAAACTGACTCAATAATGGCTCCACATCTCTCAACCAAAAACTTGAGACCAAAAATATCTCTTCTCTCCTCAAATATCACAATACATATTTATACTACAAAAGAGGGTTAAAACCCATTACATCAATGACCAAAACCCTAACCCTAAGTGGATTAGGTTTTTCCACATTCTAACTTTTTGTGCACAGTTGATCTGGTTCCTTTGAATTTATTATACCTCACATTTGTTTTCCTCATTCTCCGATGCACTCTCCTTTTCTAGTCCCTTTTCTACTTTCTTCCTTGATTGCTGCATTGTTCCCCAAAATAGCCTACACCAACAGTCGGGGTTGGAGAAAACAGGTATTCTCAACCTTTTCGATATTCTTCATTTTGGCACGAGTGTGGAAATAAATATTTGTGTAAATTTATTATTCATTTGTGTACATGGAGGATTTATATGGTTATATAGATAGGTATCCATAGATATAGAGTTAATTGCATACATAACTTGGTTATCATCAAAAGGGGAATACCCATCACCATTTTTCATAGAGAAATCAAAGGAGAAAGCGTTGGAAGAAAGAAAGAAGGACAAGTATGGCACATTCAGAGTTGCACGAGGTATAGATGTTCCAAGCATCAATGATGGCATAGTATGGTTCACGATGTAGGTGCTAGACTGCAAGTTGTTGAGGAAATTATACAAGGACTAGGTACCATTAGGTGTGATAATGGTCACTGAGTAGTGTGTCACATGAGTTCAAATGAGTTGGGAAACATTCCTATTGAACTAGTTTTGGATAAATTTCAAGGAGGCGCGAGAAAAAGGTATGAAGTTTCATTATCCTTGGTTACTCATATTGAACACCTTAGTGGCATGGAGAGAGCAAGAGGATACCCAATTTATAGGAGATACGAAGAATCCATGCTTAGCAGTGCAATATGTAAACTTGTGGAATTTTG
>SNQJ01S0007916.1:37216-51521 GCA_010110895.2 Picea sitchensis | reverse complement strand
AAGTTGAAGAGGATAAGGTGAGGAGGTTAGGATGATCCCACTAAATCATGAAAGTGAGTAAGATCCAAACCATTCGGATGCCACCTCACCATAGAAGTTTCTCCTTCTAGAAGATTCGAGAAAACGCTCTTTTTTCTCAAGTGCTGGCATTCTCGCACCCTAGCTATAGAGCAACCTGCGAACACCTCGCACCCTAGCTATAGTGCAACCTGCAAGAATGGGTCATTCTCGCACCCTGCCTATATAGCAACCTGCGAACTTCATTTTTTATAAGGTTTTTACATAGGAAAATGCAACTTCTTTTCTCAGGAAAAGTTATTCTCCCTTCTCTCTTCAGTAACTCAGGCCACTGACCCCTCTGAAGGCAACATATAGGTTGACATCATTAACGATCATAGGGATGATGAAAATAATGTGTAACACCTAGTAAGAGAAACGATGAGACCATAAAGTATGGTCGCTCTTGGTAGGCTCGGGAGCAGAGATGGTCACTTACCTAAGGAAGGAAAATTGTGACCATAGGTTGTCAAGTTTCTCTGTGTACACTAGGAAAGTGTTACCAGAACAAAGAAATGAAAATATACTAGATATGAATGAGATATGATAGATATGGGATATGGTTTTCTTCAACTAGACTCAGAAAAGAGTGGGACAATGATTAGGATGGAACAAGAGAACTTAAAAGGGAAGATATCTCTAGAAATAAGACTAAAAAATTCAACAATCTAAGGGGATTAATACATGGATAAAAACTTCCCTAGTATGGTCACCAGTATATTGTAGGGATTTTGTACCCTGCAGGAGTTGAGATCCCTTAGGTTCTACCAATGCCTAAGACAAGAATAGAGACATAAAATAAGGATGTTCCTAGATCTTATTCATACATGAGAAAAACCAGGGATTATGATGAAGAGGAGATCTACCTTTTTTTTTAAGGTTGTCCCTGCATGCTCCTAGCTGACCCCTTTCGTGAAGGTCCTCTTTGTTATTAGTAGCTTGAAATTTCACATAAGAAGACGAAAAACTCCCAAATATCAAAGCAAGCATGCATGGATTGACAACATATCTAATAGTATATCATATCACATAATAATACTAATTATCTACCAATGAATAAATAAAATTATATGAACAATTGGATAGAGGGAAACATCCAGTATGTATTCTATTAATCAAAGAATAAATATTACAACTTACAAAGATGTAGACTAAAGAGATGGCCTCCTTCCAAGCTCCTTGCCCAAGTATTGCAACCAAATCACCAGAGTAACTTTGCTACCTCTTTCCTCCTCCCTTTCCACGGGAAATGGATTTTTTCTTATATGGATTTAGGGATAAGGCCATATAGTTATTAGGATAATAGTATTGGGATCATAATGGAAGCCTTCTCGTGACTAAACCCCGAAAAACAATCTCATCCTTTGGAAAAAAACCCTAAAATGGAGCTTCTAGACCTGGATTTTCCTTAGACACATAGACAAAGTGACCAATCACCCCTTTTCAAGCCATAGGTTGCAACCATCCTTTTCTGGTCACTCCTTTAATGAATGCAGGGGATGACCGGGAAGAAACTCAATTGAAAACCAAGGGAAAAATTGGTAGGTTTTAAGGTTTAAAATGAGGGATTTATAGGGGATAATGACCTAGTGATTAGGTGATCTTTAGGTGATAATTACCTAATGATTAGGCGACCAATAAATTTATAACAGATTCCTCCTAAAGCGTGAGGTCATAAGAGGTGTCTGATCACTGAAATACCTTATAAATCAAATCACAGTGCTTTGGGAAAAGAAGCTTCAAGAAGAGAATCACAAGTCCTACAGAAAAAGATCCCCAAGGAAGGCATATCCATGCTTAGAAAGAAAGACAAGAGAATAACCACCATAAATACACTGTAGATCCATGAAGGACACAAGTAAGGGAATGATGGACACACCATAATACATCGTGGATCCATCAAGAACCAATCATGACTCGATCATGGCCAAGAAAGTATACACTGTGGATCCATGCAAGACGCAAGTGAAATCATCGCCACGACCAAGTACAAATGTGTATCTATGTCACATCATACAAATCAGTGAAATGACTCATTAACTAAGAAAACTGTTAAGTACTCATGAATATTCTCCATCACAGCTTGGGAAATAATATCATCTAACAAGAGTGTGATATTATCCCAAGGTCTTCATCCTTGATCCAAGTGGTATGAATCTACAACATGTGAATAATGAGTTGAATTCAATCATGGTAGAAATCGTCTGATTACCAATCATTAATGTATACTATTAACATACACAAGATAATCCACTAATGATGAGGATGGAACCTAAGATACCTAGTACAATCTACAAAGTGTGAATAAAGGAGTTGACTTCAAACACTTGTAGATTAATTTGATAGGAGCCAATGATGTAAACTCACTATTGAAATGCAAGGAAACCTACCACTAATGTCTGCAAGTCCCCGGGTACTAATGGGTTTTTAGATTTCAATCATGGATGATGAGTTGTAGTTGACAAGGTGAAATCCCTCGAAGGAGGGCCTTGATATATCCCCCATCAATTGGCATGAAACATGTAAATATCGATGGTAGGAAAATAATAATAATAGAGCGCAAATGACATAGGCATGGATGGGATAAAAAGGATGAAAGGAACTACAGGTGGTCAATGCAGGTAAATGTTTCTTGAACAAGTATGCAGGAAAAATAACTTGAATCGACAGCATTAACTCATATGAATACCATAATAATGGTCATGGACCTATCAAGAGAACGTGACATGCAATGGAAATAGTGGTCAATGAGAAACAATGGATGAACTGACTATTATATATGATGATAGAACATGTGCATTGTTCAAGAGCGACTCAAAGTAGCAATTGTTTCCAAATAATGAAGATAACAAGACAAAGAAATCCTCTAAAAATTCCCTACCTTGAATGGTGAGTACCTCTTTCTAGTTTTACGAGCTTCAGGAGGATAACAAATTCTCTATATAACTAATTTGGCGATGAATCCCTTGACATAATTTTAAAAAACCTTAAGAAGGAGGGGTTTGTTCCTATACGGGTCCTTCAATGTTTGGTTTTACAAGTCCAAAGAAGGTAAAATCGATGGAATTTTCATGTTTAGTGAGTCTGAAAAGGTCGTAAGGAAGACTCCACAATGAACGTTTCTGTAATTTTAGTCTCCATGGTCTGGAAAAGTATAAAACAATACCTAGGTGAACTCTCCTAACCACAATGGATAAGGTGTTCCTTTTTCGTAAATAGTCTGATGAGACAAAAAAAGAGATAAACTACTGCTCATCAAATGTTCTTTCTAATCCAATTTAACGAGCATGAAAGACAACAAGATCACTCGAAAATATTTTTCATTTTTTAAAGGGTTCGAAAAGATCTTAAAGAGTCCTCCATAATGAGGTCATTTTTTGTAATTATTCCATCTGGCCCAAAAAAGGGGTAAACGTATACTAGGTGGACATATTTTCAAATCCATATAACGAGTGTGAAAATAAAAGCTTGCTCTACAATCTTTTCTTATTTAAGGATTCTAAAAATATCTTAAAGGAAACTCCAAAAGTTCTTTTTCGTATAGATTTTAGGAGTTTGAAAAAGTGATAAAAGTATACTCGATAACCTATTCTCATGTATTTACAAGCACAAGAAAGAACAAAGACTAAGCTCAGTAACATATTCTGATGTATTTATGAGCAAGAGAAAGAATGAAGACTAAGCTAGAGATTGGTTTCATTTTTACACAACCTTGAAACAAAGTAAAACTATCCTTTGGTAAGTTTCATTTTTCGTGAGCTTGAAACTAGGAAAACTATGCTCATAATTGGTTTCATTGTTTTAATGAGTTTAAAATTGAAAAATAATTGTGCTCGACACTTCCCAATGTAAATTCCAAAGGTGTGTGGTTGGTACTTTGCCCCCAACATGAGAATCTAGTGACTTAACTCCAAAATGATTATCAAAGGCTGGAGACATGCCCCCCGAGATTCATTTCATCCATTGACTCTTCTCCTATCGCCAATTTATATACCCAATAGACTCATGGTTACTAATAGGAAAAGTTTTCACCATAGAGAGAGGAAGAAAAATTATCAACTAACCGAGGTGGATGAAATGAGGTTCAACTACGATTTTTAATGGAAGACTCAACTCAATGACAGAGACAGTTGTTTCATTTTTTAACGATCTTGACATAGGAAAATAACTATGCTCATAAGGCTCTATTTCATTTTTTAATGAGCTTCACATAGGAAAATAATTATGCTCGGTAATCTCTAGGTTTGATTCCTAGACCTCTGTTTCATTTTTTAATGAGCTTGCCACAGAGAAGAAACATATGCTCACTACTAGTTGTTTCATGTTTTAATGAGCTTGACACAGGAAAATAACTATTCTCATGGCCATCAGTTTTATTTTTTAACGAGCTTGAAATCGAAAATAAATTATGCTCTTTGTTGGGCTGGATCCCCAGACCTTTGTTTCATTTTTTTAAGAGATTGACACAGAAATGGGAAACATGCTCATAGATATCATCTTGATCATAGCTTCCAAGAGGATAATACTCTGGAAGGAATACATGTCAAGGGACAAACCTCGATCATGGCTTCCAAGAGATCTTCACTAGACAGAAGAACAACACACTAGAAGGAACACATGTCGAGGGGTACGATAGGGGTAGGGATATCAAGCTCTAAAATCCCTATCGAAGAGATCACCATGTCAACTATTGGATCTAAGTCAAAATAAGGGAGATATTACTTCTCATTCATATTTGAATGCATGGGACAGGATGCCACATAATTGACCTGTGGTGGGGTAGATGATGCTGGAATATAAGGATAATTTAGGGAATACTGATGGATGGTATCCAAATTAGGACAAACAAATGAAATCTGAACAATGGTCACAATATTTCTATTGTGAGAGAAACACATCGCTCAAAAGAGGGTGGACACAAAATATTTCATGGCATAAACATAGTCTCTCCCGAGGAGAAAATTAAAGTCCAAGGGGTCGTGGACTACCATCACATCCATATAGACCATTTTTCCTCCCAAAGTAATAGGAAATTGAGGAAGCATCCCTAAAGGTTGACTAACCCTTATGTTAAAATCCAACATATTCTGATTTACCGACGCAAGCTGATGTGAACTGAGAGCTTGCCAAGCATTCGAGGATAGGATGCTAACAGAAGCTCCTTCATCTATTATAGTGTTAGGAATATTCCCACCATGAACCTGAATAACGATTTGGAAAGGCGCATAAGAAGGAAGACAAAGTTATGTTAGAGCATTCCAATCAATGGTAATCACATTTCTTGGAGGGGGTTTCATTGGAATAGGTGGAATGCCCCCTAGTTTGGACGAATTTGTATCAGAAAGAAATACCTTAGCGACATATTCACTCTTCGAAGGAGGAGTGGGATCGATTATTTGGGGGACCAGATCAACCACTTTGATTTCACTCTTCAATGGTAGAGTGGGATCGACCACTTGGGTTTCACTCTTCAATGGGAGAGTGGGATTGACCGATGATGGGATCATATCGACCATTTTGGCTTCACTCTTCAAGGGGAGAGTGGGACTGACCGATGATGGAATCAGATTGAACAATTTATCATCTGGGTCAACTAAGGATGAAACCAAATTGACCACTTGATCAACCAGACTAACTATGGATGCAACCAAATTGACCAGTTCATCAACTAATGGTGAACTAGAAGAAGTTGTGGGAGGTTGTGGCCAATTGTCGACAATTTTCTTTAACTGATACAAAGCTTCATCTATGCGTGGGAAAAGGTAGGTACGATGCATGTCCTNTTGGCTTCACTCTTCAAGGGGAGAGTGGGACTGACCGATGATGGAATCAGATTGAACAATTTATCATCTGGGTCAACTAAGGATGAAACCAAATTGACCACTTGATCAACCAGACTAACTAGGGATGCAACCAAATTGACCAGTTCATCAACTAATGGTGAACTAGAAGAAGTTGTGGGAGGTTGTGGCCAATTGTCGACAATTTTCTTTAACTGATACAAAGCTTCATCTATGCGTGGGAAAAGGTAGGTACGATGCATGTCCTTGCATCACCAACAAGGATTCTTGATTTTACCCTTCTTTCTACCAACCTTATTAATATTCCATGGGTTTTCACCAGCATGACCTACATCGATTGATGACCTGCATTAAGAAGAAACCTGAGACCACACTTCTACGACCTTGGAAATACCAAGGAAATCCTTGAGAAGGGGATCACCCTTACAAAGCCCACAAAGCAATTTGGGCTTGCAACTCCTCTTTTTAGACTTCAAGACACCATAAACACTCCTAGCATGATGCCCAAAGGCTAACTGATCACTTCCAACATGTCTTTCATTTGTTGGAAGCTTTCCCTCTTTCTTATTTTTCTTCTTCTTAATCTTTTGTTTCTTCTTCTTCTTTTCCACCTAGTTACTAGATGTAGAGATTTCACTAGGTGAAGAGAAAGAACATGAAGAATACACTATGGGATAAGAAGGCAGATGATCAACATGAGGTTGATGATCCTAGGGTGGAGTGTTTACATATGAATCACTAGGAAAATTTACGTTCACTGGAGTGGAAAACAACCAAACCCGTAACCCAATCGAGAGACTAGGAAGAGTTGAAGTTGTGATGTAAGGTGGACCAATGTGTCCCATAGAAGGAGAAACAAACAATATCCCCCAAAATGGGATTCCTTTGTTGTTACATCCATGAAACAACACCATATATATATGATCAACCCTAAGGTCCACTAAGAAAAAAAACAACACGCACTAGAAAATCTAGGAAGCAAACCAAACAAACCAATAACTTCTCACAATGAACTTACTAGTTGGTGATGAAATCCAACATCATGGGAACACATGAGAAGTGGATGGAATGATTGGGTGGATCATTTACATTGGAAACCTTTTTAACAAAGTTATACCCTGGTGCCAGCTCCCCAATGGTTTATCCATGGGTTACTCTCCAAGGATCCCGAGTGAGTTTGACTAATGTCTAACCTAGGTACAAAAAATACTCCCCTTCGTTGTCATCTTGTGTATGGACCCTAAGGATTATGGACACTAGGGTTACCAAATTGTAGTCAGCCTCTAGGTGGGTACAATCAATAGTCAGGATTGAACGTATGGGCAGGATATCAAGTCTGAAATTATTATGAGGACCTTGAATGGATTCGAGATTCATGAAGCACCGAGACCTAATGAGACTAGTGACACTTCAAGAAGAACCCCCAATATACGATCTTTCCACTACGTTTAGTTAAGCCTCGGAGGGGTAATCTCCATTTCTCTCCCACACGAGGCCTTGTGTTTAGCCCCTGTGTGAGAGAAGGGTCTTGACTATGCTTATACAAAATTTGTATTTTCTCTCTCTCTATCACAAGATTATAAGTTGGTTTTGGTTGATTTAGAGAGTTCACCTCATGGCCTATTCCAAATCTCTATCATGATCTACTATTGATGTACATTCCCTAAAAATAAAAATTGTTAGATCAATTTTATTAAGCACTTTATTGTATGTCTGATTTTATGGTTGTTGGTTTACTCAAGGGTGAGGTAGTGAAACTAATGATTTTTACCCATGGTGGATCCTATTACCAAAGGTATAAAACATATATTTAAGGTAATGTGTGGGATAGGGTGGAAGATAATAGGGCTAGGGTCTAGCCCCCAGCCCTGGTCACAACACATATGCATATGAACCCACTCCTTTGTATTGTATGTTGGCGCAGGGATATGTGGATCTAGCCCCCGATTTCGACATATCCCATATGACTCGGACCTATACACTTGGCATGGGAGATAAGGGGTTATCCCCAGTCGTTCAGGCTAGCCCTCCGACCAGGGGGCGTAATCATGGGATACACTGTCGGGGGCCAACTACAACTGATATTTGCACGTGGAGCATAGCCTGAGGGCCATATGGCCACTACATATAACTAGGAGCTAGGAATCCAAGAGGGGGCCAGCACACAAGCATTAGCACTAGGCCACATGGAGCACGCCAAGTGACCAAGAGCCAGGGAAAAAACGGGTTGCGCCTGTATATTTCCCAAAAGTGGGTTTTTCAACATTGTATTATGTTTTTTTTGTGATTTTCTCAGTAGTTTTGAGAGATTTTGGCTAATATTGGGGGATATTGGGCCCTTTTTTGAGGCCAAATCTTGGGCGAAAGTTGGGATTTTGTTTCCAAATTCAAGCCTATATAAACCAAAGGTTCTTGAAGCCATCAGAGGAAGTTCATAACAGGTTTATGCTGAAGTATTGTTGAGCCAAAGACATTTTTATGAAGGGAAGCTATTGAGGAGTGCACCTTTGTGGGCCATTTATGGGTCATCCGATTTTAGTGCCGTCAATTTTGTTGGGTTCTTGAGATATGGTAGAACATGACCAGATCAGTTTGTAACCTTTTTCGCACTGTCATAATGTACTTTTAAATCTTCGAACAAAAATAAGAAAGACTCACCCACTGAGACAAAGGCCCGAAGACTTAGGCGAGATTTCCGAACTTCGTTATCACTTTGGTGTTTTATGGTTTTTTGTTCTTCATGCTTATGTTCATATCTGTATATTATATTGTGGTTGCTATGGTTCCTCTTTCATTCTTCCTCTTTCATTAATTTCCTAAATGGTTAAATAATTCATGCAAAATAACTCAACCATTGTCATTTAAAAGATCTTTCCGAATCAATGGTTGATACGGTTTCATGGTAAGTAGGTCACCCTTATGGAAATGGTTTCTACTATGGTGTCTCCTTGAAGGGTCATTGTACCATGCATGCACATAATTACCACTTTTCACACCTCTTCCCCTATTCTTCCTCATCTTTTGGTTTTTTGGGTTCACTGACCCCAAGAAGGGCTTGTACCTCATTTCATGGGAAGAAGGGGATAAAATCCTAGAGGTGTCGTATTTGGAAATATTCAAAGACCATAACTAATCCTTCTACATGCTCTCCCTAAGGTGGTGAGAGCAATGAAATTCTTCTCCCTAAAAATGAAGGAACTTTAAAAGAAAAATAATTAAAAAATGTCTCGCTTGATGGAGGAATGTATTGTAATGTCTTTTAATTTCTAGTGCATATGAAAATCAATGTATTATAACTTGATTTCTTGATTCGGAGATAATGTGGCACCCTTCTAGTTTGACGTCCTAAACTTTGGAGGCATTTCCATTGCACGTGCCACCTTGGAAGGGAGTTTTAGGGGCTTATGTCCCATCATTTAGTTATTTTTGGTCATTTTCTGGCCTATGTGGGAAAAAAAAAAATTTATTTTCTAATTAAGCATTGCAACTTAGATTTTAACCTAAATTTATGGATTCGATTGTAAAGTGGAAAAACTAGGGCTTGGTTTTTTCTCATATAAATATGAGGCAAGTCATTTGTCACAAATAATAACTCATCACTTGAGAGATAACTCTCTTGGACTGAAATTTGGGCCTCTTCTTTTCTTATGAAAAATGGATGCAACACTTGTCTTATAGTGCAATAAAGGCTAGTGACTTCTCTTGGATGCTTCTTCTTGGAAAATTGTTGGATTTTATTTGATAAGTAAGGGTTGTGCTTGCTAATTCTTGGATTAGGTAAGGAATTTCCGCAATTTTGTGTGTTTCTTGAATTCAGTGTTATTTTGTTAAACCCTAGGAGTATAAGGGAATACACCCTCCATTAAGTAAATTTATACTATTTTCATTGAAAGGGATTAAGGATTACTACAAGGAGTAAGAGGGTTTTCACCCTTGTAGAAAAACCTTGCTAGGGCTTATATTCTTTAAGGAGTAAGAGGGTTTTCACCCTTGTAGAAAAACCTTGCTAAGGATTATATTCTTTAAGGAGTAAGAGGTTTTACACCCCTATAATATCATCAAACCCTAGTTTAACTTTGGTTTTCACCAAGAAAGGACTCCATAACCCACTAGACAAGACACTAGATGAATTGGAGATTGAAAATTCTTACATTGATAAATGTTAAATTTAGTGGTTTGAAACTTCTAATAATAGAGTTTGATTCTACATTCTATTGTCCCTCTTCTATTCTAAGGAAATCATAATTATCCAAGTGATTGAACTTCTATTATAAAATATTTTCTACATCCATTAGGGCTGATATAATTTCTTATATATTTCATTTTACTTCAAATTTAACCAAGGAAATCATTGTTTGATCATTGGAATTGAAAGTGTTTTTCTTAAGCTTCATTTTGAGCCATTTACTTGTTGATTTCCATGGCTAGATATTGTTGTTGTAGAAAAAATAATATACAACCATAAGGTTTTCATAAATCTTCTCGATAACTTATTTTTACAACCTTCTATTTTCATCTAATTCATTGTGCTAAGAAATGGAACATTATCTCTAAGTTGTATGCTCATTGATCCAATTTCATATGTTGAATTAGTTGATATAATTGCAATTGTTATAACTATCTCATTGTTGATACATTATTGTTGTATGCTGCAAATTTTGGGTAGAAAGGGCTATTTTTTATTCCCCTCATGTTCTAGGGCTAAGTTTATCATATTTGGTATTGGTTTTGGATGTCTAACATTGGTTTTGTAGGTACTCTCCATTGGAAACCTTTCCTTGAACAATACTCATCCTCCATCAATTCCTTATAACCTTGCATCGTGACCTATAGGGGTGCTTCATTCTTCTCCTTGGCTTCTCCTTTGTAGATCCCCCTAGGGTCAGCAAGGAAGACTCCCTTGTGTTGGACTTATCTTTAACTAAAATGAGGGGGATATCTATTGAGGTGATAGTGATAGGTGTCCCCGGTTGTGTCACACACTTGTGGTTTGGGTTGGGATTTTCCATAACTACAAATCGTGCAATAACAAAAGGAATTTACTATTTCGTATTAAGGTAATGGCCATAGATAGGCCCCATAATGTAAATTTTGAAGAATCATTCCTTGAGACATATTATAGAAGCAACAATGAAGAAAATTGTTTGTTATGTGGGGATATGATTAGTTCATTTCTAAGATAAATCAACAAGATTGTAATATGTGGGTAGGAGGAGAATTCCACAACCCTTGGATTGTCCTTCAATTTCATTATAAATTCCTCGCATCTACTCCATATGTTGACATTGTTACTACAGATCAACAAGAAGTAATCTCCTATTGTGGCAGTCATATTGAGTCTTTGAAGGAAGATTCTCTGGTGACTTGCAAACACATATGGGATAGTGCCACTAATGAAACGAGAAAATGATATTCCTTCAATCCTTTCATTTTTGGCATAACATTGTAGCAAGTAGATAGATATGTCAAGTGTATTAGAAAATGTAGATCCAAGTTGACCGGCCTAAGATTTAAATACCCTTTGATATGGTTTCCTTCACTGAAATATTAGTTTGACTACCGATTGTAACTTGGAGTTAAAACCTATTGTTGGCAAGAAATTGAATATAATGCAAGTTACTAGCCATCTAGGGGGTAGGGACACTCTGAATACAGTCTTAGTATAATTCACCAAAAACATTTGTATGGTTATTCTAATTCTGACTAATTCCAGTAGTTTCTTAGGGACACACAACACCTTCAATTGGGGGGAGATGTTGGGCACCAGAAATGCCACCTTTTGTGCTTGTGTTTTACCCCTTTTTAACCACCTTTTGAAATCCATTATGACCATTTCCAAGCCTACCATTTTCTATAATGATGTACTTTGTCCAAGGCATTCCTTTCCCACATTTCACGTTGTTTTATTGAATTATTATAGTATGTTGAAGAGAAATAGGAATTTTTTCACTCACTCATGAAAAGTGGTTTCTCAAGATGTTACTTCAGGATGTTATGACATAGCTATGTTGTTGGTGTTGCTATTATTGGCTTCATGAAATGTTTCTACTGCTAGAGTCACAAAGTGCTACTACTCTTGGATTCATGGAGTGTTGTTACTCCTTGCCTCACAAAGTGTTGCCACTCCTAGCATCACAAAGTGACACTTCTCCTATCCTATCACAGTGTTTCTACTACTAATATGTCATGGTGTTATTGTCCTTGTATTGTCATAATGCCACCATTTTGAAAACAAATATGATGCAGTTGTTATCCCTTGTTTTCCTACAAATCTAAAGGGAAAAATTGTTTGATCTACAATCATATCTTATTGGTCATAACAAGCACACAAATATTTCTCGTGGACAGATCTAGAGAAATTTGTGGGGAATAAAATAATACTTCTTTTTCATGGACATATTCGGTTGCAATAAAAGGAAACTGTGTATTATTTTGAGATGGTTGTTGTAACCTGATTCTTGTTTAGTCGATAGTTTGAACATCTTGAGAATCATAGATTCTCAAGACTACTGTTTTTGGATTAGGCAAGCCAAAAAAGTGTATAAAAACCATTCCCTCTCCGTGAGATGCAGAGAAAAAGAAAAACCTATTGGATTGTACTTTTGAGTCGTTACTTTCATTAATCCAATTTAGGTTTTCTAATCTTCAAGCCACGATACATGGGGTTGTTGTTTCTTTAGTTTCTAACTTTATTACACGACACTCTATTATAGGGAGTTAGGGCCCACTCCTTAGAATAGGTATTGACTTGGTAGTATAAGTAGTTGTTTAAAGTAAATAGTTGGTCAAGTGTGGTATTATTTTATTGATAGTTAAATGTTAATGTTGCATTTCTTATTACTGTTATAATATTTGTTGTAATAGATAAAACCTTATCATATTTGTTCTCTCTATAATATTGTTATAATTTCTAATATCTATGTGCAACAACAAACAAACATGCAGGAAGCCATGGTCATACAAGGAAACAATCAAAATATCAGTTCTTCCACTTAACCCTTCTTCATTTCACACAACAATTATTATTTAAGAACATGGGAATATACATGATATTGGGAATATGGTAGGGTTTGTAATGTGTGTAAAATGTAATAATGATAGGGAAAGATAATGATACGTGTTCTCAAACAATTTATATAAATCATATATGAAAACTTGGCCATCCTTCAATAATTCCTTTATATTTTCCTCATCAAATACCCATCACTACTGATTTTAACCATCAAATATGCATCAGGGGGAAGAATCCTTAATTAAAATGAAAGTGGAAATGGGAGCTAAGAATAACTATGGAAAATGGAAATATGGAGGGGATTCGCCCTCATCAAAACTGGAATTTTTAACCATGCCACAACATCATTATGATTATGACCTCATCATCATATCAACCATTAAAAGTGTTTCCTTTTAATATCAATTTGACAGAGGAAACTTTCAAACTTTATATATTACAGGGGGGGTAAATAATTTCTTGAAGTGATAAATGAATTTGGGATTATGGGAATAATAAATGAAAGGAGAAAATATGAGGGTCTTGGGCCTATAGATATCCTTTAGCAACAAATGTATCTACAGAATTAATATCCATCAAGAACAAATTATTCATATATTTTTATCAAATTCAGCACCCCATCATAATCATGTAACTATAATCAAACTTTGTAGCAAATTAGAGTCCATCAAGAACAAATTATTCATATATTTTTATCAAATTCAGCACCCCATCATAATCATGTAACTATAATCAAACTTTGTAGCAAATTAGAGTTCAAGCTGAGGCAATTTCAATATTTTGTGTGTGCAGAAAAACTCATAGGTATTGCCAACACTTTTCTCAAACATTATTTTTATAAAAAAAAAACAATTGATCATCACTCTACGTGAAGGAACCATATAAATGTGCCAAATGTACCATATAACAACCACTTCCAAAACAGACTTCACACATTTCCTTCATTCTAACCATTATCGAAACTAAACTGAAACTGCTTGTTATCAGAAAGGAGGATTGTGATAAATTGTGAAGGACAGAGAAATGCAGAGAGAAAAGAATAGTATATTCAAATGTATGAAGAAGTACAGAACAGAACAGAAGAGATTAAGTTGTGTCTAACAATAGGAAATAGCTGAGCTTATATATGCTCAAAGCAAGACAGAAATAGAAAGTACAATTGTCCAGTACAGCTGGCAGTGTACGGTACGGTTATACTGTTGAGGGTACAATANACCCCATCATAATCATGTAACTATAATCAAACTTTGTAGCAAATTAGAGTTCAAGCTGAGGCAATTTCAATATTTTGTGTGTGCAGAAAAACTCATAGGTATTGCCAACACTTTTCTCAAACATTATTTTTATAAAAAAAAAAACAATTGATCATCACTCTACGTGAAGGAACCATATAAATGTGCCAAATGTACCATATAACAACCACTTCCAAAACAGA
>SNQJ01S0007916.1:10128-31767 GCA_010110895.2 Picea sitchensis | reverse complement strand
TGCAGCTCTTCTGCGTCAATCTTTGACGGTTCTTTGAGAAAATCGTGCAGGTTTCTTCTTCTGCGATCTCTGCTTCCTCCGCTAACTTCTCACGGCGATATTTAAAGAGTATTGCAGACAGCTTTCCAAACCTTGTGAAAAGTCTGTGACGCGTGCTCTCAAGATCTGTGAGGCTCTACGCTGTGAGGATCGAGTTGCTCTCCCCACTGTGTGAAGAGACTTACTGTTGTAGCTCTGATACCATGATAAATTGTGAAGGACAGAGAAATGCAGAGAGAAAAGAATAGTATATTCAAATGTATGAAGAAGTACAGAACAGAAAAGAAGAGATTAAGCTGTGTCTAACAATAGGAAATAGCTGAGCTTATATATGCTCAAAGCAAGACAGAAATAGAAAGTACAATTGTCCAGTACAACTGGCAGTGTACGGTACGGTTATACTGTTGAGGGTACAATATATTTAACAGATTGGAGAATATTATGATTTCAACACCCAAAACCCATCTATATGTTCAACGATTATAATGAATGTAGAAGCTAGGGTTATGTAAGCAGGATAATCAGACCTTTCCTTTGCAAAGTGATTTGAAACTAACTGCACATATTTCCCTTGAATCGACCGTGACCAGAAACCCAAATATTTGGAAGAGAAGAGCACGGACGTGAATACAAAGGAGGTTTGACTGGTATGTCAAACTCCAGGTCGAGGGTGTAGCCCAAAAAATCTTAGAGTATATAATATTTTGCAGCAGGGTGGTGAAATCATTTGTAAGTGAAGTAGCAATGGATCTCAACAACGAATAGAATTCAAACTATGTCGATATAGCAGAGAAATAATGGGGTTCAGTATGAAGGCAATAGTAATAAATATCAAAAGATTTTTTCACCCAATATGACATTGAAATATGTCAAAGTAGAACCATAGGACTCATTGTAAAGCCTAATAAACCTTTATTTCGAAACAAAAAAATAAATAATAGCAATGTTTCGATACTGTCCTTCTCTGTAGGGAAAATAAACTAAGAAAGAAAAACGAATATAAAGCAACAAGTTCACTCACCATTTCACAGATCTATACCCAAAATATTACTACAAACAAAATGTATTTGATGAGATATCTATAGAAACATACCTGTACTAGCTGCTTGAATCCTTTTCCTTAAGAAAAACGAGTTTCAATGCTAGAAAAAATAGAGGGTTAGTGCTCAAACAAAACAAACTTTGCAGAGATCAAGTTTTACAGACCCAACAAAATGAAAATGAGAAAATGTACAAGGTGGTAAACCCAACAAAGAACCCACGCTCATGCATTCAATGCATGAGGTACACGTCACCTTAGCATTTATTTTCCTTTCCACATCACATTTCCACTAATCCACTTAATCCAATAGCATGGCAACATATCATTCCACCTATGAAAAATTTCACGTGCTTCATCCATACCATCATCTCTTTGATTCCCTCGAAACAACATCCCATTCAATATGTTGAATAAACCCATATTCATTTCCAAACTTTATGTCATGATGGTATATATTCACCATACCAATTTCTTCATACAAGATCAAATCATATCAACAGACCATACGAAATTAATATGAAGGTTTTGTAATGTGCCACGTGCATTGTGTTGAACACTAGGTTATACTTATTTAAACTTCACCATATCCCTTTAACATATATATGTAAGGCCCAAAGATAGCATACCATATAAAATATTGTATTGTGCATTGTGTTGAACACTAGGTTATACTTATTTAAACTTCACCATATCCCTTTAACATATATATGTAAGGCCCAAAGATAGCATACCATATAAAATATTGTATTGTGATGTTTGAATGAGACTTCATGTTGATGTGTTGTGATAAACAAATTTTCAAAGTGGATCCACCATATCTCTTGCAATTATTTGTATATGAGAGATTCAACATATACCAACCCTTCAATAATGAAATAAAACAAAAACCTTTGTGTAATATAACTAACGTGACATGGAGGATTATTCATTGTTTCTAATAACCATGAAAAAACCTTTTACTTTCTCAACTATCACTTCCAACAATTCATTAATAAAAATGGTTGATGCATCAAATGCCTTAAGAAAATTGATATAGAGTGTAAAAGTTCATTATTTGGAGAAGAAATAAATGTCGATTTATGTTTTAAACTAGGGATCCCCACCTATATTTAAGTATTTATATTTTATAGATAACTAATAATTTGTTTTTAATTAATGCCTTGCAACTATTTGCAGGTAGGTGGTTAGTTGACGATTTTTAGATTCAACAATTGGCGACTCCACAGGGAAGTCAAATTTAACGTTGGATGGAACTTGAGAATATTTGGTTTTTCTCACTCATATCTCATGAAAGTATTAAATTTTAATCTATTATTCTCTTACAGAAAATAGCATGGAGGGAAGAACAGGAAAGAAGGAGCGGGAATAGTTATTACTTCGTGAATTATCAAAATTCATGTAGGTTTGGAAATTACTACATA
Source organism: Picea sitchensis (assembly GCA_010110895.2). NCBI lineage: Eukaryota > Viridiplantae > Streptophyta > Pinopsida > Pinales > Pinaceae > Picea > Picea sitchensis. Next base: position 29,265 of record SNQJ01S0007916.1, on the reverse strand, counting down.
AGTATTATTACGAACCCAAGGAGATTATATGTCTCTTTCTTCTCTTATAGATTTGTGAGATTAGTATAATGTGAAGTTGACATGGCAAACAAATAGCCTTAAAAATAAGCAAAAAAACAAAAGGAAATATTGAAGAAAAATTAATAGTCAAAAATGTTATGAAAAAGAAGGAAACGACTAAAAGTAAAAACAAAAAAAACAAGAAAGATATATATACAAAAGGATATATACATAAGCATTAAAAATAAGTCAATTAAATAAATTTGTCTCAACATAATTCTTTAAATGTGATCCATTCATTGTGAATGGAAATAATCACTCTTCCATGTCTTTAAGCAAATAAGAGTTGTTATCTATGACAAAGGTGATTTTATATGGACCTAGCCACAACTTTTGAAATTTGGTATGATTTCCTTTATTAGCATGAGATGCATCCCAAAGCCATACCTTGTCATCAACTTTGAAAATAGCAGATTTAGCTTTCTTATCGAAATACATTTTAATTGTGTGTTTCCTTTTCTTTAAATTTTCTAGAGCATGCTTTCTTTGTTCCTCTAGGGAAAGTAAGGCATTAATTCTTTGAGAAATATTATATGAATTCAATTCTTCATCTTGTAATGCTAATTTTTGTGAGGTGATCTCTAGTTCTATAGGCATGATGGCGTCTTGGCCATATGGTAGTTGAAAGGGGTTATGGCCAGTAATAGACTTAGTGGTAGTTATATCTTCCCAAAGAGTGTAAGTAATTAGTGTGTTCCATTGACATGGTTTATCGTCTATTATTATCTTAAGAATTTTGATCATATTTTTATTAGTTGACTCAGCTTTCCCATTTCCTTGCGAATAATAGATAAAATAGGTGAAATGTTTCACACCAAATTTGTTAATAAATTGAGTGAATTTCGAGGAAATAAATGTGAGGCCATTATTATAGACAATTTCAAGAGGAATACCAAAGTGAGAGAAAATGTTCGATTCCAAGAATGATATCACCTACTCATCTTATGCACGTTTGAGTGGTACAACTTCGGTCCATTTAGTGAAGTAGTGTGTAGTTGTGAGTATAAAAATGTGTCCTAAAAAATATGGAGGATTAATGGGACCAATGAAATCTAAACCCCATTTGGAAAAAGTAATATCAGGAAGAACAGGTTGCAAAGGCATAGAATAAAATTATCCTCTACCAACGAAATTTTGACATTTATCACAAGCCCTTCCAAATTTAAAAGAATATTGAAAAATAAAAGGGCAGTAATACCTTGTTCTTAGAATTTTGAAATAAGTAGTCTTTGCTTCAAAATGACCACCAATGTGTAAATTTGAATCTGTTGATCCATGTATTTGTTTTAAAATTTTATGGGTTATAGTATGATCAATAGATCGTAATAGAAACCCATCAACATATCTTCAAAATGATGAATTTTCCAAAATGAGATATGTGGAGGCTTCAAGACACAACATCCTTTGTTGATGTGATTCTAAATGAGCAAGACATTTTCGATATTGTAATTAGTAAATTATGTTCTTGTACCAAGGATGTTCAACAAATTCAAGATTTTGATTTTCAATAAACAAGAGTGTTGATAAAGCATTTTAATTTTCTTCAAAAGAATCACTTGGTTCAGGGTGTTGATCCAAGTGAAGTCTTAAGTCATGTCCCTTAATAGTGTTGGAAGTAGTAATCATTAAATCATGTTCTTGAATCTTTGAAATCCAATGTGTAAGTTTTCCTAGAAGACAAGTATGTGAGAGAAAAAACTTGACAACAGGTAAAGGGACTTTTACATGTGTGTGCTTGCCAAGAATGAAGTGGAAAAATTTCTCTATAGCCTTAACAAGAGAATAAGCATGTTTCTCAATACAAGAATACTTTATTTCATCATTGAATAAGATTTAACTCATATAGGATACAGGTTGTTCATTATTTTAATCATATTTTTGCAAAAGGACAACAAAAATTGCTTCTTATGTAGAGTTCGTGTAAATGATAAATTCCTTATTAAAGTCTGGTTTCGCCAAGACCGAACCTGAAATAATTGATTTTTTAATTCCCACAAAATCATTTTTGACATATTTCATCCATAATAAACACTGGTCCTATTTCAACATATTGTGAATAGGTTTAACCATCACAGCAAAACCAGGAACAAATATTCTAAAAAAACCTATTCTACCCATGAAATCTTGGATTTCCTTTTTAGAAGTAGGTGCTGGAAGATTTTGGATTGTGGCAACTCTTTCAGGGTCTATGCTGATTCTAGAATTTGACACTATGTGACCAAGGATTATACCTTGAGTAATGCTAAAAACAGACTTTTTAGGATTTAAAGACATTCCAAATTTTCTACATCGTAAAAAGACTTGCCTAAGATGATCAAAGTGATCTAATCAGTTTTTTTAATAAACAGTTAAATCATCTAGATATACTTCAATAATCTTACCGATGAGATCATAAAAATCTATTTGCATAGCTCTCTGGAAAGTGGCACATGCACTAGATCAACCAAAAGGCATGTGTTCGTAAGAAAACGGTCCCCAGCGAGTAATAAATGTGGTTTTATATTTATGAGTCCTCTTAACTCTTATTTGATTATAACCCGAAAAACCATTGAGTAAGAACATCATTTGAGATCCAACAACTTGTTGTAAAATTAATTCCATATTAGGAAGGGAAAATAATCCTTAACACTAGCTCTATTTAGTGTGTAGAAATCCACCCACAATTTGATTTCTCCAATTTTATTTCTTACAGGAAAAAGATTAGATACCCATTCTAAATATTTAAGTGGAAAAATGATATGAGCATTCAACAATTTTTCCACTTCCTTTCTGATGGTAGGTTCAAGTGTGGGATTAATAGGTCTTTGTGTTTTCCCAACTGATTTTACTTCTTCCTTAATTGGAATAGCATGATGGATAATACTAGGATCAAAACCACGAAGATACATATAGGACCAGGCAAAAACATCCTTAAATGCACGGAACAAATCCATAAATTTATCTTTTTCTTCGGAACAATGAGCTCTGACTTTTAAAAATTTTGGTTGTTCAGGAATCCCAATGTTCAAGGGATTTAAATCCCCTGTTTTTCATTTTGACTCCTCTTCCTTCTTATCATCATGGWTGTCAACATCACTTGTCAAAAATGAGTTATCGAGAGGATTCAAGCCCTTAGGAAATTTATTATTTTCAAGAGAAATTATGTCCTTAGGATTATAGATATCATTTTGCAAGAAAGCACAAATGCTTTCATCATCGAGAAAGACCTGCCAAGATTCCAAATTGTTAGGAAGATGAGGTTTGTATAAGGATAAGAATATGAAATCAGGTCTATGAGGAAGACATTGTCTTGTAGGAGAAGATGTAAAAATAGCTAACCTATCAACAATAAAATTCATATCCCTTTTAATATGAGTGATGTTAAAAGATAAGAGATTTTGGATCAATTCCCAAACAAATTAGGTGTATCTCTTTAGTAACTCGTTAGTAGGAGTATTTTTTTTAACTAGATTGACAACAAGTTTTGAATCACAAAAAACAGTAAGATGGCCGCAACCTAAATTACAATCATTTTCAATGACTAATAGTAGGGATTCAAATTCAGTTACATTATTTATGCAGGAAAATTCAAGTTTATAGGAAAAATTATGAATTTTACCTACAGGTGAATATAAGACAATGCCTACCCCATTACCTTCATTTGAGCATGCACTGTCGAACTACATATGCCACATATTGTCTTCATAATCATAGGGTTGCTCACGAAAAATTTCATCTTCATCATTAAAAATTGAATAAACACTCATATCTTCCTCAATAAAGTTTACATTCAACTGAGGAACCTTTTCGATTTACRGTGAGATTCGTCCTTCCCTTAATACAATTATAGTATTTCCATTTATGGGAACAGACAAGTGAGAGCCATCTAAATATAAGTAACCACTCGTTAAATCCTGCCAAACTCTACCCAAAATGATTGAATAATTACTAACAGGAAAATCAATGACTTGTATATTTAAAGTGGTCCTAATTTATGGATGGGTGCAAAGGACTAAAGCTACATCTTTAATCTCACCTATCATAGATTCTTGTTGATTATTATAGGATAACATGCTTCTCAGATTTTCGTTTGTACAAGGAGACCAAGTTATTCCATAATAATAATAGACATTACACTAGGTCTAGACCCGCCATCTATTAGGCGACAATGAGTTATTCTATCAAAAATATTTACAGAAATATAAAAACCTGGACTTTTTACAAAAATTTTGAAATTAGTTACACATAATCTATTTACATGTGAATCTTCTTCATCAAGGTTTTTGGATAAAGTAGCTACTAAGTAAGTTTTACCTTCCATGTATTTTTTTAGATGTTATTGTTGTTCGGGGACATCAAACATGTTCAGAGAGTTGCATCTTCTTTTATGTTATCCATTTATCTCAATATGTTATACTTTGATGAACATAAAGAGGTCGAAACCCCTTGATTTTGTGTTATTCTTTCAACCTGAGAATTTGTACTTGGAGAAGAAGAAGAACTAGGGGAAAAGGTACTTTTAGGATTTCCACCCTTTCCCTTGTCATTATAATATTTACTCTGAGTATTTACTACCATTACATATTCTTCATGCATGAAATCTAAGGTAGTGATAGTTGCTTCACTTATTTTTCCAAAGATTATTTCATGTGCCTTTTTCTTAACTTCACAAGTGTTATCTTCATGATTATCATCTCAAAAGTTACACCAATACCTTGAGATAATATCCTTTGTTTGATTACATGGAAAAGAATTAATAGGATGATTTCTCAAAACAACTTGAGAAGAGGATTCAACAGGGAATGAATTTGTAGTGATCCCTTTCCTTTCAAAATAAATCATCCAATTTCTCATATATTGAACTAGCTGCAAAATGATTGACAATTCGTTTTGCTTAACAAAATTCTCCTTAAGAAGACATGTTCTTTCCATTTGTTCTTCATACTCCAAACAAATATGGAATACGAACTCTAGGCTTGTCACATTTTTCTCTTCTAACCTATGATGATAAGAATATGGTAAATCATTATAATATTGAATGAAAGCAACTTGATTATGAGGAAGGATGAGTTATGGGATCTGATTGTACAATTTGGTGAATCTAATATTGAAATAGTTAATGGTTTCAACATTTGTAAAAACAATGTTATTATAATCCTTTAATAAATATATTGGATTCTTGGGCTGCCCATATGTTGATTTAAACCAGTAAATTAATTCATCCCAACTGGAAAAGACCTTTGAAGGAAATTCAAAAAAATCAGCAGCATCTTTATCTTCTAGAGAGTTAACAAATAATTGCATACAAGTATCATTATCATTTTCTCCTATATTGTGACATGCATTATAAAATACACTAAAATGTTCTTTAGTAGAAATAGTTTCATTTCCTAAACATTTCAGTAAATGATCTTTGAATTTTTTAAGGAAATTAGTAGTTGGATCAATATCTAGAGGTGAGGACACATAACAGGGTGTAGTTGTGGCATATTCCTTGAACTAGAATAAACCGAACTTCTTGATTACCTTGGAAGGATTAGTGGTAGATTGGACTAGAATTTGATGACTAAATATACTTCCAATCATGGAAGAGGTGGATGCTTATGAAGAATAAGATTGACCAGTCCTAGAAGAAGAACCAAAAGACGTAATTTTGAAGGTGATAGGAAAGAATGATATCGATGAGCTAGAAGAATCATAAAAAGATATTCGATGTTTTCCTTGTAAGTGTTCAAGGACAGTGTTCCTTCTTCCTATCTCAGAGACAAGATTAATTTCTGGAGATAACCATCCCATTCTTCATGAAAAATGAGAAGCAAAGGACATAAGATAAACTTTTTAATGAGGCTTATTTCTGGCCAACCTTTGTTGAGCCTCCCACTATTCTCTAATTTTGATATCTTGAGAAATAAATTACCAAGATTGATTAAGTTCATCTCATTAGCGGGTTGTTTTCAAAATCATGTTAAATAAGGTAAAAGAAATTTTGGTTTGATCATATAAACCTTGTCCAATGTTAGGTTGACACAAAACATGTATGGTCATGAAAACAAAAAATAATAAGAAAAAGAAAAATAGCCAAAAAGTACATTTAGAGTAATTACAGTAGTAAGACACGAATACTAGAGAAATATTGAAGATTTCCCCAGTATGGTCGCTAAATAAATGTGATGAAAAAGAATATTCTATCTTAATACCAACATTTTCATATTTTTCTTGGATAAAGAAAAATAATCGAGATTATTACCTTGAGTTTATAACCTCTTTTACAAAAATTTCAATTAATTCTCAAGAAATAATTTCTTGGAATTAATGTTGTCTTTTATAATTTTAGTATGTCAAAATGAAAATAAAACATTCATAATAGAAAAATAATTTGAAATATTTTTTGAATAGAGTTATAATAAAAGATTAGATAAAAGTAACACAGAAAACTCAAATGAGACTCAAAACCAGCCAAGATTTTATTTATTCAAATCTGAAATACAACCAACAATGTTCTTCATACCCCAAGGGTAAGGACCATAATGAAACTTAGCAATCAACGATGGCATATTCCATCATACAATTACCACTAGTATCATCTAGTGAAACCAATACTGAAACACAGTTGAAATGATAGGAATAAATGTCACTTCCTTGACTCTGCACAAAACCATCAATCCGTACTAAAAACTAATCCATAAATCTAACAAGAATCTGCAGACTATCAGAGATAGGTAATCAACCTTGTGAAGTATATCAACAAATTAATACTTCTTGGCTCGCCTTGTTTCCACCTTAAGAGGGATCCTTCTATCAAAAATAATTCCCTATCACTTATGTATTTTAGATATGAATGAATTAGAAAAGAAATCCCACTTAAGAAGAAAGAGCATACCTTATCAGAGTTGTTCTTTCTATCACTCTCTCTTTGCTTGTTCCTTGAATTCTTCTTTTATTCTTCTCAAAGTAGTTTGAGAAGTTCAACTTATTTTAGTTATTTCATTAACTAATTTTAGTTAATGGGGACAACTTTATAAAAAAATAATAATAATATTTAATGATAAGGATAAATAAATACTAACTAATAGGTGGGGACCCCCTAATTATTCTTTTAATTTTTCAAATAATTGTATGCTTGTCCCTCCTTTAAAATAGAGACAATTTAATGCTTCCAAACATCCATTTAAATATCAACATAACCCATATTCGATCAGCCCATGTGAAAAAAATTTAAACTTCCTTGTGACTCCTGAATTATAACATATTTATCAAAMTAAATATAGCATTTTGTTGCTTTAGTCCAATACTATCATAATATGTCAAAAATGAAAATATCACCAGTATGTCCCAAAATAAATTGGTGTACAGATAATCAAAATGATAATCAATCAGTCTTATCAAACACACTACTATCCAAAAAATAATCAGAACTATCCTCATCAGTAAAATATCAAAATAAAATTGTAAAACTAGAAGTCATATGTTTTTGTGTGAGAGCAGTTTGCCTCTTCTCACTTCCCTGTGGTTTTGTTTCTTTCATGACTTCTATTAATTCATCCATTGGTGCCTTAATCCTTGTTGTTGAATATTTCATATGCATATCCTTAAAGGAATTATGTTTACTTTCAAATTGTTGAGACTGGTCATGGGAAGTAACCGAGTGTGAAGAGGTCACTGAAATATCATAATTGAAAGATTATGCAGGTTGTTTGCCTTTATTAGGCTTAGATTCTTGGGATAGAGATTTGAGATTCTTTGATGTTTGTTGAGTGAATGGGCATGGAAATCCTCTGAAGTGATATGCAATGCAAACCTTTTTAGGTGGAGGGGATGGGGGTAATGGTAGTGAGACTGTTGGACATCCTTGAACTTGGTTTTGAGATGGGTTAACATATTCCCAACCATCATTGGTTGGGACTTCAGGCTGTAGAGAGGCATGAGGTAAAACAAAGATACCAGAAAGGCTATTATGAGGTTGATGGAATGGTATTTCAAATGGAGGATTGGACTGGAAATCTCGAAATCTCCTCTTCCTGCTAGGTTAAGGAAACAGGTTTCTAAGAGTTGATTGAATTCTTCTGAATCAACGTCAAAGTGAATGGAAAAATGAAGTATTTTGTTACCCAAAAATTCAGTAAGTCTCCTCCCTCTTCCTCTATTTCCTTTACCACCACTTCCTTTGCTGAAGAAACTCATTTATAATGTAAATTACAGTTAGAGTATGCATACCATAACTAATAATCATCAAACACTATTTACATAACATAAATTAGAATAGATTTGTGCAACAACAAACAAAGATGCAGGAAGACATGGTCATACAAGGAAACAATAAAAATATCAATTATTCCACTTAACCCTTCTTCATTTCACACAATGGTTCAATTATTATTTAAGAACATGGGAATATAAATGATATTGGGAATATGGTAGGGTTTGTGTAACACACTTGACTCCTAAATACCCTTTCTAGAGGTGGGGAATCAAAACATTTCTCACTCTAATCATCTCAAATCACCTCTCCTTTGGTCTTCATCCTCTTCCACTCACCCATAGATTTCTGACAATTGTTACTGGCTCAAATCCGACCTCTGGTTTGCAAGATGTGGCCTCCTGAAGTCGTACAGGAATTACTAGTTAGGGACCACATGGTGATCGACGTTCAACATTGAATGCCCCTTTTTCCTTAATGCAGGCATACACCCTAAAGTCCTAAAATATTTCCACGTGACCTCATCCATTCAACAATCGGCATTCGACGTTCAACGTTCGACATTCGGCGTTTGACATTCGACATTTGGCATTTGAATGTTCCACATTCAACATTCAGTTTTCTATGTTGAACGTCGGTGTTCTACGTTGAACGTCGGTGTTTGGCATTCAATGTTCTACATTGAACATCAACATTCGGCATTCGGCGTTCTACGTTGAACGTCGGTGTTCAGCATTCAACGTTCTACGTTGAACATCGACATTCAAAATTCAAAATTCTACATTGAACATCGGTGTTCGACGTTCGACATTCGATGTTCTATGTTGAACATCCCTCTACAATACTGCACCCCAAATTCTCCAAAATCCTGAAGTCCCAGACTCCCGAAGTCTCAGACTCTCGGAGTCCCGATCGCATCACCAACCACGTTGGCCAGGTGGGCACTTACCAGAGGCTGACATGTGGTGAGGGACAAAGGTGACACATGTCCTCATTAGGGGGTGACATGTGTCATGTTCTAATAGGCATAAGTGATCTATAAAACATTCATATCCCACTGACATGTGCCACCTTAGCTATGGGTCCACGTCACCCTGGATGATGTTAGTGAGCCACATCAACCCTAGAAAAACAACCTTCTAGCATCCCTCATATCTCACGATGGAGATCCATCCATGTAGATCCATAGATCTACAACCTCCGTTATTTCACAAATTCATCCTTCGAGGGATTTTGGCCATATAAACTTCTCCTTCCTCCCGGAGTAGTGAATATTGAATTGACCATGGGGTAGAACTAACAATCAAAGAGGGATCCAGGGTGTCCTTAAATGAATGTTTCTCATCACTTCGTCACTTTGGCCTTAGGGGGTTCGATCATGTAGTTCCTAGTTTTCTCCCAGAGTAGGTCAGCGTTGAACTGAGCACCATCTAGATCAAATGGTCACGAGTGGCTCCGAATTTCCTTCGGATCAATGACTCTCGTTAATTCGTGACCCTAACATTCAGGAGTTTAGGTGTGTAGTTTACAGCTTCCTCTTGGAGTGTCAAGTCTTCAGACTACAAAGAAACACACGTCCTTAACGAAGGATGGCTGAGATGGAATCCGGCCTTTGGCACTCCTGCAATGTACCCTTTCACCAAAAGGAAAAATCCTCCTGGAGATACTCAATATATGGACACATGTCCTGGTTGATGGACAGTAAAAAGGGATTCTCAATGGAGTCCTCAGAATGAAGGCTGAGAAAGATCCTGAAGGATCTAAGGATTGATGGTCCACAATACTTCACAATACTCCAAAATTTAGCCTTCGGTAGTTTTGGTGTTACGACACCTATGTCTTCTTGAAGTGGTCAACGTCGGTTGACTACCCCATAGATCCGATGGTGGGAATAATTAATGACCATCCTCAGATATATGCTCCTTTCGAACTAGCATAGGGTTCCCAGTCCCTGGTCATATGGATCCTCTAATGAATCTCGCGTTGTAAGCTCTACTCTTAATTGAGATTTAGTTAAGGTCGTGGGCACAAGCCTATGGTCTCTTAGGCTGCTAGTTTGAAGGAAGCGCCCTCCAAATTCATAGAACTCTAAGTTCTAAAACGTGACAAGGTATCTTCAAACCAACCTAGAGGCCCAACTCATTATATTACACTCATTCACATGCAATGGCTTATAGAAGAACATTTCTAAATTCTCATTATAAATTAGACGTTGTAAACCTTAGTCACATACACAGACATTCAATCATGCAATTAAATTCAATTGCATAGGGTTCAAAAGATACTTATATATTACATGTCATAGCCAGCTAGTCGACTGTGGGTGTTCTCCTTTCCACCCAACCATAGGCTCATATGAATTCATTCTCAGCACTTTGACCACCCCCCTTCCAAGCCATGATATCACTAGGGAACTATGCAATTTATCAGAGACCTTCTCTCTGTCACAGTATCCCTGTGAGGTTTATCAGATGCTTCCCCAACATCAAACTCCCAGACTTCCTCTTTTCTTCTTCATATCCATGTCGCATGTTCCCCTATGTGCATGCGTTCTTGTCTGGTTTCTCTCTATTGTAAAAAATATTGAAATTTTGGCTTTTGGTAACTTAGGAGAGAAAACATTTATAGTGTTTAGCTACTGAAAGTGTAGATGTGAGAAAACAACCATTTGTTTGTCAGGCGCATCACTGAATGTTCTCTACCCATCATATTCAGTCAAATAACGTTGAAATCAGCCCCAAATGCCAGAACAGTATAATAGTCACAAGCCAACTCACAAAAAATCCAAAGACAGGGTTCATGTGAGAATCAAAAAAATGTACCATATGTTTGAGCATTGAGTCACAAGGAGAATGAATGGAAGCACTAGTAGTAGAACTACCGCATACATCGAGAACTAAGCCACATAGAGAAAAAGCTTATGAGTCCGGGATTTTTAGCCATTAGGGATTTGACCGACGTAGATATTTTAATAACTACAGCCTCGATCCCCGAATTCACTAAAGTATTAAAGGATAAGCTAGGTCAAATAAAGATTAAGAAAGATTAACGTTAATAAATCTCATCGCAATTTCACGATTCAGGATTTCTCGCGTCAAGTATTATCGAATTCCTGACACTTAAATCCATTAAAGGTTAAATATTAATTTCTAATCTTGATTAATTAAGAGATTAAAACAAATGATTATCGTCTAATTAATCCCATCGCGATTTCGCGATTCGGGATTCCTTGCATGTCATAACTCTTGAGGAATTGATACCAAAAACCTGAAGGCCCAAAAGAGTGCAATGTAAAAGCCGAAATCTGTTTCGAGGATTTGGGCGACGTGGAGATTTTAATAACCACTGTTTCGTTTCCCCGAATCCCAAAAACCCAAAATCGGGACTCCAGTCATATGCAAAACTGCTTTAGAAAAATGCAATTTTCCCAGCCGTGGAGAGTTCTTTTTTCGCGTTTGAATAGTCGATAGACATATACAAATCCTAATCTATCCAGTGGTGTATTCAGAATTTCATTTTGATCTAAGTAAGGTAGTCAAAAGTCCCCCGCAAGATGAAGTTCGTTTCCAGAAATGTGGCGTTTTTTACTGTGTTGAGTCATCATTTTCAAATGAGGATTCTGAGTGACTGGAGTATCATTTTGAGAAACGGTTCAAGAATTTTGTGACTAACACATCAGATATCATTAGCCTCTTTCATTTTTCCTACAGGTGTCACATATTGGGAGAATTGAATCCATCTCTGAGCCCTAATTTTCGGATTTCATATTTTCCTGTTTTGACACATGTTTGTTAAATGCATATTTGGGGAAAATGAAAAGGGGTCTCAGGGAACTGAGAGAGGTTTTTGCTAAGAATAAACATATGCACAAAATCCTCTTTCATTTTATACATAGATTTCATGATTTTCAATATACAGATCCATAACTGCAGCCCTAGTTTTCAGCAGTTTGGCCCATTTTCTATGGTAGAAAGTTTCAAGAATTGGTTGTAACTGTTGTTATCTTTTAGATTAGGGAGGATTTCGACCTCAATACATATATGAGACATATTTTTAAAAGGGGGAGGAGGGAAAAGAGACAGGAGTAGTACTCCTGGGCTGTAGCTTTCATTTTCAGTTTAATAAAAGATTGCAGAAGCATGTTTTATCCATATCAGAGATTCTTGTGATGTTGCTTGCAGAGTTTGTCCATTATCTTAGTTTCAATATCACTCCATATATATTTTCTTCTCGATTTGTAACTGTTTTGTAATATAATTCATCCTCTATTAGATGCTCTGTTGCAGACTGGTTATAGGTTGTTTCTTGTAGAAATCAAGGTTTAGAATTCATCCTTTGCTAGATGCTCTGTCCCATCCATCTCTTTCCACTGATTTATGCTTGGAATTCACTCATTTCTATGTGCTCCTTGAATTTTAATATGTTTTATCTTTATTTTTCTTCCATACTTTTTATAAATCCTTCCCTCCGTAATCAACTTCTATCCCGCCTCTGCTCCATGGATTTCCATTGTCGAAACACTCTTATTACTTACTTGATCATTTGACTCCATGCCCAATGGACTACTTTTTGGTCCAACCCATCAACCCTAAAAACCTCAAAAATTTATGTTATCCACAGATCTACCCACTGTTAAGCTTATTGGACATCATATCATGACATATATTCGAGAGATCCCTCTCAGGTTGGAAGGGGCAACTTCTAATCAAAAGTGGTTCGTGGTTATCTCAGAATTTACTTGCATGAAACCCAAATCAAGTTCTGAATGATAACTTATTTTTTCATTTAAAATGTGCTAAGGCTTGGCTCTATTACAACCTAGAACCAACTCTTGCGACAACATTTTCTGGCACCGTTGTCGGGGACGGAGGAAAGAATTTATCTTCCCTAGGATACGACAAAAATTTTAGATCTATTTCTTGATGGTGAACAAGGGATAGGCATTCAATTGGTTGTGATCATTCACCTAGTGAATCCTTGGTTCAAAGACTCTACATGATTCACTGGTGACTCCACTGGTCTCAAAGTGTCAAATTCGTTCATTGCTCAGATTGTTGCAAGGTTTGCTCCTCTGGACTTTACAAATGTTTATGGTTTTCCAAACACTTTTCCAGACATTAAAGTTTGGGAAGATGTCCTTCCTAAATTTGGTGAATACTCGGACGAAAATCCCGCCCAACACTTGTTTGAATTCCACAAGCTCATGGATGAATTAAATATACATCATGAAGATGTCCTCATGAAACTGTTTATGTTTTCATTGGAAAGAGATGCTAGACTCTGGTATAAATATTTACCTCATTCCAGTATTCCTTCATTGAAAGATTTTCACATACTTTTTCATCAACATTGTAAAAGAATCTATTCATCTGAAATACTTTTTGAAGACTGTTGTAATATAAAATTCATAAGACAAATAGATCAAACACATATTCTTGAAGAGGAGGAAGGAATATCATAAATTTCTCAAGTCGATGAAGATAATCAGCATGAAGAAGAGGTGGTTGTCATGTTTAACCATCCTGAAGAACATTTGGTGTTCGAGGATGATGTAAAGGTTGCTAATGATGAAGAAGACAGTAATATTTTTTGAAATCTGTTTCAAGATCAGATTGCTGATTTTTCAATGTAGAAACCTTCAGGATTTTATTCTGATTTTCCAGTATTCGATGAATATAGTGATGATGAAGAGGATTTTAAAGATTTGTTGTCTAATGAAATTTCATCAAATCCTATTTATAAACTAAGATATGATCAGAAAAGAATGAATGCTATGGTTGAAAATAGATGTGAATCTATTGTTCAAGAGTCCAATGAAGATCCTTTTAACTTTGATACATCCTCTAAAGATATCATTGTTGGAGAGGGCGATCAGAATTTTTTTCATGATGCATATTTTTAGACTCGGTTTTCATTTGATCATTATCAAGACGGTAATGTAGGAAATGAAGAACATATCTCTTCTTCTCTCTTAAAAATTGTCAGTTGTAATAGGCCAGCATATCATAGTGATGAATTTAGATTACAGGGATATGATGAAAGAGACAGACAGGTTCAGATCAACAGTTGATCATGCATGTTTCCCCAACAAATATTGAGCAATCTACATTTAACATTCAGATCAGTAAAGGCAACAAGCAACAACATTTTAGTCAGTTGGAACAACAACAAAATGAGGTATTTCTATGTGACTTTTATGATTCAGTAGCAGTTTATATGGAGTCAAAATGGGGGACTGAATTTTTTATTTCCAACATCTTGAAGTCTGAATTGCAAAACTATAATTACCTTCTCCCAGTGCATGTTTTGGAATTTGAAGTTGCTCCTGTCATTTTTCTGCTCAAATATGGAAGCATAATTAAGTGGGTTAGTCGGATACTCGCTTGGTTGATTTGGAAGTTTTCCTATACTTGAAAAAAAAATAGTGATATCAATTAGAGTAGGTGATGCATATAAATAAGCATGACTTTGAGCATTAGAGTATAGCAGTGGTTTTAAGTACATTTCCAGTTCAGTTTGGAATCCTGTATGGTTTTGTTTTAAGACATTATGACTCCATAGCCCAATGAATGCATAAGCAGTTTTTTGTTTCGAAAAGGTGCAAGCAAAGTGAAAGGGTTCAGCGTTTGATAAGGATGATATTAGGTTTCCAAATGGATGAAGGAACATGGTCTACTATTCTTGGTTCTTTGCAGGAAATCACCATCCCTATATGGAGCCTCTATTGTAACAAATATTGAAATTTTGGCTTTTGGTAACTTAGGAGAGAAAACATTTATAGTGTTTAACTACCGAAAGTGTATATGTGAGAAATGAACCATTTGTCTGTCACACGCATCACTCAATGTTATCTACCTGTCATCTTCAGTCAAATAACGCCGAAATCAACCCCAAATGCCACAGCAGTATAACAGTCACAAGCCAACTCACGAAAAATCCAAAGACAAGGTGTGAATCAAAGAAATGTACCATATGTTTGAGCATTGAGTCACAAGGAGAATGAATGGAAGCATTGGCAGTGGAACGAATGCATACACCGATAATTAAGCCACATAGAGAAAAATCTCATGAGTCTGGGATTTTTAGCCGTCAAGGATTTGGCCGACGTAGATATTTTAATAACTACAGTCCCGATCCCCAAATTCACTAAAGTATTAAAGGATAAGCCGGGTCAAATAAAGATTAAGAAAGATTAACGTTAATAAATCTCATCGCAATTTCGTGATTTAGGATTTCTCGCATCAAGTATTATTGAAGTCTAGACACTTAAATCCACGAAAGGTTAAAGATTAATTCCTAATCGTGATTAATTAAGAGATTAAAACAAATGATTATTGTCTAATTAATCCCATCTTGATTTCGCGATTCAGGATTCCTTGCATGTCATAAATCTTGAGGACATGATACTCGAAACCTGAAGGCCCGAAAGAGTGCAATGTGAAATATGAAATCTATTTCGGGGATTTGGCCAATGTGGAGATTTTAATAACCACTACTTCATTTCCCTGAATCCCGAAAACCCAAAATCGGGACTCCAGTCATATGCAAAACTGGTTTAGAAAAACACAATTTGCTCAGTCGTGGAGAGGTCGTTTTTCATGTTAGAATAGTCGATCGACATATAAAAATCCTAAGATAGATAGTGGTGTATTCATAATTTCATTTTTATCTTGGAAAGTCATTCAAAAGTCCCCCACAAGATGAGGTTCGTTTTTAGAAATGTGGCATTTTTTACTGTGTTGAGTCATCATTTTCAAATAAGGATTCTGAGTGACTGGAGTATCATTTTGAGAAACGGTTGGAGGATTTTGTGCCTGACACATCACATATCATTATCCTCTTTCATTTTTTTTACAGGTGTCATAGATTGGGAGAATCGAATCCATCTCCGAGCCCTAATTTTCAGATTTCATATTTTCCTGTTTTGACACATGTTTGTTAAATGCAGATTTGGGGAAAATGAAAAGGGGTCTCAGGGACCTGAGAGAGATTTTTTATCAGAATAAACATATGCAAAAAATCATCTTTCATTTTATACACATATGTCGCGATTCAAGAGATATAGAGCCATAAATGTAGCCCTAGTTTTCAGCAGTTTGGCCCATTTTCTATGGCAGAAAGTTTCAAGAATTGGTTGTAATTGTTGTTATCTTTTAGATTAGGGAGGATTTCAACCTCAATACATAGATGAGACATATTTGTAAAAGGGGGAGGAGGGAAAAGAGACAGGAGTAGTACTCTTGGGATGTAGATTTCATTTTCAGTTTAATAAAAGATTATAGAAGCATGTTTTATCCATATAAGAGATTATTGTGATGTTGCTTGCAGAGTTTGTCCATTTTCTTAGTTTCAATATCACTCCATATATATTTTCTTCTCGATTTGTAACTGTTTTGTAATAGAATTTATCCTCTTTTAGATGCTCTATTGCAAACTGATTATAGGTTGTTTCTTGCAGAGATCAAGGTTCATAATTCATCCTTTGCTAGATGCTTTATCCCAACCATCTCTTTCCACTGATTTATGCTTGGAATTCACTCATTGCTAAGTTCTCTTTGCATTTTGATATGTTTTATCTTTATTCTTCTTCCATACTTTTTATAAATCCTTCCCTCCATAATCATCTTCTATCTCGCCTCTACTCCATGGATTTCCATTGCCGAAACACTCTTATTACTTGCTTGATCATTTGACTCCATGCCCAATGGACTACTTTCCGGTCCAACCCATCAACCCTAAAAACCTCAAAAGTTTATGTTATCCACAGATCTGCCCACTATTAAGCTTATTGAACATCCTATCGTGACATATATTCGAGAGATCCCTCTTGGATTGGAAGGGGCAACTTATAATCAAAAGTGGTTCGTGGTTATCTCATAATTTACTTCCACGCAACCCAAATCAAGTTCTGAATGATAACTTATTTTTTCATTTAAAATGTGCTAAGGCTTGGCTCTATTACATCCTAAAACCAACTCTTGCGACAACACTCTCCTTCTCTCTGTAGATCCTTATGCTCTCCCCTCTTCCTCCCCCCCGTGATATTCTCTTTGTCTCTATTTTTTGTATATATTTTTCCCATGATGGTTCTCATCCTATCCTATTCATTCTATCATAAAGGAAACTCAGGTCATCCTAGTCTACCAGACCATGCAGTACTTCAAGCTAGCATTCTTCTGTCAGAACATGCTTCCATCCATAGGGGTGATTTAGTATTCAACCACCATTCCTTCCTTCATTAACCGATTCCTCTTCTTAGGATCTGGAGGGGGTTTATCATTCCCAACAAGGGTAAATTCGATGTCATTTGACATAATGAACTCTCTCTTATAGTTTTCCCATTCTTTCCTCTAGTGATATCATGGCCAGTACTTCAAGGCTTCACCCGCATAGTCAGTCATTGGCAATCTAAAAAATAATACATTTATATTGTTCACATGCCTTAGCATGGTAATCATAATTAACGATTAATTACAAGCTAGGGGAAATAGGGGTGTTACAATCCCCTCCCTCTTAAAAGGAACACCATCCTTGGTGTTCTTTCTTAGTAACACATGTCATGCCTTTGTCATTCAGTTGCTTCAGAAATATTGATCCTCTTTCTGGGTCAATTATTTTCATACTCTCGACCTTTGTTACCTGCCTTCAATAATCTTGGACAACAAGCATATTAACCACAATTTCATGCGAAAACATTTTATTGTTGTGAAAAACTCAAGAGCAATATTTTCATAATCTAGCACAATACTTATCTGTGTAGTCCTTGGATTTGCATCCACATGGTGGTTTGGTTATCTGGGCTCACTGTTTTTCTTGGACATACCCATTATGTGAATGATCATGATCAATAGTGTATGAGAATTGTCAAAGTCCCTTCTTCTTTACGGTCACTCACCCTCCAGGCCCATGCTCAGGCATCCCCTTCTATGCTATACAGTTCCTCGGGTGATCTATCTTTCCTTTCCAAGGATTTCTCACACAAGAAGACTTTTAAGGACTTCATTGAGCCTTATAGTTGAGGCGTCCCTCAGAATTGATATATTGATGTGTCCCTCCGACTTGTTCTACCACAACACAACATGTTCTAAGGTGATCATGGCTTACCATAGGGTTCTCCTGTCCCAACCAATAGCCTCTTTCATGCTTTCCATCTTGAAAACCTTCATCTTTCCTCCCTATACATATATTTTTCATTTCACATGTGTCATAGGTATACAACAATTATGAGAAATTATCGTCAATTTCAAATTTAGAATTTTTCCACAAATCTTTCACCCACATATTTTTCAATTCCATATTTATTTTTAGATTTGTTCCATAAAGGGACCAGATCCACAAACATGGGACTTCCCTTCCCATAGCAGTTTTTCTTAGCAATAAATTGGTCTTTTTTATGGGCTTACGATAATGCCATATCCAAGACCCTTTTCTTCCTTCAATTTCAACAATTCTCAACCAAACAAATTGTTAGTTTTCATGCACTTTATATTTTCAAAACTATGCATATTAACAGTCCAAGTGATTTTCCTCCATTCAAGGGTACCGAGCAAAAGGAAATATCATTATTGATGTAAAAACCCTTTCAACATACTACATTTCTAAATGCAATTCAAATATCAAATGACTTTAATCAATGTACCAATATTCATGGTCACATTCATACCCAATGCACCCTTGCATTGATTTTCAAGTTTGCCATACTTGGTGACAAGCACTCTGCCATGGTGTGTTGGAGCTTAACCAACCTCTTCACCATATGGCTTGTTCATTCTCGTTCATTATTGTAATAGGATTGTGCCTCCTGCTAGAGGATGATCTCGATCCCAAATCAATACCTATGAAACTATAAGTTTCTCTTGAATGCACCCAAGCATTCTTCCATTATTAGAAACCAGGGTGCC
>SNQJ01S0007915.1:134317-164068 GCA_010110895.2 Picea sitchensis | reverse complement strand
ATTTTCATTTTGAATCATCTTGTACTTGAACATTTAAGTGGGGTAAAAGGAGGTTGCCCCCTCGAAGAGGCTTATTATATGAAATTATCTCTTTTTCAAGGCGTTGAGCACTCTTCCTAAGGTTTTTATATGCTATATTGATGTTTGGTTCTTAACAGATCAATGGTCCTCATTCACTTCAGGAATTTGACCTTTCAACCAGATCAACGGTTCTATGGTCTCTTTCTCAATCAACGGTCGAGATCTCTTTCAGGTCTCCCGACTTCTGAAATCTCAAGTCTCAAACTTTACTTCCCCTCAAAGTATGTGGATTACTGCCACATTTCCTTGCTGAGGTGGTTTGTTGATGTGGGTGAGATGTGTAGGCAATGTAATGGAGTGTGGAGGCAGAGCGCGGTAGTGGAGTGTGATGTGTAGTGGGAAGTGGAGTGTGATGTCGGAGCATGGAGGTGGCATGTATGAGTGGTTTGGTGGTTTACTCATAGGGGGGTGGGTGGGTAGGCGGTAAGTGGTAATGAGCGAGGGGGGTCCGAGTTGATAGGAAGGTGACATGTATGATGGTACCACAAGGAAAATACCACCAACTCAGACCCTCGCCCCCCCCACAGTTAAAGGAAGAACGCTTTGGGAGGTCCGATATGCCCTGTTGACCATAGATCCGAGTGCCCAATTATTGACCATCGAGATTAACATACCCTTCTTCTAAATTATCCTATCCTTCCACTTTATAATGATATGAGGACTGAAATTTACTTCAGATGATTTGACAGTCAAGGATTTATTTCATCTCTCCAGGTCTCCGTACTTCAGGGATTTCAAATCTCAAATTGAAAAATCTGAAGTGAGATTTTACCAGAGCTTAACCTCCTCGCATATTTATACTCAAAATAATTTTTTTTCATCGATCATGGTCCTAGATCAATGTCTCAATATGACTATGATGAAGCTCTTCTAGCTTATCCTGTCCTTCCACTCTCAAGTGATCCGACGACTGACATGAATTCAGATAATCAAATTCTCAACTGTTTTTTCCCGCTTATCCTATCCTTCAATTGATTCGATCGGATGGTTGTTGGTCATTTGGATCGTTGATCCAATGACCACTTTCACTCTCTCTTGAGCTTCTGATCTCTCTGACTTAGAAGGTTTTCTAAGTGTTCAAAGGTATTGACCTTTTATCCTCGTGGGAGTCTATCTCTTGGACCTCGTCTGCACTTCTGGAAAGCGCTATCTCTCATGAGCTTTGGAAATGAAGTTAACCTCGGCCCTGGTGCACACTTTCTCTTTGCCTGCAACTTTTCTCTCTTCCTCTTGAGCTTTGATTCCTTCTACAAACTCATAGAGTCTAAGGAATCCTATGCATGTTCCTTGCGTCCTTCATGATAAACTCTGGCTATCTTAAAAATCCAACTTTGTACCCTGTGCTTGTCCTCCTGATATGGTAGACAATAATTTCTCATGGTCTCGTCATTCTCAATGATATCATTGTTTCTTTCTTGTTTGTCGCCATTGCTGCCAATATGCCAACGCCGTTGTTTTCATTGCTTGGAAACATGTCATCGTCATTTTTTTTATTGCCATCAATGACCAACACACTCTACCTATAAACATGCCAACAGAGGTTTATTGAGGAATTGAGAAAGAAACAGGAGAATAATAGGTTGTACTATGACAACCAAAGTGCCATTCATCTTTCAAATAAATTATCGTTCAATTATAAGAGTAAGAGTATATAGATCATGTACCGTTTGATATGGTCCATTTTGGAAGATGGAAAATTAAATTTGGAAAAGATACATACTAGCCATAATTGTGTAGACATGCTAACAAAGGTAGTAACTAGGGAGAAACAGAGTTCTTGCTTAGTTTTAGTTGGTCTTAAATAATTAAGGTGAAGATGAGAAATTTTCTAGGTCCAAGGTGAATCATAGTCCAACATGTAAAAGATATCTTCCTGTAAAAGATATGATTTGGCTACAAAGGTTTATTGAGGAATTGAGAAAGAAACAGAAGAATAATAGGTTGTACTGTGACAACTAGAGTTCCATTCATCTTTCAAATAAATTCTCCTTCAATTATAAGAGTAATCATATACAAATCAGGTACCATTTGATATGGTCCATTTTGGAAGATGGAAAATTAAATTTGGAAAAGATACATACTAGCCGGAATCATGTAGACATGCTAACAAAGGCAGTAACCAGGGAGAAATGAAGTTCCTTATTAGTTTTAGTTGGTCTTAAAGAATTAAGGTGAAGATGAGAAAATTGCTAGGTCCAAGGTGGATCATTGTCCAACATGTAAAAGATATCTTCCTGTAAAAGATATGATTTGGCTACAGAGGTTTATTGAGGAATTTAGAAAGCAACAAGAGAATAACAGGTTGTAATGTGACAACCAGAGTTCCGTTCATATTTCAAAGAAATTATCCTTCAATTATAAGAGTAAGCATATAGAGATCAGGTACCATTTGATATGGTCCATTTTGGAATATGGAAAATTAAATTTGGAAAAGATACATACTAGCTAGAATAATGTAGAAATGCTAACAAAGGTAGTAACTAGGGAGAAACAAAGTTCTTGTCAGTTTTAGTTGGTCTTAAAGCATTAAGGTGAAGATGATAAATTTTCTAGGTCCAAGGTGGATCATAGTACAACACGTACACCAATAGTGGAGTTGTTGTGATTAGTCTCCAAGTGGTCGATTGTTGTTTGTGGAGCCTTATTACCTTCCTAATTGATATGTAGGTCAAAGAAACTATAGGATATACAATGATTGGCCCCCCAATCCTTGAGGGGAAGAATTTATTTTTAATGCAATTAAAATAACGTAATTTCATATTCAGTATGGTCCATTCATTCTAAGGTCGCATATCTGACGGTAGAAGTGATGTTATAGTTTTTTTTTTCTATAAGGAAACCCTCTTTTTATGAGGAATTGTGTTGCGGCTATGTGTGTAGTACAGTGAATATTGTATTCTGAGAGAGGATATTGTGAGAGAAGGAAGAGGAAGTTACAATGGATGTGTTGTAAGTTGTATCACTTCATTTGCTAGATAATAACAAAGGAAGGACCTGGAATTTTTTCTCATGGATGTATCCCACTTTGAGTGAACCATGTATAAGTGTGTCTCTATTGTATTGTGTATCTTCTGTGTTTTATCTCCACATTTGTTTTATTTTATTTCTCTATGATCCCATTTTTATAACACACCAATCTATGTGGACCTCATCTTCCTCACTTCAAGGGATTTGGTTATATTTTGGTGTTATACAATATGGCCTTATAGGTCAATCTATGATATCATGGCAAGCAAAGTGAATATGTTGTGTATGGAAATATTTTAGTTTCTTACACTTCTTTATATGTTGAGCTATGCTTAGTTATACTTAATTGTTTCAAAAATGTCTTTAGATTCCAACTCTCTCTTGGATTACTAACTCTTTGATATAAATCATGTAATTCTCCAACACCTTTTATTTCACCCAATTCCAACTAGAATGCAAATTTCACACAATTTTAAATATTCCTTATAATGTATTGTACAATTAATCGTATTAATAAATTTTAAATCATGAGTTTTACATTACCTCATTCTTACAAAGTTTGAGATCGAAAAGATTGAACCTTAGGCCTCCCCATTCCTTTTTAGGTTTGTATACCTTCACTTCACATTACCAGGCCTATCAAATAGATGCATTTTCATGATTTGGCATTTAAGCATTTAATAAAAAGAAAATCTATATTTGCACTGGGCATTGATTAGGAGTCAAAATACTAAAAAGAACACTAAATTTTTATTTAAGTTGTCATGTCCCTAGGCTAAATAGTGACAAATGACAATAGTTTAGATTAACTAACATGTTTAAAGTTCAAAGGATATTTTTATAATCAATTAATTGATGGTTGTAAATGGAGGGAAATGAGCCTAGGATATCATATTTAGGGTGTCTTGCATATATTATTGCATGTTATATTATTTCATTGATCTTGTTGAAAACTCTAATTAAAGCATTTCCATAATTGGAGAAAATTTAAACCTTTTGGACTCAAAGTTTGTGTCATTCTATGAAGGAATGCTCCTAATATTTTGTTTATGTATGTTAATAATCTAGAAAGGATATCTTGAAGAATGAAAATAGTTTGTAGGTGAAAAGTTTTCATGTTAATAAATCGCAAAAAATTGTTTGTATCAGATACTCGCTAGCACCAAGTGCTCATCGTGAGGAGGTATTGATTGTTGCATTTACATTATTTTTTTAGATATCTACCATTTGTCGAGTTGGTTTATTTGACTTGTGAATATTTTTAGGTTTGAAACATACTTGTGGGTGACAAAATCATCTTGAATTACAAAGATGAAGATCTAGTTTCCAAATGAACTACTTGACAACACAAATGGAGATGGTTATATACAAGTGATCCATAATAATAATATGTTTGAGAAGGGAGAATTCAAATCAAAATGGAATTATTGAAGTGGAACTATAGAGAAACCAAAATTTCCAATCTAATTTAATGCAGATGGGTGGGTCATCCTGATACATTTTGGTTATTGGTTACTTGGTTGTTGGTGGAAATTTAGGACTTTTCTATCCTAAATGTACTATAAATTATAATGGGTTATGTTGAAAAGTATTAGCTATGATTCATGTTTTTCCTTGAATGATGTAGATTTCTTAGCTATGTTTGATTGAAAATATTGGACTTCTGGTTATTCAGTCCATGCCCTATGTCGCAATTGCAATAATCCATGATTGATTCATGTTCTTCGGAAATGTATGTCCATTTATTTGTGTTTGATGGAAATGAACTAGAGTCACATGACAATTTCTAGGAGAAAGGACTACCAAGTGAGGAAAGTTCTAAGAGTAAGGATTTATATAGAAGTGAAACAACCTAGTGATTCCCTTAAGTAGTGTATCTTTACATGGAATTGGATATAAATGGAAAATACAACTCTTTTACAAGTTTTGAGCTTGAAAGGAAAGTTTGATTTACATATTTGTTTCTAATTATTTTTTCATAAATATTTGAAATTAATGAGAAAATGAAAAACTCAAGTATCATGTCATGCGACATATTTGGAATTTTATGTTCTTTGTTAAGTCCCTATTGTTATAACCTTAATATACACCGTATAGGTCAGAGAGGAAGCCATTACAGGATAAATTCCCAAATACACTTTTTCCCTAAGAATTGAACCCCTTTTTAGCCCTTATTGACATCCTCACGGGTCACCTAGTGGATAACAAGCAAGGCTCTCACTAGATACTAGTGGCTCATCAAGAAAGGCATTTTTAGACTTCTAAGCTTGAGGAGTTATTAGGTGATAGGAAAAGGATGAGTTGGATATTCATGTCAAAGGCCTAGGAACTCACATCATTCAAGTCTCTAGTGGCCTCTAGAATGTCTAGAAGCCTCTCCCAAGCCTCCTCTATGAGTTATATAACAAAGGAAATCCTTGGGAAAAGGGGAAGAATAAGAGGGATACTAAGTTTATGCTTCTCAACTACAAAGGTATCCAGTTATTGTAGCTAAGAATAAGTGAAACCTAACTTGATCAAGGAGCTACAAGGAAAGGTAAGGAGGAAGGAGAATAAAGGAGATTGCATCAACATTTGAAGTATTCATTTTTTTATGTAATTTTATCATGATTTATAATAGATCATTTGGTTTTCCACTTATATCATTTGTGTTCCTTTAATAAACGATAAATCTTATTCATTTCTTCATAGATCTGATTAGAAATAGATTAGATCTAGGATTCTAATCCTTCATAGAGAAAGAGAGAAGGTTTCGTTGCTCTTTTGTATACATGAAGTAGGTTGTGGAGCTTGGGGCTAGAGTTTCAAGACTCCAACAGTCGGGAAATATGAAGGACCACCTAAATAAAGGTAGGAAAATATTCCATACTCTTTAGGATAATCATCAATCCATGCATTTGAGTCTAGATCTAGGAAATCCATAAGAAGTATATCCCTCATGTCTACTATAACTAGGTTGATCCTAGAGATATCTCATTGATCTACTAAGTGATACCCATGTGATCTAAAAACCCATAACAAATTGGTGACTCTACTAGGGAATAATTCTTCTCTAGTTAAGTCTCCTTGTCTACCTCTTCCTATGCTTGTTGTGATTTTAATTTTATTTTTCTTTCATTCAGTCATTGGAGGGCCCATATCTAGTAGATATGATATATCTCATCAATATCTGGAAGATTTTCAACATATCCACTCGTTTCAAAAAGATAAATGTTTCAGGTTCTCGTTTTTTGCACCACAGTTGTCCCATGAGCCCCCCTTATTGGTTGACAGGTATGTGTCCCGTGAGGACCCCACACTGGTTAACAGTTGTGTCTTGTGATGCAAACATATTTGATGCAATTCCCACTACTGATCATTGTGGGTTACAAGAGGGACAACAAGCAAGGATCATCGCTCATCCAGTGAAGGAAATCCACAAGCACCCTTCTATGGTCAACAAAAAAGGGCCTTTAGGGTATCCCACTATTAAAGTCAGAAGTCAGTGAAGCCTATCCTGATTAAGGAACTTCAAGAAGAGGCAAGGAGAAAGGAGACTGAAGGAGCTTGCAACAACATTTTAGGTATGCATGTTTTGATGTAATGTTGTCATGATATATAATAGACCATTTAGTTTTCCCCGTATATCATTTGTGTTCCTTTAATAAATGATATATATGATTCATTTTTTCATAGATCTGATTAGAGATAGACTGGATCTAGGATTCTAATCCTTAATAGAGAAAGAGAGAAGGATTTGTTTGTATTTTTTAGACAAGAAGCGGGTTGTGGATCTTGGAGATGGAGTTTCAGTACTGCAACAACCATAAAATATGAAGGACCACCTCAAGAAAGGTATGTAAATATTCCACACTCTTTAGGATAATCATGAATCCATGCATTTGAGTCTAGATATAATAAATCCATAAGAATTATACCCATACTATATAAGATAACTAGGTCGATCCTAGTGATATATTATTTATCTACTCAGTGAGATCCCTATGAGGTAAAAACCCATAACAAATTGGAAAATCCACCGGGGAAGAATTCTTCACTAGTTAAGTTTTCTGATTTTTATTTGATTTTTTGCTTGTTGTGATTTTTATTTGAGTTTTCCTAGATTCAACAATCCCAGGGCCTATATCTAGTAGATCTAATAGATATGATCTAGATCTGGAAGATATGAAACATATCCACCTATTTCAAAATGATAAATTTTGCAGGTCCTCGTTGCTTGGACCATAGGTGTCCCGTGAGCCCCCCTCACAATGTTGACAGTCTTGTATCTCACGAGGCCAACAAAATTGGTACAAGGCCCACTACTAATCATTGTGGGTTACAAGAGAGACAACAAGAGAGGATCCTCACTCATCTAGTGAAGGAAACCCACAAGGACCCTTGTAAGGTCCACGAAAAATAGCTTGCAGGGTATCCAACTATTGTAGCCAGAAATCAGTGAAGCCTATCTTGATCAAGGAGATGCAAGGAGAGGCAAGGAGAATGGAGACTAGAGTATCTTGCATCAACATTTGAGGTATGCATATTTTTATGTAATGTTATCTCGATTTATAATAGATCATTTGTTTTTCCCCTTATATCATTTGTGTTCCTTTAATAAATGATAGATTTGATTCAATTATTCATAGATCTGATTAGAACTATTTTAGATATAGAATTATAATCCTTAATAGATAAATATATAAGGTTTTGTTGGTATTTTTTGTACAGGAAGTAGGTTGTGGAGCTTCGAGCTAGAGTTTCAGGACTGCAACAACCGAGAAATACAAAGGAACACCTCAATAAAGGTATGCAAATCTTCCATACTCATTAGGATAACCATGACTCCATGCATTTGAGTCTATATCTATGAAATCCATAAGAAGTCTACCCCTCCTATCTAGGATAACTATGTTGATCCTAGAGAGATATTATTGATCAACTCAATGATATCCTTGTTGTAATGTACCCAACCACCTATAGGTTGGCCACACTACTTAAAAACGCACTTCAAAAACTGAATTCAGATTCTAATAAATTTTTAATTAATTAAGAGGCATGAAATATTCACATGTAGAGATCAATGTTCATGCTATAGTATAAATAATGTTTAAAAATTCCATACATAGAAATAACCAACAATCAGTCACATCAAAAGTGAATATCTCAGAGATATTAATCAATACACAAATGAAAATAAATTTATAAGCAAAGAAACACACGATAAAGAGAATTTATCTGTAATGAAATGAATCATCAACTGGATGCAAACCAAGGATGTTCCACCCAGTTGCATACATTATTGTTCCAAGTATCAACAATAGTGTCACCCCTAATCTAGGGCTATGAATCCAAAATGACGATTCTAGAGTGTCACTCAGCTTCCCAAACTAGTCAACACTTAATCTCTCACATGATTCTCAACACACACAACAATAAAAAGTACACCAACTCTCTTCTACCCAACTTTCACAACCCAAGAGAATGGACCCCCTTCTCTGCCACAAAATCCCTTGGGTTGTCCACCTCCTTCCAGGGATCCAATGCATCTTGTCAAGAATATCCATGCTGGGACTCTCAGGATTCACAGTTGTGGGAAAAACTTAACACATGCCAATGCATCTCGAACATGCATGCATTAATTCATGGTTGGAATACACGAGCAATCATTATTTCCAACAAAACCATGGCTCCTCTCCAACAATTCATTTTTCTTTCCCAAGTCAAGATAAAAAATGAATGAGGAATGAAGAGTGGGTTAAAAAATTAATGGGGAGAGAATAGAATGAATAGCGTGAACAATGAACAACGAACAATGAAAAATGAGTGAGTGAGTGAATGAACCCCCGAACAAACCAAGGATGGGTTTATATATTTCTTGGAATTAGAAAACCACATGGCCTTCCCCCAAGAAACTCATGTAACTGATATTCTCCATTAAAACAAAAATGGGTAAATAAAATATAAAATAAATACTTAGCCCCTCAAGCCCCCTCTCTTGTGGAATCATATCACCCTATAACTCTTGTCCTTGTACGTCTAGTAGCCAGTGATGTATATATGATTAATAGTGACCAAAACATTGCATTTCCTAGGGACACTGACATCTTTTAATTCTTTGGGTGCTCTGGCCTTTCATAAATTCACAAAATGCATTATTTAATATGGGGCTTAAAACCAGGGTATTTCATTTCCCTCCCCCTTATTTTGGCACTGTCCTCAATGCATATACAAAAACAAGAAAAAACAAAATTTATTTTAAAAGTTGTGGGTACTCTTCCCGCATGGAATCTTCATGCTCCCGACTAGCATCTTCAGGACCGTAGCAAGTCCACTGGAATTTTACTATCTCTATAACTTGATTTCGGAGCATTTTGAATTTTTTATCCAAAATTCACATTGGCTGGACCTGAAAGTCTCCCTCTGTCTCTAGTTGAATCATATGCCAATCAATAACATGGTTAGGATCATGTACATATATTTTTAGCAGAGACATGTAATACATTATGCACATTCATGGGAGAACACAATGCAAGCATGCATGTAACTGGCCCTATTTTGTCCAATATCTGAAATGGACCACAAAATATGGCTTCTAGCTTTGTACAGCTACCCAACTTCAAAGATATTTTCTTGGGATTCACATTTAAAATAACATGCTCCCCCACTGTAAATTCTGTAGTTGTCTTGTTCTTATCTACATAATTTTTCTGTCTATCTTGAGTTGCCTTTAAATTCTTCTTAATTATAACCATTTGGTCTTCCATATCCTTGAGAGATTATGGCCCAAGTACCACTCTATTTGTTGGGTTGTCCCAACTCACTGGAGTATTTCATTTCCTACCATACAAATCTTCAAATGGGCTCATTTTCAATGAAGCTTGATACCCATTATTATAGTAAAACTCAACCAAGTGCAAGTAATATTCCCACTTAGATGGCTTATCCATCGCATACATTCTCAACATGTCTTCAATTACTTGGTTGACTCTTTTTGTCTACCCATATGACTGTGGATGGTATGTTGTGATAAAGTTCATATTTGTACCAAATCCTTTAAACAATCCCCTCCATAAATTTGAACTAAACTCTATATCTATGTCTAAAACAATTTCCTTAGGTATCCCATGCAACCTAGAAATCTCCCTCATGTAAATTTATGTAATATTAGTTGTGGTATGAGTCTCTTTTACAACAACAAAATGAGTAGCCTTTGTCAATTTATCAACGACTACCATGATTGAACCATGTTGTCTTGTTCTCTTGGGCAATTTAGTTATAAAATCAATGTTTACCACTTCCCATTTCTTCTCTAGAATTGGTAATGGTTGTAGCAACCCTGCTGGGTGCCTATGCTCAACCTTCACTTTTTGACATTCCATACATATGGAAATGTAATCAAGAACATATTTCTTCAGTCATGGCCAAAAGAATTGGCTTCTTACTGCTGCAATGTTTTTTCTGGTAACCGGGATGTCTGGCATACAAAACATTATGCATTTCTTTTAATACAAAATTCCTAAGTTCTACGGAACTAGGAACATAAATTCTATTTTTATGCATAAGTAATCCATCTTCCTTCATATCATATTCTTTGATTTTTTGTTGTACATTTTCTTGTTGTAATATTTCTTTTACATGTAGGTAATGTTGATCTGTAACAACAACATCTAAAATTCTGCTCTTTAAATCTGATTGATGCATACTAATGGTTGTAGAATGCATGATATGTACTCTTCTACTAAGTGCATCGACAAATTTATTTTCTTTTCCTTTGATATGCTTGATGTCAAAATCGTATTCACTTAAAAATTCCATCTATCTCATTTTCATGGCATTCAAAGTTGGTTGTTCAAAAAGATATTTCATACCACTATGGTCTTTTCTTTATTCAAATCTCTTCCCTAGAGATAATTCCTCCACATATTCAATGCATGAGCACTGGAAACAAGTTCCAATTCATGTGTGGTATAGTTCCTCTCATGTTCTTTAAGATTTCTGGACTCATGATAACCAATGACATGTCCATTTTGCATAAGGAATGCCCCAAGTCCTTCCCTTCATGCATATGTACATACCAGAAAACTTTTATTTGGGTCAACAATCTTTAAAATAGGTTCACTAGTAAGTAATTCTTTCAACAAATTAAATTTCTTTTCACACTCAGATGTCCATTCAAATTTAATTCGCTTCTTTTACAAGGAAGTGATAGGATGAGCAATCTTAGAGAACCTTGCTATAAATATTTTGTAGTAACTAGCTAATCCCATAAAATATCTGACTTCTGAAACATCTATTCAACCGTAAGGATGAAATATCCCTTATAGAAATGGGTCTTGGAATTCCTTTCACAATGCTATGCTTTCCTTCTTCATCAAGACATGTAAATGTCTTGGTATGACAATCTATGATAGCATGATTCTTGTACAACCAATCCATTCCAATTAGAATATCACAAGACCCCAATGGTATAATATTTAGATCATCATTAGTATTCACACCATTAATACTTATGGAACAACCTACGACCATATCATGGATTCTCCTTTTGGTTCCAATGGATAGCTGGACCAAACTTGATTTTTCAAGCTTACTTTTCTCCAAATGTAATCTATCCACTATTTTAGGATCAATGTAACAATGAATTTCTCCTAAATAAATTAAAATAGAAACATGTTGATTAATGATCTTACCTTCCACCTTGATCATATTGTATTGGTACTCTTCTTGTCAATCATCTAAGGTTGCATATATTCTTCCCATGTATTCTACTATTGTATCCTCTTCGATGTTGTGCACGGTCTTCACTTTGTATTTTCTATGAGGGAAATCCTTTTACAAGTGATCTTCTTTGCATCCCCAACATTGGATTGGTGGTCTTCCCCTTTTTCCCAAGGAGTCTTCTCTCTTGGATTCATCCTTAGCATACTGGTCGAGCTGATTTTTATTTGGCTTGTTTCTATTGAAAGGAGGTTTGAATCCTTTCTTTCTCTCATCAGACTTATCTTTCTTCTTATTTTTGCAATGACTCTCTTCCCTTTCCTAACTCATATAGGTACTTGTCCTTCCTAATGGTATCAATCAAATTCCTGGGGTCATCATATTGAATCTTCTCTTTATAAAATGAAGGTATTCCACTAAAAAACTTCTTTATTTTCACCTTCTCATATTTTATAAACCCAACATACTTTAGCAATCCCATGAACTTCTTTTCATACTCTTCCATGGTCATGCTTCCCAACCTGAGTTCAAATAAATCTTGAATTTTCTTGTCATAGAAGTGCTCGGAAAGGTACTCCTAAGAATATTTCTTGAACTTCTTCCAAGTGATACTACTCCCATTAATGTTCTCAACTTGCTTAAGCTGATCCCACTGCATAACATCTTTCCCATGTAAATGGTATGTGTAAATTTTGTCTTCTAGGTTTGATGAGTAGTTATGCAATTGAAAATACCTCCCAAGTCCAAGAAACCATGTTTCAACATCATCTTCCCTTTCTCTTTCACCATCAAAGGATGGTGGCTTAAGCTTCCTCATATATCCTTGCAAATTGTCCAATTGGTGTCTTCTTCTTTGGTTCCTAACAAGAGACACTTCTAGGATACTTATGGAATATTCTGATGCATAAAATTTCCTTGTTGAGTGAATTGACTGATGTCTATGAGTTATTCTATCACGTCTTGAATAACTAGCTCTGTTGTAGTTATCTCTTCTTTCAAGATATATTCCCTCTTCCTCCCATCTTGAGTTTGATCCATTCTTTGTTTGCCTCTGCAACTGATTTAATATTTGCATGTAATGAACATTTATCTAGTTTTTTTTCTCTCATCAACCTCTCATTTTCTTCTTTGTAACTCTACACTTCTACTCTCAGGCTTCTCACAATCTGTAATAAGGTTTCTTGCTCCCCTCTACTCCTGTGCCCATTTGATTATGTCTTTGCATTAAAAACACTGATATTTTTTCCTTTGGCCTCTTTATCATGGATTCAAAATCCCTCTCCTTCTTTCATTTATTGAATATGAATTCTTATACTGAACATATATGTTTTTACACCCTAATTCTGCAAAATGTGCAAGCAAGCATTTTGTCAGAATTATGAATATTATAAAAACAATTCCAAACAATGCTACATGTACTTTTTCTACTCAACTCATAAAGAAATATATTATCATTCTCTAAATTATAAAAATTGAATGTTATTCTCCTCTTAATCATATTTCCAATGACTATAGTCTTTCCCCAATCTGATATCTGATTTGAAAGTTATGGCTTCCCGAAAAGAAAGTCACTTTCACCTTTCTTTTTTTCTTTGCAACAAGGTCTTGTCAAATTATTCCATAGCCTCTTTAAACTAGTATAGAATTTGAATTATGCATAGGTTCTTCCTTCAATAGAGAACAACAGGAACAATAACTACTTTGAGAGCCATACACAAAGGGGTTATTCAAGAAGACCTAGTGAAACACATAGAAGTTATAATAGGTTTGAATCCTTGAGCATTGAAGTGGAATG
Organism: Picea sitchensis; assembly: GCA_010110895.2. NCBI lineage: Eukaryota > Viridiplantae > Streptophyta > Pinopsida > Pinales > Pinaceae > Picea > Picea sitchensis. The sequence continues at coordinate 150,525 of SNQJ01S0007915.1, read as the reverse complement.
TTACAAATGTAAAAATTTTGGACACATGGCCAAAAATTGCAGAATGACAATCCCTCCTAAAGAACCTCAATAGAGTCACATACAAGAATCTCAAAAAATGACATGGATAAGAAAGAAAGATCATTATAGCAATGAAGAATGCACATTCGCTCTACAAGACAAACAAAAGAAATGTGGTTGGTATGTTGATAGTGGATGTTCAAAACACATGACAGGTGATAGAGACAAGTTTCTTACATTATGAGAGGAAAGAGATAGATCGGTCTCCTTTGGAAATGATGATTCATCAAAAATCATTGGAAAAGGCACAGTCTGAATTGGGAACAAGAATGAAAAGGAAGAAAATGTTCTACTAGTAGAAGATATGACACATATATTTTAAGTGTGAGTCAAATGTGTGACCAAGGTCATAAAGTTACTTTCAATTCACAAAAGTGTGAGATAAGAAAAGAAGGTTCATGGAAATTGGTCGCTACAGCTGCAAGAACTTCAAGCAACATATATGTGTTAAGTTGGTCGCTACAACAAGAACTTAAGCAACATATATGTTGGGTTAAATTGAAATGAAAAGTGTTGTCTAGGAAAGGAAGATGAAAGTTGGCTATGAATAAAAGAATGGGTCACATGCATTTTAAACCTTGCCAAAGTTAGCAAAAGAGAAGCAATAAGAGAAATACCCTGTGATCATGAAACCAACCAACACTTTATGCAAGTAATATTAACAAGGAAAGAAAACAAAGAATCGTGTTCAAACCAGCGAAATTCAAATAAACAAAACCACCTGAAATTGTGCATACTGATCTAGCTGGACCAACTAATACAAAAGACTAAAGGTGAGAGATACTTTATGTTATTAGTTGATTCTCTTATACAAGAATGACTGTAGTTTTCAAGAACAAATTAGAAGCTTTGAAAATTTCCCAAGATCTACAAGGAAATGGTTGAAAATGAGATGGATTCATAAGAATCAAATTTTAAGATCGTATAAATGGAGAGAATTCACACCTCAAAGGAATTTATGGACCACCGCAACAATCATGGAATAAAAAGGCAATTCTCTATTGCTGACACCTCAACGTAATGGAGTTGTTGAAAGAAAGAATAGACAGTACAAGAAATGGCTCTCGAATCATTGATAATGGATTCAAAGTTAATAGATATTTTTTAGACATAGGCGTATACAACAGCTCACATTCAAAAAAAAGTAATGCCTGCAAACAACATCGATAAAACTCCATAATGAAGCATGGAAAGGAAGACCAACAAATGTGAAGCACTCGTAGTTTTGGAAGCAACGTTACATCAAAAGAGAAGATGGCGTAATGGAAAAGTTTGACTCTCATATGGACAAAGAAACAATTTGTTGATTACTCAAGTACAAGTAAATCATAAAAGTGTTATTAATCTAAGATTAAAACAAAGTTGTGGAAAGCATCAACGAATAATTGATGAAACAGTAGACCAATCAAAGAAAGAAGAAAAACAAATCAATGTAACAACTTTTGAAGAAGAAGATGAAAAGAAGAAGAAGAGGAAGATGAAGATGAAGATGAAGAGAATACAACAAAGTAGAAGAGCAAGTTCAACAAGCATCTCCAAAGACACCTAGCAAACGAAAGTACATAAGAACCATCCCTTCGACGATTATTGGAAACAAAGATGCGTGGAGTTGAGACTAGAAGAAAAACACGCTCACCAACAAACACACCTAGCACTCTTATCTACAATTGAACCAAACTCATTTTGAAGAAGCCAACAAGGATGTGAATTTTTAAACAAGGGCCATGGATGAAGAATTGGATCAAATAGAGAAAAAAAATGACACTTGGGAATTGGTTCCAAGACCAAAGAATAAGAATATGACTCCACAAAATGGGTTTTCGTGAATAAATTGAATGAAGATGGACAAAAGTTACAAGGAATGAAGCTATATTGGTACGTAAAGGATATGCACAAATTGAAAGAATTGACTTTGAAGATATCCCGCCCGTTTAATGGAAGCAATCCATTTTCTTTAGTCATGCATGCTCCAAAATGTTAAAGCATATCATTGACGTAAAAACTTCATTTTCTTAATGGGGAATTTGAAGAAGAGTCTACATTGAACAACCGAAGGATTTCAGCTTGTCGAGAACATAGACTATGTGTGTAAATTCAAAGAAGGCCTTGTATGGTCTTAAACAGACTCCCTGTGAGCATGGTACTCTAGATTGGATAAGTATCTGCAACATGTATGGTTTAGAAAAGGAAGTGCGTAATAAAACAACCTCTACATCAAGGGTAAGTCAAGGTAATATTTTATTAATCAAGTTTATGCTGATGATATTAATTTTGGTAGTGATGATGACAAGTTAAGCCAAAATTTGCAAAGGACATGTAGGAGGAATTTTGAAATGTCATTACTTGAGAGCTATCCTTCTTTCTCGACCCCTCGATACATCAAAGAAAACCAGGGAATTTTTATTTCAAACCAAGTATATCGAGAAATGCTAAAGAGGTTCGTAATGGAAGATTGCAAAACCAATTATCACTCCCATGAAAAACCAGCTTGGTAAGTTGAGAAAAGATGATGATTCAAAGTCTACAAGATCACGCTGTGCAATATAGGGTCAATCGATTGGTAGCCCTCGCTACATGTGTGACATCATCCGCACTGTGATGTAATGCACTAGCTTGGACAAAAAGCCGATTTCAAGAAGCAATCCAAAGGAATCACATGTATTAGTAGTAAAGAGATCTTTAGATATCCTCAAAGGAACATAAGAGTTTGATTATGGTATCCAAAAGGAAAATATCTATCACTTCTATGGCCTAATGTGATGCATTGGCAAGTTGTATTGATGATCTAAGAAGTACCTGAGCAAGATTCTACTTAGGTGAGTGTTTTGCATCATGGCTAAGCAATAAACAATCATCGATATCCCATCTATAGCTCCAGGAAGAGTATATTACAGCTGTAGCATGTTGTACACAGGTTCTTTGGATGAAACAAACTTTGACAGATATACATATTGAGTATGATGAGCCCATTCCAATATATTGTGATAATACAAGTGCCATCAGTATCTCAAAAAACCTGGTGCTGCACTCCAAGACTAAGAACATTCCAATCAAGTATCACTTTCTATGGGAACAGGTTGCAGAAAAGAACATCAGAGTTGAGTATGTGGGCACAAAAGAAAAAGTGGTAGACATCTTTACAAAACCACTTCCACGGGAAGCCTTTGAATATCTTCGCCAAAGACTTGGATTTATTTCTTCTCCAAAAATGAATGCCTTTTGAATGCCTATCTTATATGTCTTATATGTACACGATGAAGCACCATAAGAGGACAGTCTGTCAGGGGAAGCAGCCCCAGATGGAAATATACCTTTGCCATTGATGACAAAGGGGGAGAGATTTATCACATGCAGAGGACAGAGGCATGGTTCCAGGAGGAGCAGATTTATCATATGTAGAGGACAGAGGCATGGTTTCAGGGGGAGCATGAGTTATATGATTTCAGTGTTGCATCAGAGTGTTTCCATCAATGCCAAAGGGGGAGATTGTTGATTAAGGTTGGTTGTCATTGATGTCAACCCTTGAAGAAAGACTCGTAGCATAAAGGTTTAGGTAATGGACCCAATAGTGTTTGATGTAAATATGACTCATTATTGTTTTTTCATGGTTGATAAGAAGTAAATATGGATGAAATCCAAAGCGGTCCCCTTATGGTGAAATCCTTCATGGGAAGATGCTTTGTGAAGTAACAGAACCCATGCTTGATTATGGAATAATGAGATGAAGGAAAGTGAATTTGTCAGGGAAAATATCCTATATGGATAGTTCTTGTCATGTCATTTCCGGTGGTATCTGGAATGTCACATAATTTCTCACGGTTAGAGAGTTATGGCCATGAGAATTTGGAGACCCCAAGTTTGGGTAATGGACCCAAGTTTGTTTGATGGGTAACATTATGAGTTATGATATATTTGTAGATAATACTATTTTATATGGATAGTACATGTGATGCCATTTCTGGTGGTATGTAGAATGTCACATAACTCCTCACGGTTTGAGAGTTATGGAATAATTTTAATGGAGAAATTATAAGTGGACCCAACCCTAAAATAAGGAAAGTGGGGCCAAGTGACCTAGAAGATGTTCTTAAGGAAGCTACGTGGAGAGTATAAATAAGAGGAAAGGCTCTCTCATTTGAATTACACTTGAGCATATTGAATATCTATAGGTTTCTGAGGTATACAAATTATATCTAAGCCAAAATTCTGAGGAATGTGAAGAAAAGAAGGCCGAAATGCAAGGAAGGATAAATTCTTTTGATGGTGCTTTCTAAGGTATGTTATTTTCCGGTCACCTCACCATTTTCACTATAAATTTTTTTCTATAATGATTCAGATCCTAAGATTGCTATGAAAGTGATAAAGCATATCCAATTATATGTGGTTAAAAATTCATCTTGTGGGTCATTGTATTTTGGGAGTTACACTTTGTGGAAAATAGGGTTTGTGGCCAGTCCTGAAACTAGTCAAAATGAGGTGTTTCGGGTAAAAACGTCATAAATTCTTCATAAAAGATCCAAATTTAGTGTGACCAAAGTTTTTGGTTAGGGTACTTTCTGTAGTATGCTTTGTAATAGTTTCAGATAATTTCATCAAATATTTTGTGCGGGGCACGCTCTACAAGGTCGCTCTCTAGAATAAGACGAAATTCAACAAGGTATGCAATTTTTTCTATAACTCCTTTTATGAGAGGTTTCAAGTAGTGCCACTTGGAGGAATTGCATAAAACATATTGAATAAAATTTTGTATCAGTTTTAGATCTTTATACATTACAGGTTCAACGTTATGATTACTTCAAGTTAGGTTTGTTGACTAATCCAAAACTAGGCATGTGAGACTAAAGAAAAGTTTGATGAAAATGCTTGTCTCTTGTTTTTAAAGTTAAGGAAGGTTTTCAAGAATGTGATCATATACACCAGGTCTATTACAGAGCTACAAATCATATTTGGATGATGAAATTGATGAGGACTTTTGGTTGAGGTACATGCTGAGTACATGGTTGAGACAAGTAGTTGGTGAGTTAACACATACATGAGGTGTATAGTTGATGATGTTGGTACATATTGATGAGTCATATTTGATGAGTAGTTGACACATGATTGGTACATACTTGGTACATGGTTGGATGCACTTGTTTATTGTACAGGTTGAGTACAGGTTGGTGCATGGTTGATGAACTTGTTTATGGTACAGGTTGATTACAGGTTGATGCATGGTTGATTCACTTGTTTATGGTACAGGTTGATTACATATTGAGGTATAGGTTGATGCATGGTTGATGCATGGCTCAAATTTATTGGTATAGGTTTACAACGGTATATCTCACAGTGATAGTGTGACATTGGTTCCATCATTCTACTTCTACTTCAGGGTGGCAGGACGGGGCAAGGACTGGTGGTTGTAGCCACCTTCCGGTTGTAACCAGAGACCATTGGGGGTTGTAGACTCCTTCTGGTTGTATCCAGAGATCTGGGGAGTTGGAGCTTCCCTCAGGTTGTAGCATGAGAAACTAGGGGGTTGGAGCCTCCTTCTAGTTGCAGCTGGAAAACAAAGGAAGCTGGTGCTTCCAATGAATGTAATTCTTCAAGACATATAAGAAAAAACATTCCATGGTTTTCTATCGATTTGGATTTCCACATAAAACACTGGTGTACTATGTATGTGTGTGATTATTTATTTATTACTGTTCATTATTGGATAATAATTCTACATTGATATAACATTTGAAGAAAAAGGATTATAATTACGTTATTACTGATTCACCCCCCCTCTCAGTAATCGAACACTACCCTCCAAAGTGCTTATCATATCCTTCTACTGGTTAATTTGATGGTCACAAGAAATATCGGAGGGTATTAGATCAACGAACAATGTGATTTCATTTATCCATGACTCTGGGATATTACAACTCTTGATTCATTTAAAACCCCCAGAGTGATACCTATCGAAGTGATCATAAAGTGACGATGATAGCTTACTGTCAGTTAACACATCCACTTACACTATCATTCCACTAGATTAATCCAATGGATAGGGATCAATCAAGTTTTGGGATGGAAGATCCTTATTAATTTCGGTACCTTGACACTCCGGGACTACATGAAATTACAACTCTAGAGTCCTTCAACTCACCTGCTGAAGTGCTTACGCCGTCTTTCCACTAATTGATCTAACAGTTGAGAAAAGTCCCTAAGAAATCTTAGATCGACGGTCTTCATGAATTCACAACTTTGGCCTTCGACACTTTCATTGGTAGAGATCTTGGACATTCTCATAGGCCATAATCCCGTAGATGACATTCCCTGCTAATGTCACCTATGGTGAGGTGGACCCTTGGTAAGTGTGTCATGTGTCACCTAGAAATGGATAGGTTGAGGTCCAAAAGGAACTGAATCCATGTGACATGTGTCCCCACACAAAATCACTGCCATGTGGCATATGACACATAATCAACCAAGTGGACATTACACATTTATTTTCCCTAGATATGACGACCTGCTTGATTTTTTAAACCGTGGCTTTGCACTTCATGGCTTCGACACTTTGCAGCTTCAACACCTCATAGCTTTGGCATTTCGTGTCTTTGCCTAGTCTCCATTAATAATCGAAGTGGAGAAGTTATGAAGTCCCAAAACTTCGTTATCCTTCCACTCCGGATATACGTCTTGCATTAATCCCGAACTTATTATCATATTGGATTGTCGATGAGACTTCACAAATTCAACTTTCGATATTTCATACTTCTACCATGATGTAGGAGCATCAAAATCACATCAAAAGGAAGAAGATGTGGAATTGGAATTGACACCTCAACACATCAAAGGATTTGAACCGACAATTAACTAGCTTCGAAGCAGTGCGAAGACTTTTTAGAATTCTCGTTAATTAATTTTGGTTGTGTAAAACCGGGCCATCGTTTGAAATGATGGAACCATTGTAAATCCTTTACATGAATGTAAATGTATTATAGGTGTGGGATATTATCCCTGATTAGTCATTAGGTTTCATTAATTGAGTAGGTAACCACTTGAACATAATGTAATAGCATTTAGATAGGAGGAAGAAGAGAAAAAAATCTCTGGGTCTCTAGACAAGTTTTTCTTGTAATAGTTGTAAAGGATAAATGACTGTAATTATGTTTTCTTATAACATGAATAGAATAGAGGAAATTGAACCAAATACACAGTGTTGATATTGTTATGGTTTGACTATGTTTTTATGTGTTTGTGAATGAATGAATAATTGAATGGGTTCAATTTATTTTCTTCTGTAAGATTATGCAAGGAGTGTGTATGAAGAATTTTTTTTTGACTTAAATCGCAAAATAGATAGTGAGGAAATTCCGTATGTAGAGTGTGCATATTAAGTGCAAGAAGTGTGTATAGAAAAAAACTTGTGTTAAAGTTTGAAAGATTAGGAGGTTGAGCGAAGAGTATGCTAGGAGGGCGTCACAAAGTATTTTGAAAAAGACACAAAGTGCAAGTGTGCACTAAGGGGCGATATTTAAATTTCATTTGCTAGACGTTCAGGAGGAGTAGTGGTTTTAAGTCTCGAGAGGAAACACTTAGAATTTTTTTTAAGTTTTGAAGAGTTGAAGAATTTAGAGGTGGAGAGAAGAAAATTGAAGTTCGAAGAAAGAAAAAGTATGGAGGATTAAGCGGGAGAAATCCTTCAGAAAATAATTTTGAAGATTGGACAAAATCAAGGGTCAAGACCCATTCAAAAAGAGCCGAAATATTACAAGCTATTAGATCTCGGAGAAGTATCGCACTGGTTAGTCATGAGGAGTCATTGGAATTTCACAAAACCAAAAGATTTGGAAGAAGCAGAGTGAAATTCACGAAATCATGAAACGCAAAATCCTGAAATCATCAGGACCGTTCATTGAAAAAGGACATGTGGCGACATATCAACATTTCGCTAATTCGTAAATCGAGAATATGGAGGTACGAGTCGTGAGGATTCGGGAAATGTGAAATCATGAAATAATCACAGTCATTGACTAGAGAGGCAGTGTGGACCCGTTGATCTGATCCAAATATTTCACAATTTCGGGTATTGGAGGATCGGGAGAACGAAGGTGAATCACATCGGGAGTTCCCGATATGTGAAATTTCAATGCACTCAGAAGGATTGGCCCAAGATCATTGTGAAGGTTCATATGGATGGAGGATAAGGGAGGATCTTGCATGCACTAGACCCTTGTCAAAATTTTGGGACTCGAAAGTTTGAAGAATAGAGAGTCATAGACTCATATAGACGATATGCGAAATCACGATGTGCCTTTTCAAATAAGCGTGTGGTCACAAGGCGTGGTCACGTGGAAAAATGATTTCACTTAGCGCTTGTTCACATGGGTGAAAGATTCATAGAGACCTGTGGATTTTTTTCTTAGAGTTTCCAGTAGGGAATCAAAGACTCTTTTGATTCAGCCTTGAGAAGATTCTATACCGAGAGGTCGCACAACCCTTGGAGAGGAGGGGGTCTGCACCAAGTGGTATCAGAGCCTGAAAAAGATTTTAATTTGAACTCAATGTGTTAGGAACAGTTGAAGCGATGCCATTGAGGATACACAGAGGAACACCTATGGAAAACCGTGGTGTAGGAAGAGAAGTGAGAGAACTTAGTGCAAGGTTGGAAGTGATGGAAGCAATGCAAAGGAGAACACATGTCACTGAAGATTTCAGTGATGTAGAAAGTGAAGAAATAGAAGTTGAAGAAGATACATTGGAAGATGAGGGTGAACAATTCTTATTGACATTTGTTGTGAAGTTGGGATCTAGAGAAAAGATGGGCATTCCCATGTATGAAGGCAATTTGGATGCCGAATAACTATTGGACTGGATAAGGTCCATGGATAAGTATTTTGACTATGAATAGGTTGATGAAGGAAGGAAGGTGAGAAATGTTGTCACCAGATTAAAGGGACATGCAACACTATGGTGGGATGAACTTTAGACATAAAGGAGGAGCAAAGTCAAATAGAAGATAAAGAATTGGGACAAGATGGTAGCCAAACTGAAGGCTAAATTCATACCTAATGATTACCAGATAGATTTGTTCAGAAAACTGCAGAACCTGAGGCAGAGGGGTATGATAGTGAAAGAGTATATAGAATAATTTTAAAGGCTGAATATTAGGAATGGACAAAGAGAGAACAATGATGAAATTTTTTCCAGGTATATAAATGGCTTGAGGTATGAAATTCAGGATGAAATCAGCATGATGACTGTGAGGATAGTGGAAGATGCTTATCAAATTTCATTAAAGGTAGAAGAAAAGTTGGCCAGAAACCAGAGACAGCAAAACAAAAGAAGAGGATTAAATAGAGGTAAGGGCGTTGTCTATGATAAGGCACCGAAATATAAGCAAGAGAATGAGAAATCATACGGTTGTTTTGAAAGAGGAGGAAGTTCCCAAAGAAGACCGTTTGGTGGGAGAAATTATTTTCCTTGAGGAAGAGGAAGAAGTAGAGGAGGCGGAGTTAAATGTTATGCGTGTGGAAAGACAAGACATATGTCTTGGGAATGTCCCAAGAAGAAGAGAGAAGGATGAGGATAAGCACACATTTCCGAAGCCCAGAAGAATGTGGAAGCAAAGGCAGGAGAAGGAGGAAAAAATCTTATGATGAGGAAAGTTCTTCTAAAGACAGAGAAAGAAATAGAAGACCCAATTCAACGAACAAGGTTGTTTTGGATTGCTTGTAAAACAAAGGACAAAGTTTGCAAGATGATTATAGACAGTGGGAGTACTGATAATTTAGTATCAAAAGAGATGGTGGAGAAGATGAAGCCGAAGACAACTGCACATCCAAGTCCATATAAAGTATCATGGTTGCAGAAAGGACATCACGTAATGGTAAGTCAACAATGCAATGTTGAATTTAAAATAGAAGGCTATAAAGATGAGATTCGATGTGATGTAATTCCCATGGATGTTTGTTGTATTTTGTTGGGGAGACCATGGGAGTTTGATAGGAATTTTATTCATGATGGGAGAAAAAATACCTATACTCTAGAAAAGAATGGTAGAACCCACATGTTACTTCCAATAGAAGAGAAGAAAGAAAAGGAAGAAGCCAACACAAGAATAAATCTCATGAGTGGGAAGGAACTCTTGAAGGAGGTCAAGAAAGATCAATAAATGCAATTTATTGTAGTAAGGAAGGCAAGAGTTATATTTACCAATACTTCTGTGGATGATTTACCTGAAGAAATCTAAGAATTGTTGGATAATTTGTTGACAAAGTAGTGGATGAGTTGCCTCACTCATTACCACCTATTAGGAGTATTAGCCACCATATTGAGTTGATTTCAGGAGCTAGTTTTCCAAACAAAGAAGCATATTGATTGACACCTTGAGAGAATGAAGAATTTAAAAATCAAGTTTAGGAGTTGTGGGTTAAAGGTTTAGTCAAGGAAAGTCCAAGACCATGTGCAGTGCTAACTGTATTGAGTCCAAAGAAGGATGGGGGATGGAGAATGTGTATAGATTCCAGAGCCATCAACAAGATTACCATCAAGTATAGATTTCCTTTACCCAGGATGGATGATTTGATGAACTGTATGAGTGGAGAAAGTTAATTTTCAAAAATAGACTTGATGAGTGGATATCATCAGATAAGAATGAGATAGGGAGATGAGTGGAAGACAACATTTAAGACAAATGAAGGTTTGTTTGAATGGCTAGTCATTCCATTTAGATTGAAAAATGATTCAAGTACATTTATGGGGTTGATGAATGAAGTACTGAAGGACTTCATAAGTAAATTTGTCATTGTATATCTGGATGGTATATTATTTTTCAGCAAAACAAAGGAAGAACATTTAAAACACTTGACATTAGTGATGAGGAAATTGCAGCAAGAAAAGTTCTTAGTAAACCTGAAGAAAAGTTCTTTTATGAAGATAGATCTCATATATTTGGGTTTTTTGATCTCTTCAAATGAATTGAATATGGATCCAAAAAAGGTAAGAGGAATCAAAGAATGGTCATCACCTAGGAGCATATTGAGGTGAGAAGTTTCCATGGTTTAGCAAGTTTTTATAGAAAGTTTATTAGGAATTTTAGTGGTATATGTGCACCCATGATGGAAACTGTGAAGAAGAAACATAAGTCTTTTAATTGGAAAGAGGAGGCTGAGAAAAGATTCAGAGTGTTGAAAAAGAAGATAACAGAACAACCAGTTCTGGTTTTACCAGATTTTGGAAAGACATTTTAGGTGAGGTGTGATGCAAGTGGGATAGCCATTGGAGCAGTTTTGAGTCAAGATAATAGGTTAGTTTCTTATTTCAGCGAGAGGTTGAATGATGCTAAGGAGGAATATTCTACATATGACAAGGAACTTTATGCAGTGATTCAAGATTTGAAAAAATGGAGGCATTATTTAATTCCAAAGGAGTTTGTCTTGTATAGTGATAATCAAACTTTGCAATTTATTACTAGGAAAGAGAAGTTGAATCAGAGACATGCTTAGTAGGTATAATTCATGCATAATTTTACTTTTTTTATTAAAGTATTTATGGAAGTGCTAAAAAAGTTGCAGATTCTTTGAGCAGGAGAAGTTTGGTTATACAAGAATTTCAAGTGAATACCTTAGGGTTTGAGAACCTAAAGGAAATGTATCAGGAAGATTTAGATTTTAAGGACGCTTATGAAGCATATGAAAATCCTTTGTTGAGGGATGACAACTGATGTTCAGAATATTTTATCCATGATGGATTGTTATTTAAAGGAAGCCAATTTTGCATACCAAGATGTTCAATGAGAGATAATGTGTTGAAGGAAAAACATAGTGGGGGTTTAGTCGAACATTTTGGGCATGATAAAACATTTGCACAGTTTAGTAGTTTGTATTATTGGCCAGGTGTGAGGCAAGATGTGAAGAAATTTGTATACCGATGTAAGATTTGTCAACATGCAAAAGGGAAGAGACAAAACACTAGTTTTCATCAGCCATTTCCTATTCCGAAAAGACCTTGGGATGCAATTAGTATGGATTTTGTATTGGGATTACCTAGAACCCAAAAGGGAAGTGATTCCATATTTGTTGTGGTCGATAGATTTTACAAGATGGCACATTTCATACCATGCCATAAGACAAATGACGCTACACACATAGCCAATTTGTTTTTCAGAGAAGTTGTGGGATTACATGGATTTCCCAAAAGCATAGTTTCAGACAGGGATACTAATTTTGCGGGACACTTTTGGAGGAATCTATGGAAGAGGCTGGGAACTAAATTATCTTTTAGTTCATCATATCACCCTCAGGCATATGGACAGACCGAAGTGGTGAACAAAATTCTGGGAAATTTATTAAGGATCTTAGTTACCAAACAAGGTCGTCAGTGGGATTAGATTCTGACACAAGCAGAATTTGCATTTAACAATTCAATTAATAGAAGCACTGGAAAAAGTCCATTCTAGATAGTATATGGAAGATGGTGGAGAGGGGTTACATAATTGAGAGAATTGAAACAATATTAATTCAGGAGCGCTGGAGAAGAATATTTTGCTACAGAAATGCAAAGACTTCATGATCAAGTTAAGAGGAAGATACATGATAATAATCAAAAGTATAAGGAAAGTGTTGATCAAAATAGAAGGGAAGTTCAATTTGAAGTGGGAGATGAAGTTTTATCTTATTTTAGGAAGGAAAGGTTTCCCATAAGAACATTTAATAAGTTTAAGATAAAAAAATATAGGACCATGCAAGATCCTTAGAAAATTTGCAGCAAATGCTTATGAGATTGAGTTTCCAGATAATATTGGGATACCGCCAATATTCAAAGTTGCAGATTTGTATCCTTATAACAGAGATGATACAGGAGAAATGGATGATCAATAAGAGATTCAGTGGGAATAACATATGCCCATAGTAGAAAAACCTTAGATGGAGAAACTTTTAGGACAAAGAGTTGGAAGAAAAACTAAAAGAAAAATATATCCTGAATATTTGGTAAAGTGGAAAGATCACCCATTGGAAAATTCAAGTTGGGTAACTAAACCTGATATTTTGAAACATGGAAAGATAGTGCGAGAGCTCATGGATAGGATTCCATGAATATTTTATCCATAGGAGTATGATGCCGGAGCATTGCAATCACATCAAAAGGAAGCAGATGTGGAATTGGAATCGACACCTCAACACATCGAAGGAGCTGAAAGAACAATTAACTAGCTTGGAAATGGTGCGAAGACTTTTTTGAATTCTCATTAATTAATTTTGGTTGTGTAAAACTAGGCCACCGTTTGAAATGAAGGAACCATTGTAAATCCTTTACACGACTGTAAATGTATTACAGGTGTGGGATATTATCCCTGATTAGTCATTAGGTTGCATTAATTGAGTAGGTAACCACTTGAACAAAATATAATAATATTTAGATAGGAGGAAGACTAGAAAAAAAGATTTGGGTCCTTAGACAAGTTTTTCTTGTAATAGTTGTAAAGGATAAACAAATGTAATTATGTTTTCTTTTGAAATGAATAGAACAAAGGAAATTGACCCAAATACAAACTGTTGATATTGTTATGGTTTGACTACATTGTTATGTGTTTGTGAATGGATGATGTTCATAGTGAATGAATGAATAATTGAATGAGTTCAATTGCTTCTCTTATGTAAGATTATGCAAGGAGTCCATGCAGAGCGCAAGGAGTGTGTATGAATAAGTCTTTTTTGAATTAAAGCTCAAAAGAGATAGCAGGGAAATTATGTATGCATAGTGTGCATATTAAGCACAATGAGTGTGTATAGAAACAAAATTGTGTTAAAGTTTGAAAGCTCGGGAGGTTGAGTGCAGAGTATGCCAGGAGGGCATCAGAAAGTCTTTTGAAAAAGACATAGAGTGCAAGTGTGCACTAAGGGTTGAGATTTAAATTTCATTTGACATAAGTTCAGGAGGAGTAGTGGTTTAAGCCTTGAGAGGAAACACTTATAAAATTTTATAAGTTTTGAAGAGTTGAAGCGTTTAGAGGTGGAGCACATAAAATTGAAGTTCGATTAAAGAACAAGTACAAAGGATTAAGCGGGAGAAATCCTTCAGAAAAGAATTTTGAAGATTGCACAAAATCAATGGTCAAGACCCATTCAAAAAGATATGAAATCCTACAATTCATTAGATCTTGGATAACTAGTGCACTGGTTAGTCACGAGGAGTCGTTGGAATTTCGCGAAACCAAAAGATTTGGAAGAAGTAGAGTGAAATTCGCAAAATGGCGAAACGCAAAATCTTGAAATAATTAGGATCGTTCATTGAAACAGGACACGTAGCGATATATCAACGTTTCGTTTATTCATAAAACGAGAAGTTGGAGGTACAAGTCGTGATGATTCGCGAAACGCGAAATTGCGACATAATCATAGTCGTTGACTGGACAACCATTGTGGATCATTGGTCTGATCCGAATATTTCACAATTTTGGGTATCGAAGGATCGGGAGAATGGAGGTGAATCACATTGGGAGTTCCAGATACATAAAATCCTGACGCGCTCGGAAGGATTGGCCCCAGGTCATAGTGAAGGGTCTTATGGATGGATGATAACAGAGGCGCTAGCATGCGCTAGACCCTTGTCAGAATTTCGAGACTCAGATGTTTGAAGAATGGAGAGTGGGTTGAATCATATAGCTGATATGTTAAATCACGATGCTCCTTTTCAAATAAGTGTGTGGTCAGAAGGCATGGTCATGTGGAAAAAGGCTTACACTTAGCGCTTTTTCACGCGGGAGGAAGTTTCTTAGAGGTCCCAATATGGAATCAAAGAGTGTTTTGATTCAGTCTTGAGAAGATCCTAGACTGAGAGGTTGCATATCCTTTGGAGAGGAGGGGGTCTGTAGCATGCCATGTCTCCAATAATCGCCAAAGTGGTGAAGTTCCAAAGTTTTCCATCTCGTGCTTGGATTTTATCAACAGATGACGATCGACCAGTTCGATCTGATGATTGTGTCTTAATCTCTCTCAGTCTCTGGTTTCACATATATATGATAGTCCTCGTTCACCTGAATTTCTTCTAATGATCTAGAATTCCTTGAATGGTTTTGATTGCTCCCAAATTCAAAATGGAATGGTCATGATTCCACAATCCTTTACAAAGGATCTCTATCTGGACGTCACTCTGGATTCTGCGCAATCCCTGCAACACTATCTCTTGTGAGATTTATTATCTCATATACAGATTCATTCTTAAGTACAATACCATAATACCGTGTCAAATAGTTTGGGCCCATAGAAGTCTGGTATTTCAACTAGAATCTCTGATACCAATATGTAACGTACCCAACCACCCCCAGGTCGGGCTATGCTACCTTAAAACTCATTTCTGAATTCAATTCAGATTCTAATAAATTTTTAATTAATTAAGAGGCATGAATTATTCACATGTAGAGATCAAGGTTCATGCTACAGTATAAAAAATGTTTAAACATTCCATGCATAGAAATAACCAACAATCTGGCACATAAACCATATGCATCATATATATATTAATCAATACAAAATGTAAATAAATGTATAAGAAGAGAAACACATGACAAAGAGAACTTGTCTGTAACAAAATGAATCACCAATTGGATACAAACCAAGGACATTCCACCCAACCATAGACATTGTTGTTCCAAGTCTCAACAACAATGTCACCCATGAGTCAGGACTATGAATCCACAAGGATAGGTCCATAGTGTCACTCAGATTCCCAAACCAATCAACACTCAATCTCTCACAGGATTCTCATCACACACAACAATGCAAAGTACACCAAATCTCTTCTACCCAACCTACACAATCGAAGAGAATGGACCCCCTTCTCTGCCATGAAGTCCCTTAGGTTGTTCACCTCCTTCCAGGGCTCTAGTGCATCTACTCAAGAATATCCATCCCGGGAGTTTCAGGATTCATAAATGTGGGAAAACATTAGCAGATGCTAATGCATATCAGACATGTAGGAATTAATTCATGGATGGAATACACCAGAAGTCATTACTTCCAACAAAACTATGGCTCCTCTCCAAAAATTCATTTTTATTTCCCGACCCAAGATAAAAAAAAATGAGGAATGAAGAGTGGGTTAAAGAATGAATCAAGAGAGTCCCCAAGGTGTAGGACAGTCGGTGACGGAGTGTGTTGTTAAGCCACTCCGTGATG
>SNQJ01S0007915.1:100172-134267 GCA_010110895.2 Picea sitchensis | reverse complement strand
GTGTTGTTAAGCCACTCCGTGATGTTAAAGTCACCGGTTCGAAACCTGCAGGGACAAAAAATCCAACCATGTTAAGGGTTGGTGTGGCTCAGGCCGGGTGCAATCCCTGGGTGATTTTGACGGCTTAGATGCCCCTGAGTCACGGTTTCTCAAGCCACAGGTTAATCGCAGGTCCTGCACAAATTAACAAACAAACAAAAAAAAAGAATGAATCGAGAGAGAACATAATTAAATGTGTGAACAATGAACAATGAGTGAGTGAGTGAGTGAACCCCAAACAAACCAAGGATGGGTTTATATATTTCGTTGAATTAGATAACCACATGGCCTTCCCCCAAGAAGCTCCTATAACTAATATTCTCCATTAAAACAAAAATGGGTAAAAAAAATATAAAATAAACACTTGGCCCCTCAAGCCCCCTCTCTTGTGGAATCATAGGCATCTATCAATCTTGTCCTTGTCCTTATAGAAACCAATGATTTATTTATTATTAATAATGATCAAAACATTACATTTCCTAGGAGAATTGGCCTCTTTTAATTGTTTGGGCACTCTATCCTTTCACAAAATCACAAAATACATGATTTAATATGGGGCTCAAAACTAGGGTATTAGACCTGTGAACTAAAATCCCATAACATATTGGCGACTCCACTCGGGAAGAATTATTTTCTAGTTAAGTCTCCTTTTCTACATCTTCCTCTGCTTGTTGTGATTTTCATTTGAGTTTTCTTCTATTCAGTCATCCCGGGGCATAGATCTAGTAAATCTGGTAGATCTGGAAGATCTGAAACATAACCATCTATTTCAAAAGGACAAAGTTTGTAGGTCCTCATTTTTTCACGAAAGGTGTCTCGCAAGGCGCCCTTGCTGGTTGGCAGGTCTGTGTCCTGTGAGGCCAAAACAATTGGTGCAAGTCCCACTATTGATCATTGTGGGTTAGAAGAGGGAAACAAAGTGAGGATCCTCTTTCATACAATTAAGGAAACCCACATCGACCCTTCTAGGGTCCAAAACAAATGGCATGTAGGGTATCCAACTATTGTAGCAAGAAATTAGAGAATCTTATCCCGATCAAGGAGATGCAAGGAAAGGCAAGGAGAAAGGAGACTAAAGGAGCTTGCATCAAGATTTGAGGTATGCATGTTTTGATTTAATGTTCTCATGATTTATACTAGATCATTTGGTTTTCCCCTTATATCATTTGTGTTCCTTTAATAAATGATATATATGATTCATTTCTTCATAGATCTAATTAGAACTAGATTGTATCTAGGATTCTAATCCTTAATAGAGAAAGAGAGAAGATTTTTTGGTATTTTGTATACAGGAAGTTTGTTGTGGAGGTTGGAGCTGCAATTTCATGACTACAACAACCAAGAAATATGAAGGACCACCTAAAGAAAGATATGAAAATATTATATACTCTTTAGGATAATCATGAATCCATGCATTTGAGTCTAGATCTAAGAAATCCATAAGAAGTCTAACCCTCATGTTTAGGATAGCTAGGCTGGTCCTAAGGAGATATTATTTTTCTACTTAGTGAGATACCTATGAGATAAAATCCAATAACACATTGATGACTCCACTAGGGAAGAATGTTTCTCTAGTTAACTCTCCTTGTCTACCTCTTCCTCAACTTGTTGTGATTTGTATTTTTGTTTTCTTCCATTCATTCATCCTAAGGCCTATATCTAGTAGATATGATAGATATGATCCACATATGGAATATCTACAACATATCCACCTATTTCAAAAAGATAATTTTTTTAGGTCCTCACTACTTGCACCACATGTTGTTGGAGAAATTTGTATTTTCGGCACACTAGTTCGGTGGGAGTTAACCGACTAGTTCTATTTTATACTTTATGATCTTATACCATCACTATTATGCATGAATTCCTAATTATAGGATGTCATTTCCTATATGAATGAAGATCACTCACTCATTGATTAGATCATAATATGCATTAATTTTCATTCTTCATTGTGTATCTCTCTTCCTTTTCTTGATAATATGTGTTTGTGTATGCTTTAGCTAGCTATTTTGTGCAGGTTTCCATGAAAAACTAACACAGTCTCAGAGCTACGCTACTTGGAGCAATTCATACATGCCAAAGAATAAGGAAAATCTGAGTTTCAACGAGTTAAATTCCTGGTTGTACCTTTCAGCAGTGATTTCTCGAAAAATATTAAGTTTTTGAGGAAACGACTCTTAAAGGAAGTAAATAGACCCATTCTTCAAGTGGGTTTTCAAAATTTTGGAGAGATTCCTCACCGTTGGATTAGAAAATAAGCCAGAAGATAGCCTCCTGAAATTGATACAAATGTGTGGTCGTACCTTTCTACAGTGATTTCTCCCAAAATATTAAGTTGATGAGGAAAGGTCTTCTGTGGGAAGTAAATCGAACCATTCTACAAGTGGGGTTTTAACCTTTTGGCGAGATTCCTCACAATTTTCTCAGAAAGTAAGTCGAAATATCATCTCCTGAAACTGATACGAATTTTCACTTAAAGTGTCCTTTCTGCTGTGATTTCTTAATTTTTCACTTACAGATTGAGAGTAAATTTTTAGGGGTTCTTAGAAACAATGGAAGAGATGGAAATGACAACTATTATACATTGAAACTTTGTGGTAATCCTCACACCATACAATTATTTTGATTGGAATCCCAAGGTAGAATTCCAACTCAAAAGGAAAGGAATGTATAATTTGACGACGACGACAGAAACAGAATCCACATCAACGATTGAGAAGATGAGATGGGCAAACAGTAAGGATGAGGCCACATGACTGCTTCTTGAGTTAATGTCCACTGATTTATGGTTTCATTCTATTGTAAGCAAGACTCCAAATGAGATATGGACCACCCTGGAAGGACTCTTTGGAAAGAAGGATGAGATGCGAGTTCATATGCTTGGGGTAGAGTTGAATACCTTAGACCCTAAAAGTTTTGATAATATACATGATTTCTTTACTAAATTTAAATATTTGATTTTGAGCTTGGGTGAATGTGGTATGGAAAACTCTACACAAGAGAAAAGAATTATTCTAACAATCTTGGCCAAGCTAGGACCAAAATATGTTGTATTTGTCTCCAATTTACATTCTGGAAGATGTCTTTTTGGAACAAATTGGAAAATTCCTACGTTGGCTCAGGTCATTGAGTTTCTTACACAAGAGAAAACAAAACTCATACAGATGGGCCTCATGAAAGATGCCAAAGCACATTCACTCACCATGCATGATGGAAAAGAGTCATAAAATAAAAAATCGAAGCATAAATGAAAGGAGTTATTACATCCAGAGTCAAAGAAGGAGGGATATTCCAAACCCTTCAAGGATTCTTCAGGTTCCAAAGATTCTTGAAATTCCAAAGGGAAGAATAATAAGGGAAAGAAGTGCACATATTGCAATAAAATGAATCTTGAAGAATCCACATGCATGAAGAAGCAGATCCATCTTATGACACAGGTACTTCAAAAGAATAACCTTGGAGACTTCATTATTGAAGGAGCCAAGAAGAAGAAGGAAGAAGACCATGCGCCTAAGAAAGGTAATCATCATGCTCTGGTTGAAATTAATTGCTCATCTGATTCATGGATTATATATTATGGTGCATCACATCATATGGCAGCTAAAGAGGAAATTTTTACTTCTTTGAGTTCATGCTTTGGACCTCCTATTCTCATGGGAGATCATTCTCCAATAGAGGTTGCAGGAGAGGGAAGAGTGGAACTCCCTAATGGAAGTTTTTAGAATGTCTTACATGTTCCAAATCTTTCTATAAATCTTCTCTCAGTTTATCAGATCACTCCAATAGGTAAAAGGGTTGAATTTACATCAGATTTTGTTGCTGCACTAGACATGCATGACAGTTCCATTATTTCAGTTGGTGAGGTAGATCACAAATCATGGTTGTATAAGTTCACTAAGTTTATTGACTATGAATCATATTTTCTACTTACACATGTTAATGATAGTAGTAGAGTATGGCATGAGAGATTTGGTCATTTAAACTTTAGGTACATGCAACAAATTTCCAAGAAAGGAATTGTCAAAGGCTTGCCAAACATTCAATTTTTTGAAGGGGTTTGTGAAGGATGCATTATTGGCAAGCATCCTAAAGAGAAATTTGAAAAGAGGAAGGTAAGGAGAGCCTCCTTTTCCTTGGATCTTGTTCACAGTGATCCTATGGGTCCATTTCAACATTCATCCATCAACAAAGCATGGTGTGTTCTTACATTTATTGATGACTACTCACACTATACTTGGGTTTATTTTCTCAAAAAAAAGTCTAAAGTTTTTTGGCATCTCAAAGACATCAAAGCTCTAGTAGAGACAAAAACAGGGAAGAAAATCAAGATCCTCCATACAGAAAATGGGTGGGAGTATATCAACAAATATGTTCAGAATATTTTTCATGAAGATGGTATCCAGTTGCAACACATAGTTCCACACACTCCACAATAGAATGGATTTGTTGAAATGAAGAACAAGTCTCTCAGGGATATGACCAGTTGCATGTTGCATGTAATATCACTTCCTTCCAAGCTTTGGGCTGAGGCACTTAACTATGCTAATTACATATAGAACAGATCACCTCACAAATCTATTGAGGATAGGACACCTTTTGAGGCTTGGACAGGTGAAAAACCAAATGTCACACACTTCTGCATCTTTAGATCTAAAGCACGGGCCCATATTCCTTCTGAAAAGAGGAAATCCTTAGATCCAAAGAGCACAACTTGCATCTTTGTGGGATATCCAGATGATGTGAAGGGGTACAGATTGATTGATCCCTCTACAGACCAACTCATCATTGAGCACATTGTTCAGTTTGAGGAGAGTCCTTTTCATGCACCTCTCGTGCAACATGAAAAGAATCTTGTGATTCCATAAGTTCTAGACATCAAAGATGATGATTCCTCACACTCAGATCATACATATTCAAACAAAGATTCAGAGGATTTTGTACATGCAGATGAGAAGGTCGTACAACCAAATGAGGAGACAATGTCAGAGCTTCAGCAAATGCCCAAGTGGGAACAGTCCAAACTTCAGGCAACAGGAAACCTTATAGGGGATCCATTGGATTCGAGGAGGACTCGATCTCAACATGTGGGTCATTCTCGTGTATTTTCATCTTCTCAACCAACAATGCCCATGCATTACTATATGGTTCAATCTTATGATACACATACCTACAATGAGGTTGTTGGAAATCCACTATGGAAAGCATCCATGGAGGATGAGCATGAATCTCACCTAGAGAATTAGACTTGGGATCTGGTTCCACTTCCACTAGGGAGGAAACTTGTCAGACGAAAATGGGCCTACCAGACCAAGAGAGTAGCAGACGGTCAGGTGAGCAAGTACAAAGACAAATTAGTTCCAAAAGGATTTCATCATATTCATGGGATAGATTATGATGAGACCTTTGCTCCTGTAGCAAAGATGGACTCCATTTTATTGGCTGTAGCTATTGCAACAACCAAAGGATGGGAAGTTAACCATATGGACATGAAGAATTGTTTTCTTCATGGTGTCCTTTCAAAGGAGATCTACATGGAGTAGCCACAGGGGTTCATTCAAAACTCATCTTTAGTATGCAGACTGAAGAAGTCTCTCTATGGACTCAAGAAGGCACCTAGAGCATGGTATGCAAAGATGGATTCTTACTTACTTTCAGATGATTTTGTTAGATTTAAATCTAATTCCAATGTTTACATGTTGAGAACTACTAACTATATGATGATATTAATACTCTATGTTGATGATATTTTGATCACTGGTAGCTCTGCTTCAACCATTTCTTTGGTCAAAGATATTTTTCATGATAGGTTCTCTATGAAGGACATGGGTCCACTACACTTCTTTCTTGGTCTTGAGATCATTCAAGATGCTTTCAACATCAAAATTTCTCAGGCTAAGTATGTCAGGGATCTTCTGGATAGATTCCACATGACAGACTATAAGTCTGCACCTACACCCTTCTTATCTGGGATTAGACTTGAGGATGGATGGGATACACCATTAGTGGACAACACTTTGTATCAAAAGTTGGTGGGAATTATTTTGTATTTCACCCACACCCATCCAGATATATCATATGCGGTAGGAGAGGTTTCCATATACATGCAGGAACCCCATGATCTGCACTCGAAGGATGCCAAGCGCATCCTCAGATATGTTTAGGGACCATGAGTTATGGGATTCACTATGTAGTTTGTTATTCATTATATATCATAGGATTCAAAGATTCATATTGGGTTGTTGATAACATCAATCACAAGCCCACGTCCGGGTACAATCTCAGTTTGGGGTCATGCCCAATTTGTTGGTCAAGTAAGAAGCAATGAACCATTTCTTTATATTTCACAGAGGCTGAGTACAAAGGAGTATTCAACTGTGTCATTCAAACACTTTGGCTTCAACAATTCCTTACCATTATTGGTGTGCAGTTTCACTGTCCGTCTATCATATTGTGTGACAATCAGAGTATAATGATATTTTGCAGAGATCCAGTAGAACGACAACAAACCAAACACATTGAGTTCCACATGCATTTCATCAGAGATTTAGTACATGAGAGGATCATTGATTTACAATTATTTCCTTCCTCTAAACATACTGTTGACATATTCACCAAGACATTCACTGAGTAGAAGTTTCAGACTTTGCGGGATTGTCTTGCAGTGAAGAACACATTTGCCTAGCAACTTCCTTTTCTTCTTTTGATACATTGTCGTTTGAGGGGGAATTTTTACCACGTGGTTTTCCCTCTTTCCTCACTTTATTTAGTGTTCATTAGTTGAATTGTACATGATTACCTAATATGGTCTAGTAGCTGGGACTCATTTTTTTTTACTCCATAGTGATGTTTAGGGGGGATGTTGGAGAAATTTCTATTTTTGACACACTAGTTCAGTGGGAGTAACACTAGTTCAGTGAGAGTTAACTGACTAGTTCTATTTTAGACTTTCTAATCTTATACCATCACTATTATGCATGCATTCCTAGTTATAGGATGTCATTGTTGATATGATTGAAGATCACTCACTCATTGATTAGATCATAATATGCATTGATTCTCATTCTTCATTGTGTATCTCACTTCCCTTTCTTGATAAGATTTGTTTGTGTATGCTTTAGCTATATCTCCACTTGGGAATTTGTCGAAACTCCGATGTTCCTTATTCTTTGGCTTGTCTTGCTTGCTCCAAACAACATAGTTTTGATACCATGTCGGTGTTTCATGGAAACCTGCACAAAAGATCTAGCTAAAGTATACACAAACAAATCTTATCAAGAAAAGGAAGAGAGATACACAATGAAGAATCAGAGTCAATGCATATTATGATTTAATGAATGAGTAAGTGATATTCACTCATATCGGAAATGACATCCTATAATTAGGAATGCATGCATAATAGTGATGGTCTAATATTAGAAAGTCACAAATATAAATAGCTAGTTAACTCCCACTAAACTAGTGTTACTCCCACTTAACTAGTGTGCCGAAAATAGAAATTTCTCCAACACATGTGTCCCACGAGGTCCCGTCCCTGGTTGATAGGCATGTGTCCTGCGAGGCCAACAAAATTGGTGAAATTACCACTACTAATCATTACAGGTTACAAGATGGACAACAATCAAGCATCCTTTCTCATACACTGAAGGAAACCTGCAAGGACCCTTGTAGGGTCCACAAAAAGGGCGTGTAGGGTATCCAACTATTGTAGCCAAAAATAAGTGAAACCTATCCTAATGAAGGAGCTGGAAGGGGAGGAAAAGAGAAAGAATATTGAAGGAGATTGCATCAACATTTGAGGTATGCATGTTTTGATGTAATGTTCTCATGATTTATAATAGATCATTTGGTTTTTCTCTTATATCATTTGCGTTCCTTTAATAAATGATATATCTAATTCATTTCTTCATAGATATGATTAAAACTAGATTGGATATGAGACTCTAATCCTTAATAGAGAAAGAGATAAGTTGTTTTTGGTATTTTGGATATAGGAAGAAGGTTTTGGAGCTCGAAGTTGGAGTTTCAATACTGCAACAAACAGGAAATATGAAGGACCACCTCAAGAAAGGTATGGAAATATTCCATACTCTTTAGAATAATGATGAATCCATGCATTTGAGTCTAGATATAGGAAATACATAAGAAGTATACCCCTCATGTCTATGATAACTAGGTTGATCTTAGGGATATTTTTATGATCTACTCAGTGAGATCCTTATGATCTAAAATCCTATAACAAATTGGTGACTCCACTGGGGAGTAATTCTTCTCTAGTTAAGTCTCCTTGTTTACCTCTTCGTTTGCATGTTGTGATTTTCATTTGAGTTTTCTTCCATTTAGTTGGACCAGGGAATAGATCTAGTAGATATGATAGATCTGATCTAGATCTGGAATATCTAAAATGGATCCATCTATTTCCAAAAGAAAAATTTTGCAGGTCCTCGCTGGTTGCACCACATGTGTCCCGTGAGGCCTCCTTGCTAGTTGATAGACCTATGTCCCATGAAGGAAAGAAAATTTTTGCAAGTCCCACTATTGATCATCGCAGGCTAAAAGAGGTAAAAGAAGTGAGGATTCTCGCTCATCCAATGAAGGGAACCTCTGAGGACCCTTGTAGGGTCCACAAAAAAGGGCTTGTAGGGTGCAAAAAAAGAACATTTTTTTGCAAAATGTTTTCTTGGTTTTTGTTGTGAAGCCTAGGGTCCCTATTATTGTTGAAGACAACCTTTAGAACTTAGTTTTACAAGGTATTTTTCTTCATTATTTGCATGGAATAAAAAACAAAATGGAAAAATTATTTTTGTGATCATCCCTTGTGAAGCATTTTAGGACCTTTTTTCATAATTGCACTTGTGAACTTTGGGGTCTGAAATTGTAGCTTTGGGTGATTTATTTTTGCATTTGGTTGAGTTTCCTTTTGCAATTTGGTTTTACATTGTTAACATCCATTCCTTGTGAGGTTTAGGTTGAGATCCTATGTAGAAATTGGAGTGTGTCAGGGGGCATCAATATCAATATCACACTACCCTTTTGTTTATAATTTGTTGGTTTCCATTTGCATTGTGTGTTCTTGCATAGATCAACAATTTTTGCATTTCAATTGGAAAAACATCAAAAAGAAAAAAAAAAGGGTTGCATTCTAGGTTTTATTTTGAATCATTAATGTTCAATTGAATTAGAAGAATTAGTTAGTTTCAGATATGGTTTGCTTCATTGGTTGCTTGGGGTGTGAGAGGATTTATTTCTGAACTTGAAAAAGAAAAATAAAAGTATATTTCCCTCCCATAGCTAGAGTTCATTGAAAATAACAAAATTGCATCATCATTATTGCATTTCTTGGTTGGGTCAAGAGTCATCACATTATCAAATTTTCATCCACTACCATTGGAACTAAGAAACGATCATAAAAAGAAAGAGCATAATCTAAAATTCATTACATGTTTTATTTCATAGAAAACCAACACTAGATAGGTTTAGGGCCTGGGATTAGAGTTGTAGAGTAAAATATCCAAAGCTACAAAACTCAAATTAGGAGTCATTAAAGAGCATTCAAATCCATTCCTAGAACCAGTGTGTTAGAAGCCTGCTTTAAGGCAGGAGTTAAGAACGAGGTCGCATCGGGGAAAGTAGAGATATTACCCTTCTCTACTTGTTTTGGTATTTGTGATACCTCTTTGATTGTTACATATGTGAGGGTTGTGTGGGTTAACACCTTTAGATATTTGGGATTAGTTACCCTACCCTCACGTGCGATCGGATTTACAAATGTTTACCTGGACATTGAGTGTTAGGTGGTAGCCTTAGTGACCTTTCCTAGGGAGCTACCGAGGTGACTGTAGGTAGGACATGGTTGTGGTACCTGGGGCAAACATTCGTTCACAATATCAGTTCTCCCAAAGGGTGACGGCCTTAATAAAGGGTAGTTGAACCGGTCAAGTCTATTTTTTGTAGATCATTGTAAATACTCCCCAAACCTTTGGTAGCTAATATTTTGGGGGACTTGACCCCCCCTCCCCCTCATAGGGTTGGTTTTCATAAGACCCCTGAGCCAATTGGTTTTCTTGATGTTTTCCTAGATTTGATTAGGGGTGTTCTCTTTGAGTCCAAGTCTAGGTTCCCCATAGGTTCCCCATAGGTTGACTTTTGCTTGTTAGTAACATAGCTTATTCACTATGGATAAATTAACACGCTAGTCTTGTCTATTAAGATAATTTGAGCCTATTATGGAGGTGAAACAACCTCTAAAGCGGTGCAACACAAGTAACAAGGAGTTTGAAGGGTCTTATTGTTATGAGGAAAATCACTCTATGGAAAGGGGTAAACCACAACAGATGGAATGACTGCAGAAATCAGATCTAATCCCAAGTATGCTATATAAATGAAAATGCTAACAAGACAAGATAAAGAGCCTACATCGTCCATATGTTTGAAGAAGACCATTGTTGAGCACTTGAATCAAAGTTGTACACTTGCAACTTGTCCTCAACAACCAATATCCACAAGAATATGGTGATAATATATATGGTTAGCACATATAATAGCATAATCCATCAACATTCATAACAAATACGCCCATGGAATAACAATTCAAATATTTGCAAGATATTAATTGGAAGAGAAAAAAGTATTTCTATTAAAATATGATCAACAGAAGTGTATGAGTGACAATACTTTTGTGTTGGTATGTCTCGACATCGAGAAACTAAATCCCTTCCAACTAGGCCTCCACCACTTCAATCCTTCACCAAAGGCAAGCTCATATAAGAGAGACAATGAGGTTCTCCATGAAAGAGGGAAGATCTTGGGGGATGAACAATGTGTTTAGACATTAAAGGAAAAAAGGATGCAGACTCAATATGAAGTGAATGAATTTATCCAAAGTAACTTTGTTCTCAAAAGTTGAATTCTCTCCTCTTCCATGGTTTGAATATGGCCCAATTTATAGCCTTCAAATGGAACTGAAAAGCTAAGTCAAAATGTTTCTAGTATATGGAAGGTCAAGGAAACAATGTACATGGTTTATAATGGTGCAACCTACATATACACATTTTGTATAACTATTAGGGTGCGTATATGTGGAAAAACATGATTTTTATCTCTAGGAAGTGGAAAAGGGGACTTCAAGTCTGGATAGGAAAATGGAAAAGGCCTTCTGAGCAAGTTTCATGGGGTGACGAAAATGTTTCTATAACACTTATCTTTGTCTTTATGAGACTGGTTTAGTCGAAGGAGAAGTGCTCAATGAACTTCCTCCATAGAATTTGAATCCACCTTTAATTGAACTTGATGCCCCTATATTAGTCAAAGTGAGGGAAATTTTCATTGCTATTTTCTCTGTGTTTAGTCATCCTCCCACCATGATCAGACCCAGTGTTTCTTCTAGTGTATTTGAACCAAATATCCCACCCCCAAGTGGGACAGGGGGAAATTCTGCTGGGGGCATCCCAACAGTGTCCTCATTTCCACCCCTTAACTCCATTGTACCTACACCATCGAGACATTTTCTTTTTGGTTCCTCCATCTGGGGGACACCAATTATGTCATCAAATCCATCGTTTAGTATACCTATTGTCCCAATGCCCATCCCTTGAATGCCCACTTCCATATTCTTTTTTGGTGGCGGTTTGAGCCTTGGTTTCAGCATGGGGAGTGGAAATACTTCCACCTCCTCCAATACAATGAGTGGTTGGGCATCATCAGGTGTGAGTGTATGTTTAAGATGGAGTATGCCTAATGTATTTGGGGATGTCCCTAGTGATACTTGGGGAACTAGTACATATGGAGGTTTTAAATTTCCTTGGGTTAACACACCTTTCCCTTGGGGAGAATTTTTCATCATGGGGAGGTTTTCCCTTTGTATCCACGTCTGGTCATGAGAGTCTCTTCCCCGTGACTAAATATGGGAAAATATTTCTTGTAGGGTCCACATTTTCCCTTGGAGGAAACACCCTTGGGGGAATTTTTTGGTTATGGGAGTAGTCATGCTCCTGGAGGTTCCACCATCCTAGAAGGAACTCACTCTTGAGGAGCTCCCCAACCCTCTAGTAGTACCAACATAGGGGGACCACAAGTTCTATCTAGGATAGAAGAGATTTCACCTCCCTCCCAATATTCATTTTCATTGTTTATTTTCCTTGCAATGCTCGATTTATCAAATTTGTCATAGTTAGCGAATGAACATATAGACCATAACCCCTCATGGTCAATGATTCCATCCAATATACCATCACACATTCCTAAATTTCACGGAAATCGCACAGGGGATCCCTCTACACACATCATGAATTACCACTTTTGGTGTTCATCTAACTCATTGATGGATGATAGTGTGAGGCTACATATTTTTCAGAGATCCTTGACTGGAACTACTGCCAAATAGTACATTGACCTTAAAATTGGTTCTTTTAGAAGCTTCAATGACATGTCTATGGAATTTTTAATGCACTACCAATTTCCTATTTGGTATGATATAGGAATGAATATTTTGACTTATCTGCCTCAAGAAAATGACACTCACATCTCCGATAATATACATGATTGGCAAAGACGGCATAGGATGATTAAGACATAAATTCCAAACAATCTCCTTATGGATCAGTTTACCAAGTTCCTCTTTCCACTCATTGCGATAGATGTAGCTATGCCTGGGGATGCCACCAAGGAGCAATCCATTTTATGTGCCCAAGATTTGTACTTGATCTATTCTTAGTTGGGTACTCTATATGACATCATCCCAAATGATCCCTTCCCATCAACTAATCCATGAAAACACAACCTAGGAACACATGTCGATGGTGTGGTTTGTTCTATTTCACATGCATCTTTGAACCAGTTAGTTGACCAAATGGGTCATATGTCGATTACATCACACTCATTGGCTACTGGAAATAGTGCTCAAACTTTTGAATTCCCCTCTTAGACCTCTGAGGTGCATTCGATGAAGTCCATGCAACTAAATAATCCTCAATAACTTGTAGGAAAAAATAAATGAAACAAAAAGGAAAATTGCATGAATGAGAAAGGGACTGCCCCTAACAAAAATGCCCAGGAGGGAGGCACTAAGGAAAAGAAGAAGAGTTGTTTTCCCTGCACCATTTGTGGGGAAGACCACCCTACTGACCAGTTCCCAAGGAAGGATGAGGTCCATATATTCTTGGAACAACAACGATATCCTCAACATCCTACTATCTTAACTCATCCCATCCCCCCTCAACCTCAAAACATGATTTCCACAAATATTTCCCCTCCACAAAGTGGCATGGAAGGTACCCCTCACCAAGACGGGTATTCCTCAAATGATTATATGTTTATGTGTGACCATGCGGTCAACTTGCAGACTTGAAACAAGAAATACGAAATTACCAAGCCTTCCCATGTTTCCCTAGAAGTATCATATTCATCCTAGCATGGTGGCCCTCTCCAGATAAATAAGCCATTTCTTGATACATATGACACATAATACCAACACATGGGTTTCCCACAACTACAATATTATGGAAGACTTAACCCAAACACCTTGTTCCACGTCTCTTCTTGAATCTCTCGAAAGTTTCCCCATGCAATGGAAATCCTTGCTATATGCCATAGGTGGGGTTGATCGCTCCGAGTCAAGTTTGATAACCTTTGAGACTAGTTAGGCTACTCATAGGCTCTCCTATCAAGTCTCCCTTCATATGATAGTGTGATCATTGGGGGAAAACATCTACCAGACCGTGGTTTCTGAAGGAGCCTCGACTTGCATCATGTACATTTCTCATTGGAAGGCCCTTGGATCTGTTAAGATTGAAACATATACAACACTATTAAAATCATTCGATGGACACATGTTTCATCCTCATGGGATAATCACTGCCCTCTATCACCATGGAGGTCATCGACACACAACTAGAGTACAATATGTTACTTGGGTGCAGTTGGTTCTATGAGATGACCATTGTTGTCTCATTAGTCTTTAGGGTCCTATGCTTCCCTCACCAAGGGAAAATCATTATCATTTATCATCTCACATTTTGTATCTGAAACCTTGGATCCAATGTGGGGTCTAATGTACCCTATTTCAGTGATACCATGTAGTCTTCTTTGAATGTTGGTGCAGGGATGTTCAAATATCCTTCACTTAGGGGTATATTTATCCTCCCCCCACCATCTCTCACTGCAACCATTGCCCCTATCAATATGACTTATGTTGTTACCAGTGGATCCCTTGGCTTTGTCGATCCTTTGGTGGTACCTCATTGTGAGGATGTTGAATCATATGGAGAATCCATGATGCTCACCACGGTCGATATTGTCGATCCAAAAATCCCATCAACATCCAATGATACTAATCAAGAACTCCATCCCCATATGGAGTGTGATCATCCTACTCCACCCGTATGGGTTGTTGACTCTACAAGTTCACATGACTCCCTTGATTTTGAGTTACCTTAAGAAAAGGCCATCTAGAAAGTCATGGTTTCCACACATAAGACCAAGGAATGTGAGAATCGTCGAGAATACATCCTCTCTAGTTTGGAACCCATGATATTTAGAATGATGAGCTTCAATCCAAGACTAGGGGATTTTTTTGAGGCATCCAGTGAGACCCATAGTCTTAACCAATTTCTTCCTCAGATATATTTTTCATAACTTGCCACAAAATTCTCTACTACCCCTTCCCTCAGAGATTTGTTTTTTGTACTTATTTCATGTCTTGATAGATCCCATCAAGGAGCTTTCATAGATTACAAAACCACTCATGATGAGTATCTTTGACCACATAGATTCATTATTATGTTGCATGGTCCCAACATGGTGTGCCATATGATGCCACCATCAGCTCATGAGTTCATAAATTATGAAAAATATCCTTGGCCTAAGCCTTGCAATGGACTCTACTTAGTGTAAACCATCAATATGTGAATTTCCTTGTACATAGGTGTGTGGTGTGAGTGTTTTTTTTTTTCATATATTATATCCTAAAAATCCAAAAATATTTTCTTTTTTGAGATTTCACTATGTGTTTTGACCTTTGAATCTCGTTTACTTGTCTTAACAAGATTCTAAGGACTTTTTTACGATGATGGAAACATCCCCTGAACTTGAGGTATGTGTTTCTCACCTGGCATATAGGGATAGTTTTTTTCCTACATATTTAACTTTGTATTATTAACCATCCATATTTCTTGCAATATGCCTTGGGTTCAAACCAAGTTGGTTATGACACTAACCACTCCTTTTTCATGTTGTAACTAGTTTTGTAGTGCCTACCCTTCATGCAAACCCTTTTTAGCACCTAAATTTTCATTTGGTGTCCATGTTGCATTTTACTGTAGGCCTGAGAGCCCTCCTTTATTCCCATCATGACTTTAATATTGAGCCTCATTCTCGTCTCTTCATCTATATTTTGGCCACATTCCATGGGGGTTTTCGGGTTTTTTTTTTATGTTTCTTAATGGTCTCCTATGCATTTTTTTCTTGTGTTGTACCTCTCACCACTGCACTATTGTTTTCCCATAAACCACTTACCACTATGTATTAGCCTTGACCATCTGCTTCTTTCATTATTTTTCCTTTGTTTTTCACTCACCTACCCAAGGACAAAACAACTGCTAATATTGGATCTCACTTTCTAGTACCATTTGCATTTTTCATTGATTAGGTTGGTTAAATGCACGTGGAACATAGGAGAATGTTGTTAAGCCACTCATTCTCTCTCGATGAGTATACTCTGATCTATTTTTTGGGCTCATTAAAACTAAACAAAATATGTATCGAGATTAATTGCATCATTCTTTCATGCTCGTTAAACCATGAAGGAGACTGATCATACTTGTGTCATTGTTTATTGCTCATTAAACTGTGAAGAAGATGAAAAACAAAAGAGAGTGGGGGTTTTTCACCGTTGGTCTATTCTCAAAATGGCAACGTCGATCGATTCACCCTTGAATATGGCTCCTATTTGATTCGTCATCGTATAGTTCGATTTTAGCTTTCCTAGTACTCGTCTCAGTAATATGAGTGAAAGATAATCATATGACTAGTTACTCTTCCAGTCATCATGGAGAGTGCTTCAATGCCTTATGTGTTGTTGTAATATATTCATTCAGATCTTGTCTCTTTCTTCCAAATCACCATTGTGTCATGGTATATGTTAAAGGGAAGTTTAATCTTGATTCAAACATCTACTGTTTTGTTGACTTTTTGAGTCGACCATCCCTCTATCAATTGTACTTAGTACTACTCTCTCTTCACATCATCTCTTGGTGTCTTTTTCGCATAGATTAATGGGGGATACATAAGGAACTCCTTCAATGGATCTATTCCTATAGACTTCAACACATTATCTAGGTGATGGATCTACAAATCAACTAGTGCCTTGGAGTTCGTAGTCATTAGTGGTAGGATTCCCCATGATCGATAGTGGGTTTTGATCATTGACTATCAATCGATTGAGTTTACAAGTGTTTTAAACCAAGTCATCTATTCACACTCGATAGTTAGTAATAGGTACCTTAGGGTCCCCGCACATTTGTAAACAATATACATCACTGAATGATAATCAGATAGTTTCTACCATGCTCGACATCATCTCATCTATTTGCATCTTGTATATTCATACCATATGGATTTGGGATAAATAACTTGGGTTGGGGCCATATCCTTTTTTTACAGCATCCCCTCCCAAGTTTCATTGGAATATATCTCTTGTATATGAAGAATTTGAGGCCACTTTCCTCAATGCTTGTTGTCTTCCTGACATCTATATGTTGTGTCATAGATCCAGATTATATTTTTTGGTGCCTATTATTTTTTTCCTGACATAGATCCACATTGTATTTTTTGGTGGCTATGATTGAGTTCATGATGTATATCCACATTGTATTGTCTTGTGGCTATGGTCTTATTGATGAAATAGATCCACTGTGTATTCTTTGGTGGCCATGGTCTAGCATTTAACTTCATGGATCTGTGTTAAGCCCTAATATTGGCTCATTACCCCTTAATTGGGGCATATTGAATTAGTAATGTTATTTTATTTATGTTAGTTTTAGGCCATTAGTTGTAATTATACCTCCCAGTCTCCTATATATATACCAAGGAGACATTTTCATTTGGAAGCATCTTGTACTTGAACATTTAAGTGGGGTAAAAGGAGGTTTCCCCCTCAAAGAGGCTTATTATCTGAAATTGCCTTTTTTTCAAGGTGTTGAGTAATTTTTCTATGCTATATTGATATTTGGTTCTTAACATATGGTATCAAAGCTCAAGGTCTTGGGGTTTCGCTGCTACATCCGAGACACCTTGGAATTTTTTCTATAACTTGTTTTATACAATTTTTCAAAAGGAATGGCTTGGAGGATGTTTAGTATATGGATCAAGGTATGTTGGGTTCAAAATTCAGCTCCTGAGACCTTATACTTTCATAGATACATCATGTACAAGATAGGGTTCTGGAATCATATTGAAATGAGTCATTGCGACATTTTCTTTATAAAAACTTCTTTGTAATGTTTCATACCCTGAAATATGGATTCTATTTACAAAAAATAGTAACGTATATGTGGTAAAAAGTTCAGCTTCTAGGTCATCTTAAATCTGTAGATACACCCTGTGTAAGATAGGGTATCTGACTAGTCCTATTGTCTAGTATCAAGAAGGTGTTCCAGTTAAAACAATTATAACTTCTTCCTAGAGTATCCAAATTGAGTGGGACTAGTTTCATTGGATCGTGGATAGTCTGTAGTATTTTTTATGCGAGTTTCAAAATTTTATATCAATTATTTTGTGCGGGGCATGCTATACAAGTGAATTCTCCTGGAAGGGACAAAAGATCGGCAAGTTGTGGGGATGTTACCATAAATTCTACTTGGAAAATCCAATTTTGATCATACATGTGGAATTGCAGAGAAGAAATATCAGAGAACTACATAAGAGAAAGTTTCATACCCAGAAGGGCTGAAACTTGGGAGATACAACATAAGAAATATTGTCTAGAAGAACCACCTCAAAATCAAGGTTCAAAAGTGATACTTGGCCAACATGCCACCAAAAAAGGGTACTTCTACACAAAATAAGCCTCCAGAAAATCCTACTTGGACTCTTGATGAAGGTGAAGAAATGCATAGGGACATAAACGAACTACAAAAGAAGATGGATTCAATGGAAGCTAAGTTGGATACTAAGATGGATTCAATGGAAGCTAAGTCAGATATTAAGATGGATGGTTTAAAAGGGGAGATCATGGAAGTATTGAAAAATTACATAACAAAGAAGACACCTGGAAGTGAAAATGCATCCCATGAAATTCATGATGAGGACTCAAGGAAGGTGAATCAAGAATGGAGAAACTCCAACTTTTTTTTTAATACCAACCACGTTGCTAAGATTGATATGAGGAAGTTTGATGGCAAGGACCCAATCACATGGATACTTCAGATGGAGCAATTCTTTGATCTCCATAATGTGCCACATACACAAAAGGTACAAATTGCTTATTTATATTTAGAACCTAATCAATTTGTATGGTATTGATGGCTTTGTTCTCGCAAATCACTTGTCACTTGGACAATTTTCACGGAGGAAATGATAGTAGACTATGATGATACAAGGAGCAATACCTTCATTAGCCAATTGATAAATCTCAAGCAAAAGGGTTAAGTTACCGAGCACATTGAGAACTTCCAAATATTGAATATAAAGGTAATCGATATTCCAGATGAGCACTTGATTGATGTATTCATAGGAACTTTAAAGGATAACATTCAACATGAGGTTCACTTGCGAACCCAAATGATTTGGAGAATGCATTTAAGTTGGTAATAAATGTTGAAAGTAAAAACTATGGCTATGGCTACTAGAAGGACCAATCCTAACATCTATAGAGAACAATGCTCCTTCTTCTAAACTAGCTCAACCTACAAGGTTGACACTAACAATTGGAGGAAAAGGTTTATGCTTTAATTGTGACAACAAGGTACAATAGGGGACATAAGTGTAGTGAGAAGAAATTATTCTACATAGATTGTGAGAGGAGAGAAGAACAAGAGAAGAACCATCGAGAGATGAAAACTTGTTACAAACAATTTAGATGCAGAGGTTGACTCTATGATGTCGACAATGCATTGTTTTGGAATTAGCACACCTCAAATCCTCAAGATCGAAGGGTACACAAAGAAAAGGTAATAGTCCTAATTGATTGGCCGATTTACTCATAATTTCATTTCACTATAAATTAGCCAAAGATCTCAATTGCTTTTTATATCAATGCGAGTTTCAAGTAATGATTTCAAATGGAGGAACTATCAATTTCTTAGGAAAATGAAATAAAGATCAATCTTACTATGGGTGAATATGTAATGAATAATCCAATGGTTATATACCCATGGGTGGTACAAATGTTGTACTAGGAATCCCAGCAGTTTACAATCTTTAGGAACAATGGCTTTAATTTTCAAGAACTTTTATAGAAATTTTCATTGGAAGGGAAAATAAATTGAGTTAAGAGGTATCACAAGGGGAAACCAGAGGTAAGGTGATAAGCTCTAATGGCATGACAAAATTATTGAAAAAGGGGCATCAAGGAGCATTATGGCTGTATGCTCACTAGATGTTCAAACATCTAAACCATCTATTCCTCAAGATCTCCAAAAGGATTATTGATAAGCATTCCAAAGTATTTGAATATATTCCCAAGGTCTTCCACCCACTTGAAATCATGATCATGAAATTCACCTGACTGCAGGGTGTTCCTCCTAACATCCAGGCCATACGGATACCCATATGCCTAGAAGGTGGGGGTGAAGGTGCATGGTTGAAGAGGAAATGTGGTATTATGCAGCGATGGTAATGGTATTCAAGAAGATGGCTCATGGTATATGTGTCTAGATTATAGAGAGCTCAACAAGATCACTATTAGAATGAAGTTTCCCATTCATAGTCATTGTTGAATTGTTAAGATGAACTACATAGAAATCTATTTACCACAAGTGGATCTCCGTTCATGGTATCATTAGATCATAATGAAAGAAGAAGATATCCCCAAAACTAACATTCGAACTCATGAAGGCCATTATGAATTTTTGGTCATGCCTTTTGGCCTTACAAATGCACCTTCCACATTCAAAGGGTTGATGAATTCCATTTTTTTTTTTTTTTTTTTTTTTTTTTGTTAGTATTTTTTGATGAGATGCTAATCTATAGCAAGTCTTGGGAGGATCATGTGTCGCGACATGTTGACAAGGTGATACAACTACTAAAGGAGCAACAACTATATTCCAAACCATCAAAACATTTCTTTGGAGTGAAGGAGGTAAGTATTTGGGTCATGTTATTATCTCATGAAGGTGTCAAGGTAGACCCTAACAAGATTAGAGCCATGATGGTGCCGCACGATTCCCAAAACATTAAAGAATCTTAGGGGATTTTTGGGTTTTACAAGTTACTAAGACAAGTTTTTTCAAAACTAGCGGAAGGAATAGCAACATACAACAACACTAACTGGCAGATTCATTTTCATGGACTCCAGGAGCAACTAAAGCTTTTGAACAACTTAAAGAGGTGATGTGTAAAGCTCACATCTTGACCACTCTAGACTTCACAAAACCTTTATTGTGGAATGTGATGCCTCGAGAATGGAATTGGTGCTGAAAATGCAGAAGGAGATTTGGATTTTGAAAGCTGACCACTCAAGGGGAAGGACTTACACAAAACCCATTTATGAGAGGTATTAGCAATACTACATGCATTGAAGAAATGGCATCCCTTACCCTATGGGTAGGCACTTCAAAGGTCAAAACAGAGATCATGATAGTCTTAAATACTTCTTGGAACAAAGACTATCTGGAAAATATGAAAATGGGTAACCAAAGATGTGGGTTATGATTTTGAAATCGTCTATAAGGGAAGCCAAATGTTGTGGCGGATGCACTCTCAAGAAAGGATGAAGATGTTGAGGCCTTTCTAAATGCACTATCTCGATCAATCAACTTGATTGGATAATAGAAGCAAGGGATGGAGAATGGAAGAATGGCGAAAAGTGTGGACTCTCATTCAAGGTGTAAATTGAAATTCAGGTCATCAGAGATACATTTACATGGAAAAATGATTCACTATGGTACAAAGATCACTTATATTTACATGTAAGAACTCCCCAACTCAAACAAAAGGTACATTACTATTAGGTTACACCTCTCAGTAGGAGGGCACTTGGGATTTACTGAAAACACACCATAGAGTCAGAAAGGATTTCTTTGGGGATGGCCTTAAGACCAATGTTCAGGTTTGTGGTAAGAACTGTTTGGTTGAAAAGAAGAGCTTAGCAAAATAAAGGTGGAAACAATTAAGACCCTTGGTCTGCAATCACCATAAATCCCAAGTTGGTGTTGGGAGTAGGTTTCCATGGATTTCATCCACAAGGTTACCAGTAATAGGAAGGGGAAAGAGTGTACTTGCATGGTGATTTGATGGAAGCCCGACCAATTACACACACTTTTGTGCACTCTCTCATCCCTTCAGAAGCTAGATGCAGGTTTCCACTTGCATTCCTTGGAGGCAGGTTCAAAGCTACATGGCATTAAAGATTGTGTGACCCAGTCCCATCTCACTGGACATTTTTGGATAAAATTAATTTCTTGTTTGGGTTTTCAAACGCTCTTATCTCATCATATCACCCTCAATATGATGGACAAACCTAGATAGTGAACAAATCATGGAAGGCTACCTTCGTTGCTTTGTCGATAAACAAGCACAATGGTTCAAATATTTACCCTTGGTAGAATGGTGGTATAACACTTCCTTTCATCTCGCAACAAAATGAGAAGCACCATTATGGCACTTTATGGATAACACCCTCCTTCCCATCACTTCTTCTCTAAAAGAAAAATGAAGGTTCAAGCGTGGAAGATCACAGAGAATCAACAACAAGTTCTCCAAATCTTAAGGGACAGCGACCATGGCACAAAATCACATGGAAACAAAAGCGGATCAACGTGAGTGAAGGCGTTTTGAAATAATAGAGTTAGATTGTTTTAAGACTACAACCATACAAATATAGATTGCCCCTCAAAGAAGCCAAGAAGGATAATAAATTATCACCAAATTACTATGGCAAGCCTTATAAGGTGTTGCAAAATATTGGTACTATGGCATACAGAAATTGGAGGTACGCATCTTCACAAGTACACCCGGTTTTCCATGTTTCATGTTTAAAAAAACGTTATAGGTGACAAGATCCACATTTAAGAACTATATTTCCAAGAACTTGTGAGGAAGGGAAAAATCTTGTTGGATCTTGGAAGCCATAGCTGACTACAAAAATTCACCGGTTGAGGAATAGATCAATTTCAAATTATCTCATTAAATGGAGAAAACAACCCGCTGAAGATTCCACTTAGGAAGATGAGTATTTTATACAAAGGCATCCATAGTTACTCAAGCATTGCAAACAACACTTTTCTCAAGGGGAGGGGGCATGTTAAGCCTAATATTAGCTCATTATACTAATTGGGGCATATTATATTAGTAATGTTATTTTATTTATGTCGCCTTAATTGGGGCATATTATATTAGTAATGTTATTTTATTTATGTCGGCTTTAGGCCATTAGTTGTAATTATACCTCCGAGTCTCCTATATATACCAAGGAGACATTTTCATTTGGAATCATCTTGTACATGAACATTTAAGTGGGCTAAAATGAGGTTTCCCCCTCGAAGAGGCTTATTATCTGAAATTATCTCTTTTTCAAGGCGTTGAGTACTTTTTTTGAGGTTTTTCTATGCTATATTGATCTTTGGTTCTTAAAAATCTGTAGTGTATTGTTTGGAGTTCATGCTCATGATGAGTATAAGTATGTATACCTAGGGGATGGGTCTATATATTATCATCCTTAGTTTTTTATTGCGGGACTTGTTTGGTTTCAAAAGCTCCTTTTTTCTCTCCTTACACTCCCTCACATGGAATTTATTGTAATGTATTTAAGCCATCCACTCCTTTCCTAACCTCACACATTAGGGGGAATATATTATAGCCTTAATTTTCACCCTATAGGCCATAGATGAAGTCATCAAAGGACTAAATCCAAAGAAAATCTTTGTGCTAGGGTTTGACCCCTTTTGGAGCCATTTTTACCCCTTTTTAGGCATCCTCGTGGGACACCTAGCAAATAACCAGTGAAGGCCCCTCTTCTGACACTATCTTTTAGATAACAGGGATCTCATTTCACATATTAGTAATATATCCCAAGGATTATCCTAGAGAGGAGGGGTAGAATTCTTATGGATTTCCTAGATCTAGACTCAAATGCATGGATTCATGATTATCCTAAAGAGTATGGAAGATTTTCATACCTTTATTGAGGTATTCCTTCATATTTCTTGGTTGTTGCAGTCCTAAAACTCCATCTCCAATATCCACAGTCTTCTTCCTATATAGAAAATACCAACAAAACCTCCTCTATTTCTCTATTATGGATTAGAATCATATACTGAATCTAGTTCTAATTAGATCTATGAAGAAATGAATCAAATCTAGCATTTATTAAAGGGACACAAATGGTATAAGGGGAAAGCAAATGATATTTTATAAATAATGAAAAAATTACATAAAAACATGCATACCTTAAATGTTGATGAAATCTCCTTCAATATCCTTACTCCTTACCTCTCCTTGTAGCTCCTTG
Source organism: Picea sitchensis (assembly GCA_010110895.2). Classification (NCBI taxonomy): domain Eukaryota; kingdom Viridiplantae; phylum Streptophyta; class Pinopsida; order Pinales; family Pinaceae; genus Picea; species Picea sitchensis. Next base: position 110,566 of record SNQJ01S0007915.1, on the reverse strand, counting down.
ATCAAGACAGGATTCACTGATTTCTAGCTACAATAGTTGGATACCCTAGAGACCCTTTTTTTTGGACCCTAAAAGGGTCCTGACAGGTTTCCTTCATTAGATGCATGAGGATGCTCAGTTTTTTTCCCTACTTGTAACCCACAATGATCAGTAGTGAGACTTTCACCAATTGTGTTGGCCTCATGGGACACATGTCTGTCAGCCATCGAGGGGGCCTCGTGGGACACATATGGTGCAACCAACGAGGACCTCCAAATTTTTTATTTTTCAAACAGATGGATCTATTGTAGATCTTATAGATATGGAAAAAATCTATCATATATACTAGATCTAGGCCCTAGGATGACTGAATGGAAGAAAACTCAAATGAAAATCACAACAAGCAGAGGAAGAGGTAGACAAGGAGACTTAACTAGAGAAGAATTCTTCCCCAGTGGATTCACTAATATGTTATGGGATTTTATCTCACAGGGATATCACTGAGAATATTAGTAAGATCTCCCTAGGATTGGCCTAACAACCATATACAAGAGTGGGCTATATTTCCTATGGTTCTCCTAGAAGCAAGCACTAAGATCACATACAAGGAGTTGGGAGAATGGAATACCTTTTCTTGAAGAATGTCTTTAGTGTATTCCAGGATGTTGAAGTCCTAAAGTTCCAACTCCAACTTCTACAACCTTCTTCTTGCACACCAAAAAAAAAATAATACCATTCTACTTTGTGTTTCTAGTGTGAGAATCCTAGATCTAGCTTGGACATAACTTGATCTATAACAATATAAACTAGATCTTAATATTTATGCATAAATGAAAAACATTCATAAGGGAAAACAAAATGATCTATTAATAAATTATAGAGAATAAATCTCAATTCATACCTCAACTTGATCAAGATGCATCTTCCTTTAGTCTCCTTGCTCCTTGCCTCTCCTAGCATATCCTTAGTCAGGATAGGCTCACTAACTCTTGGTTGTGTTGATGAACACTTATGTAGTTGAGAAGAATAAAGTTACCATTCAATTCTTCCTTTAACCAAGGATTTCCTTTGTTATATAGTTATTTATGGAGGCTTAGGATAGGCTTCTAGATCTTCTAGAGACCATCAAAGAATTGAATGATGTGAGTTCCTAGGCCCTTGACAAAAATATCCAACTAATCCCTTTCCTATCACCTCGTAACTCCCCGATTCTAAAAATTTATTAGTACCTCGCAGGTTGAACCACTAGTGTCCAACAAGGGGGCCTCAATGGTTGTCTTCTAGGTGTCCTACGAGGATTCCTAAAAGTGGGTAAAAAGGGCTCCAAAATGGGTCAAACCCTAAGAAAAATATGTACTCTGGATTTAATCCTTTGATTACTTCCTCTCTGGCCTATAGGGTGGAAATTAAGGCTATAACACCTACCTTAAATTCCCTACATTGAGGTGATTAGGAACTATTCAAATATATGATGCCATATTATTTGAATAAAACTCATTAGGTATTTGTTGTGTGGTTACTCAATGTAAAATGATTGTTTTTATTAAATAAATCCCACTTTGTGGTTGGTACTCATTAATAACAATACCACAAGCAATTATGGTTTTGTTAGTGAGAAACCATTAATAGAGGTATAAACTTATGTAGTGTTTTGTCAACTGTTTTTATTGTATTTCATCTCTACTCATTTGGAGGTTTCCCCCTAAAAAAGTCCAATGAACATTTCTCTTGTTTAGATGATCAATGTAAGGGTTTGCATTATATAGGTTCAATACTTTTATTTCTCCTATTTTAACTTATGAGGTTTATATTTCTTCTGATATAGATCATAATTTATGGTTTATATTGATTAAGTACACTAGAAGTGGTAATATATATCTCTCTTATTCCAATATGCATCCAAATTTAAGAGAATTGTTTCTAGGTTAGAGACGTGTTACAACACCTTTAAACACAATGGTCTATGATTCAGCGGGTAAAAATGCAACTCAAAAGCATACATGCAAGGAATAAAAGTGGAGTCAGTTGGTTGGACATCCTTGTACACCTCTACTGGTAATTGTCAAGTAGAACCACATTACATGGAATTTGTATATAAATTCAGTCTTCCACTTACCTTCGAGTATATATAAATCCCCCTAAGGACACCTAAAACCATCATTACATAAACCTACAATATTTATATAACAATCATATTTTCATGGTTTTTCTTCAAATTATATTAAAATGCAAAATAAAGTTAGAGGCTTTAGTTGACACTAGGTGATATGTGCTTTGTCTCCAATTCATCTAGTGCACTATTCAAAAACTGATGATTATTTGGCCTTTGAATGTGAGGGCTTGAGTTTTCAAGACACCAAAAGAATGGTTTCTTATGGGAGGATCTCTTATGTTCAATCTATTTCAAACATTAGTATGTTTCTTATAATAACTCACCATAATGAAAACAACACACACACAATTCCATAAGTATGCAATCAATAGTGTTATGGGAAAAATGATATGCACCATGTAATAAGGACATGCATTAATATATATATATGTTACTATGAATATAGTCATATGTGCATGAGATCCAAGCTATGCTCATTCCCTTTTTTGAGGTCAAGTGTTTTAGAGTGATAGGAGTTGCATTCCCTAGAAGGATTATGTTTCTCCAGTGTAGTTATGCACAATAAGTGCCATATACATGGAAACATCATTTGAATTTTCCTTTCAATTATGTCTCTACAACCAAGAAAAATATTATCACGATTTTACCAAAAACAAATTGGAGCAAATTCTAAGGGTTAAAAACATTTATTTTCTCCTAAACATTTTGTTGTCTATGACAATATCATCACCATTTCATTCTACCACTATAATTTTCACCCTTGATTTTGTCATGAGGGTAAGTATAAATAAGGAGGTTTTGGAAGACCAGAGGAGGTTTATTTACAATGTGAATTTCAATGCATGCAAAGTGAGTTTTCATAAAGGAGATGGTGTTATTGAGTACAAGGCATGGGAGAACCTCCAAGTTAGAAATGTTGTTAAGGTGGAGAAAAAAAACCTTTTCCTTGCTAATTTACTTCTTTTCTCATCCAACATTGAAGATGGCATCTTCTATGTCGAAAACAACCATGAGTTTGGATTAAAAAGTAAACTGGAAGGTCAAGAGGTTTTTGGAATCAGTTCTACCCCTTTGAAGATAACAAGTCCAAGGAATTCAGATCAATAATTAAATGTAACTATCCTAGCCCCAAATAATATAGTTTTAATGGAAATTTTGAGTTTCAAAGATGGGCTTATCCTATTGGTTTTGATCTAGTTCTTCTCAAAGATTTTAGGATCCATAATATTCAATACATTTATGCAGTGATGCAATTTAGTGGCCATGAGATCAAAGTGATTCAAAATAGCATGAAATCCCCTTCATAAAGAAGTAGCATTAAACAAAATATGGGCAAGAGACACCCATGGACATCTTGAAGGGGAGGGTTTGAGTTTTTAGTTTCCCAAGGGAGATTTTCCCCTCAAGGGTTCATTCAATGACCCTCCTCCTTCCATACCCCAACTACAACCTTAATAGAGAATGATGGGAACCTCTTCCATCATTATTGGAAGACCTACTACACATTAGATGGACCCATTGGTCATGTATATGCAACATCAACCCTATATGTATTGCACGATGCTTCCTCCTCACAATAGAATTCAATAGCACATGTGGTAACAACCTCATTCTCATCCTCCTCCTCATAATCAATAATAAAAACAACGATACTCTTGGATTTTGCAATTTATACATATTTCTAGAGACTTTGAATTTTTTCCTGTCTTTCTTGAACCCCAAAATCCAACCTAAATTGCCTATGTTTATCGCTTCCCTTGTACTATTTTCTTTCTATTCTTACACAAAGAAATAATTTCTTATGTTTCCTTCTTCATGGTGTATAAAGGATTTCATTCATAATCAATGAAATGTTTTATAGTGTTTTCCTTATTGTTGGGTTGGTGTTTTGACTATTTTTTCCAATGGATGAATCCTTTTTGCATACGACATTATATATTCTATGCTCTCATTTAGCCATTTTAAAGGTATTGTCAAGATTTATACATCAATTCGCCATGGAATCGCACAAAGTATGTATTATCATCGTTTTTGCAATGGTTTTATGATTAGTTCATCAAAGTTAATTGATTATGAAGATCTAACATTCTGGTTTGCTTGCAATAGGTCAGAATCGCGATACAGACATTCATCTGACCCCTTTTTTAGACAATCAACTTCGAGCGCAATTTGTGGGAAGATGAAGCTGAATCAGAAAAATATGGCAAATGGGTTTTGTGCCCAATATGACCAATTAGGTCCCATTTTAGTTGTTTCCTAAAATTGTGGAAGTATTGAGAGAAGTTCGTGGTTCTCGATCAAGCCCTCCAACTCTCAATCTGGCACTCCATCCAACACTCCATCCGGCACTTGAAGCGCAGAGGAGTTGGCGGTTAGTACATTGACGAAATTTGATGGACGGATCATGGATATGGGTTTTATGTCCCCTTATTCCCTCCATACATGGAGCTCGACACATCTTGGATTGGGTAGTTGCAGCGACCGCTGAGTGGCAAACAAAGACTGTTAAGAAATATGTGGTTGTTAGAATAAATTTAATGAATTTACTGCTTTTAGAGAGAGTTGACCCTTCGAGTGGTCTACCTATGAAGCTCTATAAACATCTATAAATACCACTATCCATGACATGAAGAAGAGAGAAATTTTATTATTTTATACAAACATTATCACCATTTTGTTATATACTTTGTTTTTATGATAAATTCCAGTGCTACGTTAGCTTAGCAACTGTGTTTTCCTGTTGGAGTGTTTCCATGACCTTCTGGGGGGGCCACAAGTGGTCTAGGTGATTTTTGTACTAATACATATTTACAGTTATATAGTTTCCTTTCATATTTCTTAGAATTCAAAATTTCTTCTTTACTGTGTAAATTTCTCAATTTCAATTGCTTGTTGTGTGTATATTTTAATTACAGATCGTGTGTCTAATTCATCTTCCTGTACTTCATTTCTTATTTGGAGATTTCTTTCTGAATTGTGTATATCATAGAGGGACGTCCATGGTTGCGTGTTAATGATTGGCCTCCTAACATTTGGTTTGCAGGTTGTAGAAGTTGTTTTACTACACAATTATGTCTTTTTCTTCCTAGCTGTAAATTACTCTGCAGAGTAATAATTTAGATAGGTTTATTTGCAATTTCAAATACTCTCTGTAGGTTTGTTTCATTTGTTAATTTTTCTTCAACATGATAGGATAGAAATGGATTTTGAGTTATGATTTCTAGTAGCATATTGGTTGATTTTGAGTATGACCTTTAATGATAGCTTAGTTCACTTTAGGTTATGATTTTTAATGAAATCTCAATTATGAATTTGATTTGTGATTTCTAATTAGCATTAGCTAAAAGTTTGTAGGTTTTCACATAATGTTTTTATTGTCATCTTAAGTATGAATTTGAATTAGGAATTTGAATTAGGAATTTGAATTAAGGGTTAATTATGAGTTTATATATTTTCTTGACTTAGTGATTTTGAACAGGGTACTTTCCAGCAATTGTATGATAAAGTGACTGATTGATGTTGAATCTTTTTTTGCACAATGTTTAAAGATCACATGGATTCCAAGAACATCCAGTGTTACTTTTATGATGGAAAAACTCTCTACAAACTGCCTTATCCATACTTTACATTTCTCTATAGAAGTTAGCATTGAATTAATTCCACTTCAACTGTCATTAGTAGTTATATTCCATCATGATGTCATTCGCCATCGAAGACACAATCATCACATTTGAATACTTCTTTTTACTGCAAGATAGAAATAGTTTTGATAGATTATAATTTGAATATTGCTATAACACTCTTAGTTTTAGTTAGGTAGATTAATGTTTATTCTTTGCAGGATAGAAATAGTTGTGAGTTTCTTTAAGAATAGAGTTCACTTGTCAAGATATTTTTGATAGATTAATTAATTACTTGCTTACTTTCTTGTTCATTCAGAGGTAGATAGATCAAATAATTTAGAAATAGATTATTTGTTGTTTCCATATTCAAAGAGATATTAAATAGATCAAATATATTTGAAATAGATAACTTGTTATTTTCTTATTTAGAGATAGATTAAACAATTCATATTCCTAGATTGTGTAAAGCTACTTAGGTCAAATAATTCATAGTTCTAGAATTGCTTAAAGTTCTTCATTATTTGACTTTATTGGCATTATATTAGGTGAGGCTAGGTTATATTAGAGATCTAGGTCTGCACATACAGTGTTGGCACCTCGAATACTACGAGCCCCAAGTTGACAATTTAATGTTGAGTTAGATGGTATATATTTTACTCGACACTTATTCTCTTTCCCATCAATGCATGATGATTTTAGTTTATAGTTACCGTAAATAGAATCAAATTTGTAGAATTTATTTTGAATCTTGATGTGATAAAGACTTTCTTAAATTACAAATCCCCAAACTCATCATTGGGACTATAAGTCCTCTCTACATATTCCATACTTTTGACCCTTTTCACTATTTTTTTCCTTTTCTAATCACTAATAATTTTGCAAAATGTGTAGGAAACATGATTTGTTAGATGATTTCATGAAACAACTTCATGAAAACTCTACACGATATTTTCATGATCCTTTCTTATAAATTCTTAGATGTTTTCAACATCCCACTTTATAGTGCACACATCGTGCATCAATACTTTGTACATATCAAAAATCTGCACCACGCACCAATAGATTCTATGCATAATAAATATGCACTGTGCAACCCCAATACTTAACACACATGTCTATTTCATGCTAATATTTGGCTATACAAGTCTAGTGTTGAACCAATTGTTATGATACCAGATTGTAACATCCCAGCCTCCTAGGTTGGTCCACATCAAATAAATACTTCCAACCTCAGTTCTGATACTATAATATAACATTACCCACCTTACTGCTAAGCAACAATTCCTTAAAAAGGCTAGTGTGCAGTTAACATTAAAATGAACAAGCTCACTTGAGAAAGTGTGCGTAACCCAAACATGTTTTCTCCACACCACATTTCCTCCTGTTTATACAGATTATAACAATGGAAGTAAATTGAATAAAAATTGTGTACCAAACCATATGGAGCACCCAAATACCACGACGTGAATAACTATTCTGATTCCACTTGCAGGTCTTTCTTTCCTATGTATGCAGACTGTGTTCCAACTCACACAATGGATCTAGTAATTTATGCACACAAATCACTTTCCACATGCATGATACTTCTAGCCTCACTCAGGAAGATCTTTACCATTTACGAGAATTATCTTAACATAATTTATTCTTGAACTACAATACTCAACATATACAATAACTATGCTAAATAATCACATCACACTTACATAATAGATAACATTAAAAAAATAAAATCCATTAATCATGTACATCATTATGCAAGTAATAGATCATAAAAAAGAAAAATGAATAAGCACACAATAAACATAAAGCACATAAGAACACTTATCGTTTATGAAAATTCACCAATTGCGTTCATGGCTTGGACGTTACTCCTATCCATAGACGTTGTTGCTCATAATATTTCTGCAACATTTCACCCTTGATTTGGGGCTCAAACTCCACCAGGGTAAAATAATTCCTAGTGCCAATCTATGGTCAAACAAACAATTGAATTTCTCATTCCAAGGTGTCCACTGCTACAACTAGCCTATAGTCCCTCATTCCCCACATGCTTTTCCCACCCCAGGAAGTGTTTCCCCTCTCTGATTAATGGTCCTTCAACTTCCCCACTTCCCTTATAGGGCTTCAACAACAGTCCATATCAGGAAGTATTCGACCACTACAAGTAATGCCCAATGCACCAGGGAAAAATTCCCAACCAATCTCTAACATGGAGAGATTTCTCATGGGCATGAAAACCCACCTCTTAAACAAACCACAGGTTTGAGAACCTTCTTCTGCAATATTAATAAGATTTTCCCTAGCACAAGATTAATCCATTATCATAACTAAAACAAAATACAAACTTCTATCCTTCTGAACGATGGAGGAAAAACATGGATTTTCCCTAGAGTGACTATCACTAGAGGACTGATTATTCCCCAAACAAGGCCAACAATATATATTTCATTCTTTCAAGTCGACACTTGTCACCATTAGAATTAACTTTAGCCACTTTTTGAGCCATTTCCAATCCTCAGAAAATTAGGGTAAATAATATATCCGTAAAGATACACTTTTCAAAAATATTATTAAAATATTCCCCCCTTTTCCCTTTTTTGGTGGAGATTATCCCCTCGTCTCTTTTCATCTAATTCAGTTTACGCACAATGATGTAAGTATATTAATAACTTGACTATGATACACTTTACAAGAATAGGCACACTTCCTATTTGCATCTTGGATGACCAGCCCCATAGTCACACAGGCTCTCTAGCCTCAAAACATATACTTATATATATACATCACAATCATTACCACACACTTATTTGTGTGCATGAAACACTATGGAATATGTGAACCCTCTCTTTATGCACAATCCACATGTACTAGATCAGGTATGAACAACAATATGGAATGTGCACACCTTTTCTATGATAACTAGCCTTGCGCACTCGACAGTTGCGCATAGTACCAAAACTTGGTATCACAAATCACAAACCTATATGTACATTACATTGACACTTGTTTCCAACAGCTCACCAGCCTATATGTATCATTACATTTATCAATACTCAGGTGCATGCAAAACCAAAATGGCTCACCATCCTATATGCACAACTACAAATGGCATTTCGATTAGGGACATTATACAAATTGAGTAAATGTACTTTTTGTCAAAAGAATATACATTTTTTGGGTCACATTGTTTTAGAAGATGGCATAGAAGTGGATCCAAAAAATAATGAAGAAATCAAAAGTTGGCTAGTGTCAACAAAATTTTCATAAGTTATATCATTTATGGATCTAGCTGGTTAATACAGGAGATTCATCGCGAGATTCCCCAATATTGCACACCCAATAACATATTTTCAAAATAAGGGATGAAAGTTTGAATGGAGTGCCAAGTGTGAAGAAAATTTTCATTGATTAAAGGATTTTCTAAGTAGTGCACCTATTTTAAAAGTTCCAGATCCAGATGAAGATTGTGTTATGTGTACATATGCATGCAAGGAAGAGCTTGGTGGAGTCCTTATGAAAAATGGATATCTAATTTTTTATGAGTTCATAAAATTGAAGGAACATGAAATAAATTATTCCACACATGACTTAGAGTTGGAAACCATAGTGAATGATTTAAGGATGTGGAGGAATTACCTCATAAGAAAAAAAAATGAATTAAGAATAGACCATAGCGATCTGAAATACTTTTTTGAACAACCAACACTAAATACCACACAAACTAGATGGCTAGAATTTCTTAGCGAGTATGACTTCAACATCAAGAACATAAAGGGAAAAGAGAACAAGGTGTCTAATCCACTCAGTAGATGGATGCATAAAATGCATGCTATAGCCAATAGTATGTACATGACATATTTAAGAGATATAATTTTAGAGGTTATAACAATAAGAAAACATTATGTGTAGGTTAGAGAAAGATTACATGAGAATGATATACAATGGAAATAAAAGGATTACAAGTTAGATGATGATGGAATCCTCTCATTCCGGAACATAATTTATGTTCCTAATTCTCAGGAATTGAGAAATTTATTTCTAAAGGAGATGCATAATGTACCATATGATGGATATCCAAGATACCATAAAACTATTATAGTTGTAAGAGGAAAACATTTTTGGCCTGGTATGAAGAAATATGTCACTGATTATTTTTCTAGATCCATGGAATGTCATAAGGTAAAGGCTAAGAATAGACATCCAGTGGGGCTTCTGCAACCATTTCAAATTCCTGAATGGAAAAGGGAAGTTGTTACTATTGTTTTCAATACCAAATTTCCTAGGATAGAAAGGAAACACGATTCCATCTTGATAGTGGTGGAAAAACTTACAAAGGCTGCACATTTCATTCTAGAAAAAGTAACTCATAAGGAAGCCAATATTCCATAAATTTACATAAGAGAAATTGCTAGGCTACATAGTGTGCCCAAGGCAATATTGTCATACTGAGATCCCAAGTTCACTTTGAATTTTTGGAAGGGTTTGTTTAAGGGATTTGGGACAAATCTGAATTTCAGTACAACATATCACCTAAAGTCAGATGAGAAGAAATGAAGAATTAATCGGATAATTGATCATATGTTGAGAATGTATGTAATGGACCAACCTTCTAAGTGGGAGGACTACATCCATTTATTTTAGTTCACTTACAATAATGGGTATCAATAATCATTAAAGAT
>SNQJ01S0007915.1:81325-100122 GCA_010110895.2 Picea sitchensis | reverse complement strand
CACTTGTATAGTGTGCCCCGCACAAAATAATTGATATAAAATTCTGAAACTCGCACCCAAAATACTACAGACTGTCCACGATCCAATGCAACTAGTCCCACACAATTTGGATACTCTAGGAATAAGTTATGATTGTTTTACCTAGAACACCTTGTTGAGACTAGCCAATAGGACTAGTCAGATACCCTATCTTACATAGTGTTTATATACAAATTTAAGATGACCCAGAAGCTTAACTTTTTACCACAGATAAATCACTAATTTCTGTAAATTACATTTGGAGCTCAGGCTCTGAAATGTTATAGAAATTTTGTTATAGAGAAACTTCTACAAAGACTCATTTCAGGATGATTCCAGAACCCTATCTTGTACAGGCTATATCTCCGAAATTATAAGGCCTCAAGAGCTAAATTTTGAAACCAACCTACTTTGATCTGTCTGATAAATACCCTCCAAGTCGTTCCTTCTGAAACTTTGTAGAAAAACAATTATAGGAAAAATGCCACGGTGTCTCAGATGTAGCAGCGAAACCCCAAGACCTTGAGCTCTGATACCATATGTTAAGAACCAAACATCAATATAGCATAGAAAAACCCCAGGAAAAGTACTGAACGCCTTGAAAAAGAGATAATTTCAGATAATAATCCTCTTTGAGGGGGCAACCTCCTTTTACCCCACTTAAATGTTCAAGTACAAGATGATTTAAAATGAAAATGTCTCCTTGGTATATATAGGAGACTAGGAGGTATAATTACAACTAATGGCCTAAAGCCGACATAAATAAAATAACATTACTAATCTAATATGCCCCAATTAAGGGGTAAGGGCCCAATATTAGGGCTTAACAATAATTCAGAAATAACTTATTTGTTGTTTCCTTATTCAAAGAGAGATTAAATAGATTAAATATATTTGAAATAGATTACTTCTTATTTTCTTATTTAGAGATAGATTAAACAATTCATATTCCTAGATTGTGTAAAGCTACTTAGGTCAAATAATTCATAGTTCTAGAAGTGCTTAAGCTCTTTATTATTTGAGTTTATTGGCATTATATTAGGTGAGGCTAGGTTATATTAGAGATCTAGGCCTACACATACAGTGCTGACACCTCGAAGACTATGAGCCCCGGGTTCACAACTTAATGGTGAGTTAGATGGTATATATTTTACTCAACACTTATTCTCTTTCCCATCAATGCATGATGATTTTAGTTTATAATTACCGTAAATACAAATAAATTTGTAGACTTTATTTTGAATCTTGATGTGATAAAGACTTTCTTAGATTACAAATCCCCAAACTCATCATCGGGACTGTAACTCCTCTCTACATATTCCATACTTTTGACCTTTTTCACTGATTTTGTCTTGTTCTAATCACTGATAATTTTGCAAAATGTGCAGGAAACATGATTTGTTAGATGATTTCATGAAACAACTTCATGAAAACTCTACACCATCTTTTCATGATTCTTTCTTATAAATTCTTGGATGTTTTCAACATCCCACTTTATAGTGCACACATCATGCATCAATACTTTATACATATCACAAATCTGCACCACGCACCAATAGATTCTATGCATAATAAATATGCACTGTGAAACCCCAATACTTAACACGCATGTCTATTTCATGCTAATATTTGTCGATACAAGTCTAGTGTTGAACCAATTGTTATGATACCAGATTGTAACATCCCAGCCTCCTAGGTTGGTCCACATCAAATAAATACTTCCAACCTCATTTTTGATACTATAATATAACATTACCCACCTTACTGCTAAGCAATGATGCCTTAAAAAGGCTAGTGTGCAGTTAACATTAAAATGAACAAGCTCACTTGAGAAAATGTGTGTAACCCAAATGTGTTTTCTCCACACCACATTTCCTCCTGTTTATACAGATTATAATAACGGAAGTAAATTGAACAAAAATTGTGCACCGAACCATATGGAGCACCCAAATACCACGACATGAATAACTATTATGATTCCACTTGCAAGTCTTTCTTTCCTATGTACGTAGACTGTGTTCCAACTCACACAATGGATCTAGTAATTTATGCACACAGATCACTTTCCACATGCATGATACTTCTAGCCTCACTTAGGAAGATATTTACCATTTACGAGAATTATCTTAATATAATTTATTCTTGAACTACAATACTCAACATATACAATAACTATGCTAAATAATCACATCACACTTACATAATAGATAACATTAAAAAAATAAAATCCATTAATCATGTACATCATTATGCAAGTAATAGATCATAAAAAAGAAAAATGAATAAGCACACAATAAACATAAAGCACATAAGAACACTTATCGCTTATGAAAATTCACCAATTGCGTTCATGGCTTGGACGTTCCTCCTATACATAGATGTTGTTGCTCATAATATTTCTGCAACACTTCACCCTTGATTTGGGGCTCAAACTCCACCAGGGTAAAATAATTCCTAGTGCCAATCTATGGTCAAACAAACAATTGAATTTCTCATTCCAAGGTGTCCACTGCTACAACTAGTCTACAGTCCCTCATTCCCCACATGCTTTTCCCACCCCAGGAAGTGTTTCCCCTCTTTGATTAATGGTCCTTCAACTTCCCCACTTCCCTTATAGGGCTTCAACAACATGCCATATCAGGAAGCATTCGACCACTACAAGTAATGCCCAATGCACCAGGGAAAAATTCCCAACCAATCTCTAACCTGGAGAGATTTCTCATAGGCATGAAAACCCACCTCTTAGACAAACCACGGGTCTGAGAACCTTCTTCTGCAATCTTAATAAGATTTTCCCAAGCAAAAGGTTAATCCATTATCATAACTAAAACAAAATACAAACTTCTATCCTTCTGAACGATGGAGGAAAAACATGGATTTTCCCTAGAGTGACTATCCCTAGAGGAGTGATTATTCCCCGAACAAGGCCAAAAATATATATTGCATTATTTCAAGTCGATACTTGTCACCATCAAAATTAACTTTAGCCACTTTTTGAGCTATTTCCAATCCTCAGAAAATTAGGGTAAATAATATATCCGTAAAGTTACACTTTTCAGAAATATTATTAAAATATTCCCCCCTTTTCCCTTTTTTGGTGGAGATTATCCCCTCGTCTCTTTTCATCTGATTCATTTTATGCACAATGATGTAAGTATATTAATAACTTGAGTTTGATACACTTTACAAGAATAGGCACACTTCCTATTTTCCTCTTGGATGACTAGCCCCATATTCACACAGGCTCTCTGGCCTCAAAACATATACTTATATATATACATCGCAATCATTACCATATGATTATTTGTGTGCATGAAACACTATGGAATATGTTCACCCTCTCTTTATGCGCAATCCACATGTACTAGATCAGGTATGAACAACAATATGGAATGTGCACACCTTTTCTATGATAACTAGCCTCGTGCACTCGACAGTTGCGCACAGTACCAAAACTTGGTATCACAACTCACAAACCTATATGTACACTACATTGACACTTATTTCCAATATCTCACAAGCCTATATGTATCATTACATTTCTCAATACTTAGGTGCATGCAAAACCAAAATGGCTCACCATCCTATATGCACAACTACAAATGGGGTTTGGATTAGGGACATTATACAAATTGAGTAAATGCACTTTTTGTCAAAAGAATATACATTATTTGGGTCACATTGTTTTAGAAGATGGCATAGAAGTGGATCCAAAAAATAATGAAGAAATCAAAAGTTGGCTAGTGTCAACAAAATTTTCATAAGTTATATCATTTATGGATCTAGTTGGTTACTACAAGAGATTCATTGTGAGATTCCCCAATATTGCACACCCAATAACATATTTTCAAAATAAGGGATGAAAGTTTGAATGGAGTGCCAAGTGTGAAGAAAATTTTCATTGATTAAAGGATTTTCTAAGTAGTGCACCTATTTTAAAAGTTGCAGATCCAGATGAAGATTGTGTTATGTGTACATATGCATGCAAGGAAGGGCTTAGTGGAGTCCTTATGAAAAATGGATATCTAATTTTTTATGAGTCCATAAAATTGAAGAAACATGAAATAAATTATTCCACACATGACTTAGAGTTGGAAACCATAGTGCATGATTTAAGGATGTGGAGGCATTACCTCACAAGAAAAAAATTTGAATTAAGGATAGACCATAGCGATCTGAAATACTTTTTTGAACAACCAACACTAAACACCACACAAACTAGAAGGATGGAATTTATTAGCGAGTATGACTTCAACATCAAGAACATAAAGGGAAAAGAGAACAAGGTGTCTGATCCACTCAGTAGAAGGATGCATAAAATGCATGCTATAGCCAATAGTATGTACATGACATATTTAAGAGATATAATTTTAGAGGTTATAACAACAGGACAACATTATGTGCAAGTTAGAGAAAGATTACAGCTGAATGATATACAATGGAAATAAAAGGATTACAAGTTAGATGATGATGAAATCCTCTCATTCCATAACATAATTTATGTTCCTAATTCTCAGGAATTGAGAAATTTAGTTCTAAAGGAGATGCATAATGTACCATACGATGGATATCCAGGATACCAAAAAACTATTACAGTTGTAAGAGGAAAACATTTTTGTCCTGGTATGAAGAAATATGTCACTGATTATTTTGCTAGATCGATGGAATGTCATAAGGTAAAGGCTAAGGATAGGCATCCAATGGGGCTTCTGCAACCATTTCCCATTCCTGAATGGAAAAGGGAAGTTGTTACTATTGTTTTCAATACCAAATTTCCTAGGATAGAAAGGAAACATGATTCCATCTTGATAGTGGTGGACAAACTTACAAAGGTTGCACATTTCATTCTAGTAAAAGTAACTCATAAGGAAGCCAATATTCCAGAAATTTACATGAGAGAAATTGTTAGGCTACATAGTGTGCCCAAGGCAATATTGTCATACTGAGATCCCAAGTTCACTTTGAATTTTTGGAAGGGTTTGTTTAAGGGATTTGGGACAAATCTGAATTTCAGTACAACATATCACCTAAACTCAGATGAGAAGAAATGAAGAATTAATCGGATAATTGATCATATGTTGAGAATGTATGTAATGGACCAACCTTCTAAGTGGGAGGACTACATCCATTTATTTTAGTTCACTTACAATAATGGGTATCAATAATCATTAAAGATGATCTCATTTGAAGCATTGTATGGCAGAAAATGAAACACAACAATAAGTTGGGATAACCCAACAGATATAGATGTGGTTAGGACAAAATTGTTAAAGGAAATGGAAGAAAGGATGGTAAAAATAGGGTAGAACTTTAAAGTTGCACAAGATCAAAAAAATAGGTATGCCAATAAAAATATAGCACACAGAGAACTAAAAATTAGAGGGCATGTGTTTTTAAAAGTTAAAGCCAAGAGAAGCTTGCTGAAATTGGGAAGTTTCCCAAAATTGGCAGTGAGATATTATGAGCCTTTTGAAGTCTTAGAAAATATAAGACTGATTATATACACTCTAGAATTACCTTCATCCATGACAATTTATAATGTGTTCCATGTGTCTTTATTAAAAAACTATGTACTTGATCCTAATCATGTGATTTATTGGAATGTGATCCAAGTGGAATACCAAGGGGATTTTCGAGTGGAACCAATACGTATCCTAGACCAGAAATTCAAAGTGCTCATGAAAAAATCCATAAGATTGGTAAAGGTTCAATGGAATTTCTATGGTCTTGAAGATGCTACACGACAGCACCAGGAATCCATCTGGGAAGCACACCCCCAGATGTTTTCAAATTTTGAAGAGAACTGAATGTACATTTGTACATAAATGAATGAAGAATCCATTTTGGCAACTGGATTTTCTGGAACCGCAACTATGACTTTTTCCTATCCAGCCAGTATGTGGGTTGAGGGAAAACGAGATATTATGGTTGGAAATGTGGTGTGATTCATTAAGTTGTGGAATTATCTAGTATTTTGATGTAATATTTTTTCTATATATATGTGAATGTGTAAACTGTATGGTTATGTGCACTAAGGATAGTGTAGTTTGTACGGGGGAAGGGGAATGCAACATCCCCATTTTCAAACCCGAAACTGGAGATGTATATTGTAAATATAGTATATGGTCGAGAGGAAAAGTGATGCAATACGTAAATGATGTAAATTGAATATAATGAATAAAATGTATTTCCAGTTGCAGATGTACATGGAAGGATATTTGGGGGCTAAGTTTCCACAATATAGGGAAAGGGTCCAAGGGTGTGAGTTACCAAAGTGTATTAAACCAAAACCCATTTCTTATTTATTTCTAAATTATCCTTACCATGAAACTTCCATTAGATGTTGAGTGTTCTAGAGACTAATCATTGAATTCATGTAAGAGGGTGGGTGTGAGAGCTACATCCCATAGTTATTGAGAACATGGAGACTGAGTATAATCATATTGGAGAAAAGTGCAAGTAAAGTAAGCAAGGAAAAAGGAGGAATTGCGTATGGGTAGACATAGAAAAATTATCATTCATGTTTTTGCATGTAGAGTAGTTTTTACATGTAGTTTTCAGAACAATAAGAAAGAAGGAAGTGTTGAAGCTTGAAGGTAGCTATTGTGGGTACATTTGGTAATTGTTTTGGAGATATGATATCATGGAAAAATGGGTTGCACGTGTGTGAATGAATTTTTATTCCTAAATTTCTAGGAGACGCAAGAGTCTTGTTGTTACGCACATTCATGTAGAAACTGTAGAATTCCTGAGGCCCCAACATATGAGAAGTGAAGGGGGATCTCATCCCTTGGGTTGTGAAGGTTGTGGGGAGGAGAGTTGGCAGATTGGAATCAGATGTGGGAAATTGATTGTTGAGAGGGTGACATTAGCTAGACTTAAGGACCACCATCTCTTGTGGATGCATAGCCCCATCTCGTGGGTCACTTACTTATCGAAACTGGAACAACGATTCTATGGTTTGGAGGAACGCCTTTCCTCTGCACCAGGTTGCATATTTTATAAAATAACAATTTTTATTTCCTGAGTTATGTATGTTAAATGATAATATAGTTGTTGTGTGTTTTACATTGATATATTCTAGTTATTACTACATGTTGTGTGTAAACTGATGCATACAATATGGTTGAATGTGCTTAGTTGTTGTTGTAAATGTTTAAGTACTTGCATTTTTTTTTTAACTAGTGCTAACAATTTCATGAGCTTGAATGTCACGTTGTTTGTCATTTCGCATTTATATATGTATGCCAGTCAATTTTAGTAGTAATGGTAACGAGTTTCTGGTGTGGTACTCAAATCAATGCATGTGCTGGAATAGTTACCGTGTGCAGTACAAAGATGGTCACACACATGGATTGTTCCAATGAGGACTTGGAATTGTTAACAGTTTTGTATCATGAATTTTTATTTAGTCGTTTTAGTAGTGGCATGACCCAGATTGGGGTTAGGGTTATGTTACAATTATGGACCAAAAAAAATTGATACTATTATTACAATGAAATTATTGCCAATTAAATTTTAAAATACAATAAATAATGTTTACAAAAATTCAAATAAATATTTCTTAATAATATTTAGAAGAAAACTATATTTAATATTTAAATAAAAATTGATATTTAAAATAATAAAATAATTTAAATATCAATAAATATTGTAAAACATATTTATCATAATAATAATAATAATCTATTTTAATGTCACTGCTAAGCCACACCAAATTGGTGTATGAGACCCCCTTGTTTGTGGGACAAGGGACCCCCTTTGCCCAACGATTTGACTGTTAAAG
The DNA here is from genome assembly GCA_010110895.2 of Picea sitchensis. Lineage (NCBI taxonomy): Eukaryota > Viridiplantae > Streptophyta > Pinopsida > Pinales > Pinaceae > Picea > Picea sitchensis. The sequence continues at coordinate 92,318 of SNQJ01S0007915.1, read as the reverse complement.
TCTACGGAGGTATACATACCCTACCCCCCTCTGGATTTGAACTTGTTGCCTCTTAAGAGGAGACATACATCCTTAACCATTAGGCCCACTCAGGCTGTATATAATTTGAACAAATTTGTTCAATTATGCTTAAAAATATTTTCATAATATAGATAATTAATAATATCAACTTTTATGTAATTCTAAAAATTTATTTTAATATATTTCATAACTAGAACATGAATTAAAGATAAATTCCATTTTATATAATGTTTATATTTATTAAAAGAGATGATAACATTAAAAGAAAGATTAACAAACATTTAATATTAAAGTTTTTATTAAAAAAATATTCACATTTTATTTTAAATATGATAAATAATTTTTAATTGTTATAATAAAATTAAATATATAATTTTATTTAATTTCCAATTTGGTCTCAGTGGAGTGGACAATCATCATCATCATCATAATACAATCTAAAATTAAATTTAGTATTTATAATTTTTTAAATTTAAAATTTAAAATTTTACTAAAAATATGATGAATAATTTATAATTGTTTCATTTATTACAATAAAATTGAATTCATAATTTTCTTTAAAACTAAGTTTCATATATCAAAATACATTGTAAAACTAAATTTTACTCTGTCCAAATAAAATTCTTGAACATTTGTTTCAAAAATAATTAACCCAACTTGGATAAATAAAACTTCTTTTGCAAATAAAGATGTAAACATAAAGGGCTTCATACGAAGATTAATTTAGTACCTCACTCACACAAAAAATAAGTAAACTTTTTTTTTCACAAGAACTTATGGATTTTATTCATTAAAAGGGTGCGACCAAGACCACCAAGTACACAAACATCAACCAAACCTAAGATTAGTGCACTTTTGAAGAGGGTAAACATTGTAGTAAATATCATTGATACAAAAAGAAAAGAAAACCATATATAATATATAGAAGTTTTATCGTTTGGAACATGTTCTTGATATTCCAAAGGTGAAACTAGGGCATTCTAATATGGAATTCCAGGCACATCCATCCTAGATGAGCTTCCATTAATTAACACAAATCCAGAGTTAAACTAAGAATATTGAAGTTTCATTTCCTCCAATTGAGTCCCGAGAGACAGTACTTCATCTTATAGCTAGCCAACCAACTCTCGATGTTGCACAAGGACGTCCATAATGAATGAAATAGTGGAATTAAGTGCATTTACCAAAATAAGTAGCCTTTGATGACCCAACATCTCCTTTTCCTTCATTATCTCATCCCGATTCTCTCTACATATTCCACGTTCCATGTCTACCATATTACCATAAGCCACAAATATTTCAATATTACCCATGTCCAACTTCTTGAACCTATCCCAAAGTGCAAGACAAATAACGAACCCACTAGGATCAAGAGGGAGGATAGATAGATCCAACAAAGAGAAAACGTAGATGACCATAGAAGAGGAGGTAAAAAAACAACAATCTAACATCACCAAGAGAATCCCAATTATCGTTGTACTATCCATTGGTTCACATCAAAATTTAATAAAATCCTTCCAACCATGCCACATTGAATAAAAATAAGAGTCAATTATCTTGAATATACCCTCCAAGAATGTAGTCTTTAATTTCCCATGTGATCTCCTAGGCGAGTTGGTGAAATCTAAACTGTCCTCCACACTAATTTGTACTTTAACCCTTCTTCCAATATCATCCATGATGGGAAACTTCCATTCATATGACATCGCCCTGTTGGCAGCCAATTCACATTTTATACTGTCCTTATAAGCTGCCTACACCATTGTTTTTCAAACCTTAAATTTTGTCACAATTCTTAAATAAAACGACACTATTATTTTTTCACTATTTGCACACTTACCTTTGTTCTTGTTTTCATGACTGCAAGCGTGAAAACTTGCTTTTCGAAGTTGCATTAAAATCGTCACTGAGTTGTCATTATCATTCTTGTCGATATTCCCATTGCATTTACAATTTACTTATCGTTATATAGTTGGCAAGACCCCTTGATCTGTACTCATTTGGCATTCGTTGATTGATTATATAATTTTGTTTTATGAGTGATTGAGTTTGTGATGCATTGGTGATTGGGTTTACATGCTCTTGGATCTATTTACTTGGCACATTGGTTTCATGAAAACACATTAGTGTCATGGTTAGACCCTTGGTATAAATTGTTTCATACAACACATGTCATATAATCAAACCCTTGGTATTGGTTTCGATTCATTTGTTCAGTTTTAAAGCTATGATAAAACTTTGCTCACACAAATGTTTAATCCACTTACCATTGATTTCATTGGCTAATTGAATGGCATAATTTTTAACATATGCATATTGGTTTGAATAGTTATTAGTGCCGATGGTTGTACTATGGATATGATTGTTGTGCATGGGCCAAAATAGCTCCACCACCTCGCACATTCGGGCATTAATGCCTTTCCCCTTTCCTGGGTTACCTATATTAGTTTTCGGGTAAGCCTGTGAGTTATTAGACCATGCGTTAACCCTACCCAAACCCCTGTCCACTGTGTGTTCTCTCTTAGCTATTGAAGGGTGAATTGAACCCCCATGGTGTTCAGAGTCAGTTTTGGTTTCATTTTTTCCAGAGAAGACTGCTTAAGACTACCCCCGTAATTGCCCCCAGAGTCACGTGTTTGCGTGAGCGATTCTGGGCAAGCGGTTTTGGATTAGATCAAACTGTTGAAAACCCAGAACTGAATTTAGCCCCTTTACCTTCATGGTGGGTGGTTTCCTCAGAATTCAAGTTGTTATAGAGATGTAGCTCGTGTTTTGCAGGTCAATTTTTCAGATCCTCTCTGTGGCTGTAAGGTTCGTTTTGGGTCTGTATGCATTTGCCAGAATGCATATCACTTCTCTAGACCTGTGCTTCAGAACTCCTTCCGCCCGTCTATCCTTGTGCCTCTTGGATTCTATCAAACCCTTGATCAATCCAAAGATTCATCAAGCAGTCTGTCAGCAAATTGCAAGACAACATGCTCTGTTCTTTTAATGGAGAGGCAACCACTGCCACTGTTAGCTCGAAATTATCTTGACCAAATCGAATCATTTTTCTATTGCCTAGGTATGTATTTCAACATCGTTTTAGCTTTATGATTTTTCTTGGATTAATATAATCGATTGGATTTTCTTTTAATAGCTCTATTTGTTTAGATTCAAAATAATTCTGTTGCTTTCATTTTCGTTATGAATCATGTACATAAAATTTGATTGCTAAAGTTAGACGCAGTTATGATTTGGTTAATGTGATTTCATTGTTCTCGAATTAGTTTAAAAGATTGATTTTTTTTCAATTGTGTTTTCTTTTGATTAGTTCTGTTTCCTTTTAATACACTAAAAACAATCCCGTTGACTTCGATTTACCAAAAAATGATTTTTATTTTTGTGTTGAATGAATATTTTCACTTTGATTGCGTTTGATCTGTATAGATAATTTCTTTACTAAAATAAGACACAACTGTGTTTTAATTGATATGATTTTTCTTTAAGCATAACGACTGTGTTGGTCCCAAATTGGTTTGATGTAGTTGTAAACTAAAAAAAATTGATCCTGTTAGTTTCGTTTTGATTCAATTATGATTTCTGTCTGTTTAAAATTGGCAAATAGAGCTGGCTACTTCTGACAAGATGCGATTTGCTTTGTGTTGATTTAGTGATCAAATATTTGTTTAAAGATTTGAATATAATTCTGTTGGTTCTGGATTGGTTTAACACAGTTCTATTTTCAAATTAGACCGGCTACAAAATCGCCAGATTCTGTAGCTAGTCTTAAAACTTAGATTTTTGTTGATTTTATCAATAAAATATCATCTAAACTTGTCTATTTGTGTCCTCTTTCAGGTACATTCGAATTGCAATGATCAATTGGGCATGTTGTGGCAGTTTAGGAGATATTTCTGTGATGTAGTTTTAGAGTTTAAGTTGTTAGTTTAAGTCAAAAATAGAGACTTGGGATATTATCCCAGATTTTTTGTAAAACTACTTTGATAATTCCCACAGGGATGTTTTACCCTGTGAGAAGTCTTTAAATACTTCTTATTTTTTGTAAACAATCATCATCCTCACTTGTGGGAGAACCAGCCTATGGATTTCTAATACAAACTGAGACAAGAGTTGATGTTTTGCTACAACTTTCACTTTCATAATATCAATCTTTTGTTTCAAGTTTATGCATGTCAATTTGCAGTTGATTATAGACTACTTTAGCTATCATAATCTATTGCAGGATGATGTGATTCAATTAAAGTGTTATCCATATCTGATTTATTTCATCAATTTTAAAAGTACAGCAATTGCTTGGTTTCAGTTAATGAATTACAAATTTCTCTTCTTCGTTAATTGAATCATTTTGTATAGATCTTTACATACAAATTTATCTAACTGTGAAGATTTATAAATCATAAGATTGTTGTAAATTTTTATGTCTTGTTTGTCCTGTAATTATATTGAAGAGCACAACAGCTTCCCGTTTACGAGAAGCTAGCGGATCATTCGGTGCGGGTTTCCTCCCTCCGATTAGCTGAGACAATCATCATACAGGACAAACCTGGAGCGTTTCTTCAGGTTAGCTTGTTATTTATTTAATAGTTTATTTGTTAGTATAATTTAAGTAGTTTAGTTAGATATATTTGTATCTTAGATTTGTAGTTAGAGTTAGTATTTTAGTTGTTTAGTTTAGTTAGTTTTTTGTTTTATTTATTTTCATAAAATTATAAAAAATCAAAAACAATAGCTCTCGCTGTCTTAGGACAGAATATTAATGAGTTTCTCAGGTTTCCATACAAATCTGTAAATTGTAAATTTTGTATATTTTGTGAATAAGATTTATTTCTGTTAGTAGTTAGATATTTAATTTCTTAGAGTTAGCATAGTATTAGATAGAATATTAGAATAGTTAGATTTGTTTAGTTTGGTTTAATAGCCATTTTAGTTAGATTAGTTTATTAGTTTGTTTTAATAGTTAGTTTTAGGTAGATTAGTTAATTTAGAGTAGTTTTCTTTTGTTTTCTTAGGACTTAGATCGGCTAAGGGAGCCGCTAAACCTATCAGGGTGGTTCATTCCAAATGTCTTGGGTTATTTAGAAAACCCCGAACCGGTTCCACTCTCCTTTTTGATGGACGATCAATTTCTCCCATCAACAAATGGCGCTAGAAGAAGGGTCGACTGACAAGATGGGCTTGTAGGAGCCTTTATTTTAAGTATATTCAATTTCCCCCATGGCTCCCCAAATCACTGTGTTGGAACATGCTTTCAACTTCTCATTACCTGATGTTCCCAACAAGACAGTCTCATGCTTGTCCAAACTCACCTTTGATGGTGAAGACAATACATCTTCTAAAAACCACCTTAACAAGTTTTGGTGGAAATGCATCAAACATGACATCTCAGATTTAGGAGTTTTATGCAAAATTTTCGCTTTTACTTTTAGAGGTCGGATCAAACATTGGTTTGAATCCTTTCCTACATGTCACATTTTTGATTGGTTTCAATTTGTAGATGAGTGTCTAAATGATTTTGAAATTTATGATTTTGATCAATTATGTGAAGAATTTCATACTTCGCTAATCAACGACAATCCATCTTCAGAAGGTTTTTTGACAAAAGTCTATCATATCCTCTGTAAATTTAATCTCGATGGCATGTCATTGGAATTAAATCTCTTCTATGATGCTTCCATCCCTTCCATCCATTCATGTTCAATCACGAATGAAGAACCAATTGCAAATCCTATCACTCAAATGCAAGAATAATCTTCTTCGCCAAGAAGAGAAGAATTCGTCCGATAATGTTGAACAAGCTAGGGAGGTAGAATCTATTGACCAGGTCCTTATTGACAACCAAATTGGTTTTTCCTTCGAATCATTGTTTCTTTAGTCTTCAAACAGTATGGAAGAAGATTCATTTCTGGCTCAAGGTGAATATCCTCATTCTTTTAACTCATGCTCTAATCAACATTTGGAATCAGTCATTGAAGAACACTTAAGTGACGAAATTCATCTTGAATGTTCTAGTACTCCTATGAAACTGATTAAAGAAGAACACATACAACTAGAAGAAGAAACCTTAAACCTTCNATTATGTTGAGGAATTCGTCACCAAAACAGAGTAAGAGTTTTAAAGAAAGTGAAGAGAATTGTCTTCAGAATACCATTGTTGATTATCATAGTTCAATAGATTATTTTTATCTTCTTATTTCTAATTCCTTTTATTCTTTATATCTTGATCTATTCCTAGATTCTGGTGGACTTGACATCTTACGTACAACATCCTACTCTTTTCCACCACAATCATATCCTTTTGATATGCTAAATTTTGGTAAAATTAATTCCGAGCATAACATTGATAAAACCGGATTTGACGCTTGTTCACCTTCATCACTCACATGGGAAGAGGACATGTTGCGAGATGATTTTACACAATTTATTGTTGAAAAAGACAATGCACTATATTTTATGAAGATCAAACATTCTAAGTTGCATATTCATTCTTTGCTTAGCTCGAATCTTAATGTTTATCCTTCACATTTTGAAATGATCAATCTCAACGAAGGAAACATTCAACCCAATGATCTAATTGATTGCACTAATTCTCCTATGATGAGTTTCCCATTGATAAATTCGTTTCATCAAAGTCATGGTTTGCATCCCCATTTTTGTGACAGGATCTTAGGATGGCTTGAATATTCATATATAAAGAAATTTCATAATAAATACAAAGTTGTGCTTGCTTTCTTTTCACCTAAGTATCTTGGAAGTAGGCTTGACATATTTCTTTTATATCCTCCATGTGAAGAAATTAATGAACACTTAGAGAATTGTCAGGAGGATGGGGCATTTCAGCCTTGGTTGATGGTTATTCCATTTCCTCGTAATCCTGACAAGTTTTTCAAACCTACTTACACTCGCCCTTGCCAATATGACCCTTATCACGACAAGATTGTGCAATGGATGGAAGATTCGTACAACAAGAATATCCAAGGAAATGGTAAGATCATGCTTACTTTGTTTTTAGATGATTATTATGAAGGTAAGTGTGATATGTTTCTATCATTTGTTGATATATTATCATTCTTATTAGTAATTCTTGATCTTGTTTCCATTGCAGGATTAGAGTTATTCCGAAGGCTACATTAGAAGCATGACTTCACGTAGTATCCTAATTCGTTTAATAGTTAGGGTAGGTTTAGGAATAGGTTTTTCTTTCAGTTTTATTTCTCACTATTTCTCTTTGTAATAATGCAATCATGAATGCAAGTGGGCGCACCACGAGAACCATAATACGACTATTGTCAGGGAAGTCCCCTTGATCCTTTTTCTCTTTACTTCTAGTTGAACGTTTATTTTCAAAAAATGTCGTATCGTCATGAAAATATTAAATGGAAAGTAAAGAGATAAATAAATCTAAATCAACCCTGACCCAAGGTACCATGAGTAGGATTGTTTTCCCATCATTCAGGATTTTCCTACTTTCTTTTAGTTTCCCAAGGGATTTGTTGCATGAGGTTTTCAGATGCACCTTCTGTGCATATTTGTTTTTTGTTTTTGTTGTTTGGATTTCTTTGCTTTCCAATTTTTTTTTTCGCTGGTGTGTTTTGATTTCTCCCTTATGCTTACTAGTTTTTGCTGTTGAAATACACATACCTGCATTATGAACTAGTCAGACAAAGAAAACAGAAAATTCTTCTTCTGAAATGACTGTTGAAAATTTGTCTAAACATCAATTATAAACTACTTATGAAACTTACATCTATGTTGAAAAAACTATTGTTTGAAAGAAGTTAACTGATTTCAATCTATGAGTAAAGCCTGTCACGATCATCTATTATCTTCTTACGATGTCCCTGTTCCTTAAGGGAATGACTCGGAAGATGTCTCCCTACCTTAGAAAGTTGGTTCTGTAAATGAAACATCTCTGGATATTAAGAAAGGACAGTTCTAAAAAAATTTGTTCAGGTCTATAAAAAAAATATGTGTTAAAATATCATAATTTTCAGCGTCACCCCGCTCAACTATATATCTTTGAAAAACAAAATAAATCATTAAAAGAGCTGTGGGAAGTGCTTGTAAACCTGCTGGGATGCTGAACAGGACTGCTGGTAGTGGGTAAATGCATGCATGACGCCAAGACAACTTCGTCGGGGTACTGAACAGGCCCGCTGGCAACGAAGCAATGCCGGGTATATGAAAATTCATAAATATAAAACCTCATGACCTTAAAATGTCCTTTATTCTGATCTGGAACTTCTTGGTAGGATATAGATATCAGAGTGGGTTAAATGGCAACCCTGTTGAGGCTATGGATGCCTGCTGGCAGCAATGGCTATGTCAATAGTATTGGAGATTTTATCTTTAATATCGTGACTCACTTGTCTTAAGACTGTTATCATTTTTCATCCTTTAAGCACTAATGGAATATTTGGTGAATGATGATGTTTACATGATTTTCTGGTTGTTGTTTTTGAGTTAGAAATTTTGTTATCCTAATCTGAATTTGTTCTTTTTGGCAGAGATAACTGCTTCTACCAGTGTGTCGCCATTGTTGGCATCCAATTCACATTTTTATACTGTCCTTATAAGCTGCCTACACCAGTGTTTTTCAAACCTTAAATTTTGTCGCAATTCTTAAATAAAACGACACTATTATTTTTGCACTATTTGCACACTTACCTTTGTTCTTGTTTTCACGATTGCAAGCATGAAAACTTGGTTTTCGAAGTCACATTAAAATCCTCACTGAGTTGTTGTTATCATTCTTGTAGATATGCCCATTGCGTTTACAATTTACTTATCGTTATACAGTTGGCAAGACCCCTTGATCTGTACTCATTTGGAATTCGTTGATTGATTATAAAATTTCGTTTTATAAGTGATTGAGTTTGTGATGCATTGGTGATTGGGTTTACATGCTCTTGGATCGATTTACTTGGCACATTGGTTTCATGAAAACACATTAGTGTTATGGTTAGACCCTTGGTATAAATTGTTTCATACAACACATGTCATATAATCAAACCCTTGGTATTGGTTTTGATTCATTTGCTCGGTTTTAAAGCTATGATTTAAAACTTTGCTTGCACAAATGTTTAATCCACTTACCATTGATTTCATTGGCTGATTGAATGGCATAATTTTTAACATATGCATATTGGTTTGAATAGTTATAAGCACCAGCGGTTGTACTGTGGATATGACTGTTGTGCATGAGCCAAAATAACTCCACCACCTCGCACATTTGGGCATTAATGCCTTTCCCCTTTCCCGGGCTACATCTATTAGTTTTTGGGTAAGCCTGTGAGTTATTAGACCATGCGTTGACCCTACCCAAAACCCTGTACACTGTGTGTTCTCTCTTGGATCCTGAAGGGCGAATTGAACCCCCATGGTGTTCAGAGTCAGTTTTGGTTTCATTTTTTCCAGAGAAGACTGCTTAAGACTACCCCTGTAATTGCCCCCAGAGTCACATTTTTGCGTGAGCGATTCTGGGCAAACGGTTTTGAATTAGATCAAACCGTTGAAAACCCAGAACCCAATTTAGCCCCTTTACCTTCATAGGGGTGGTTTCCTCAAAATTTGAGTTGTTACAGAGATCTAGCTCGTGTTTTGCAGGTCAATGTTTGAGATCCTCTCTGTGGTTGTAAGGTGCGTTTTGGGTCTGTATGCATTTGCCAGAATTCTTATCACTTCTCCAGACCTTTGCTTCAGAACTCCTTCCGCCCGTCTAGACTTGTGGCTCTTGCATTCTATCAAACCGTTGATCAATCCAAAGATTCATCAAGCAGTCTGTCAGCAAATTGCAACACAACAGGCTCTGTTCTTTTAATGGAGAGGAAACCACTGCCACTTTTAGCTCGAAATTATCTTGACCAAATCGAATAATTTTCCTACTGTCCAGGTATGTATTTCAACATCGTTTTAGATTTATGAGTTTGCTTGGATTAATATAATCGATTGGATTTTCTTTCAATAGCTCTGTTCGTTTAGATTCAAAATCATTCTATTTCTTTCAGTTTTGTTATGAATCATGTACATAAAATTTGATTGCTAAAGTTAGGCGCAGTTATGATTTGGTTAATGTGATTTCATTGTTCTCGAATTAGTTTAAAATATTGATTTTTTTTCAACTGGGTTTGCTTTTGATTAGCTCTATTTGATTTTAATAGACTAAAAACAAACTTGTTGACTTCGATTTACCAAAAAACGATTTTTATTTTGTGTTGAATGAATTTTTTTCGCTTTGATTGCGTTTGATCTGTACAGAGAATTTCTTTGCTAAAATAAGACACAGCTGTGTTTTAATTGATATGATTTTTCTTTAATCATAATGACTGTGTTGGTCCCAAATTAGTTTGATGTAGTTGTAAACTAAAAAAAAATGATCCTGTTAGTTTCGTTTTGATTCAATTATGATTTATGTCTGTTTAAAATTGGCAAATAGAGTTGGCTACTTCTGACAAGATGCTATTTTCTTTGTGTCGATTTAGTGATCAAATATTTGTTTAAATATTTGAATATAATTTTGTTGGTTTTGGATTGGTTTAACACAGTTCTATTTTCAAATTAGACCAGCTACAAAATCGACAGATTTTGTAGCTAGTCTTAAAACTTAGATTTTTGTTGATTTTATCAATAAAATATCATCTAAACTTGTCTATTTTTGTCCTCTTTCAAGTACATTCGAATTACAATGATCAACTGGGCATGCTGTGGCAGTTTAGGAGATATTTTTGTGATGTAGTTTTAGAGTTTAAGTTGTTAGTTTAAGTCAAAAATAGAGACTTGGGATATTATCCCAGATTTTTTGTAAAATTGCTTTGATAATTCCCACAGGGATGTTTTACCCTGTGAGAAGTCTTTAAATACTTCTTATTTTTTGTAAACAATCGTCATCCTCACTTGTGGGAGAAACAGGCTATGGATTTATAATACAAACTGAGACAAGAGTTGATGTTTTGCTACAGCTTTCGCTTTCATA
>SNQJ01S0007915.1:68790-81275 GCA_010110895.2 Picea sitchensis | reverse complement strand
TGAGACAAGAGTTGATGTTTTGCTACAGCTTTCGCTTTCATAATATCAATCTTTTGTTTCAAGTTTATGCATGTCAATTTGCAGTTGATTATAGACTACTTTAGCTATCATAATCTATTGCAAGATGATGTGATTCAATTAAAGTGTTATTCATATCTGATTTATTTCATCAATTTTAAAAGTACAACAATTGCTTGGTTTCAGTTAATGAATTACAGATTTCTCTTCTTCGTTAATTGAATCATTTTGTATAGATCTTTACATACAAATTTATCTAACTGTGAAGATTTATAAATCATAAGATTGTTGTAAATTTTTATGTCTTGTTTGTTCTGTAATTATATTGAAGAGAACAACAACTTCCCGTTTACAAGAAGCTAGCGGATAGTTCGGTGCGGGTTTCCTCCCTCCGATAAGCTAAGACAATCATCATACAGGACAAACCTGGAGCCTTTCTTCAGGTTATCTTGTTATTTATGTAATAGTTTATTTGTTAGTATAATTCAAGTAGTTTAGTTAGATATATTTGTAGCTTAGATTTGTAGTTATAGTTAGTATTTTAGTTGTTTAGTTTAGTTAGTTTTTTGTTTTATTTCTTTTAATAAAATTATAAAAAATAAAAAACAATAGCTCTCGCTGTCTTAGGACAGAATATTAATGAGTTTCTTAGGTTTCCATACAAATCTGTAAATTGTAAATTTTGTATATTTTGTGAATAAGATTTATTTCTGTTAGTAGTTAGATATTTAATTTCTTAGAGTTAGCATAGTATTAGATAGAATATTAGAATAGTTAGAGTTGTTTAGTTTGCTTTAATAGTGATTTTAGTTAGATTAGTTTATTAGTTTGTTTTAATAGTTTGTTTTAGGTAGATTAGTTAATTTAGAGTAGTTTTATTTTGTTTTCTTAGGACTTAGATCAGCTAATAGAGCCGCTAAACCTGTCAGGGTGGTTCATTCCAAACAATTTGGTTTATTTAGACAACCCTGGACCGGTTCCACTCTCCCAGTTGACGGACGGTCAATTTCACCCGTCAACACGCCCTCATGCGATGGAAGATTATTATTTTCCCATGTACCATATTTATTTAGTGAATCGAGAATGCACGAGCCATCCTTCGACTCAATATCAACGTCATCATCAACTAATGACACCCACAGAAGGCCAAAATGAGACAGTTTGAACACCGTATATTGTCAAAAATTGATCCTCACATATCTTTTCATGCATCCCCAATGCCCATGTAAATCATATGGGCCCCACCATGAATCGAATAGATATTCATTAGGGATGAGGTTATATCTTTTCTTCCCCATCGATCCACAAGGAACAACGGGATAACCAAATACTTTTGTTGTCCATTTCATCAGCTATGGTACTATTTTCTCAGAGAACATGGAAAATATGTGCAGAACATTGATAAGTTGAGTCTGATACATCCAATAAGGACCTTCAAATATATATCCTTTGGATCATACCCAATCAAAAAGTATCTTATAGTATTTTTTAAGTCACCCACAATGTTCAGTTGGAGGCTTTGTTGTGGCTTGGTGATTTGGGTCCCTTGAAAATAAACATAAGTCTTAGCCTTTTTATTTGAGGAGAGCCCAAGGTTCCAATATAATTCTACTTCCCAAGTTCCTCCAAAGCCATAAAGAACCCCCCCCCGACCACACCTACCTACCCTATATTTCCTTTAGAAACCCCATCAAAACAAAGCGTATAGCATGATTGAGAGATCAACTGATCCGCAATTCTATATGAAAAATTGAAAATAAAACAACATATCAGACTGAAACACGATCATGAAATGTTTCACAATACAAAAATATGTAGAGAATAAAAGAGAAAAACTACTGGAAGTAACAAGTAAATGACCATTGATTGTATTTCATCAAGAAGACACCCTTTTTATCAAAGTAGGTGATTTTTGTTTACAACAAAAACAAAAGACTTGCGTATTTTGTTTCTAACTGAAAAGTCTTGCTTTTATTTTTATTAATTAACTTCCTGATGAACTAACATGCTAATTATTTATTACGAAATGACGTGCTCAACTGGATTGGAAATGGAATATTACAATAGTAATTACTGACAATATGGTAATTTTTTCCTACTAGTTGGTGAACGAAGGTGGACGTCGTTCTTGGTGGCCCAATTCCTCCTTGTTTAGATCCAGAAGCATCCACGCTTCTGCTAGAAAATGGGAAAATTTTCACTGCATTCTCTCCAATGATTTCTCAAACTATGTTGGGATCATATCTGAGTGGGTACAATGGATGATGTTTTCCTTTGAATTGGTGCTTGTCTGGAACGAGCGACACATGATATTTTGGGTGAAAGAACAATGTCGTGTGAATTTTATGAGGCTTCTTTTTTTCACATTCTAGTGTAGCTGGTAATGCAACTACTACCTGAATATGGAACTGAGTGAAGTATGGGTAGAAATATGAGCTAAGTTGTGTTCTTGTTTTTGATGTGAAGACCCTGAAAGAGAGAGAGTGAGGGGCATATTTACCATATACTCATCCACTCGACACTGCTCAACTGAAGCTTCATTATCTTCCTCAACACTTCCTTTAAATACAATCTCCCTTGAAGAACAATGGGGGTGTCGAATACCTCATGTGTGATTTATCCCCACTATACTGCATTTGTAAGAATTTCATTTTCCTATAATATGTTTGGAAAAATAGGAACTGCCAGGAAAAGTGGTATAATATGTTGGCACTTGTGTTGGAGTACATAACCTACTAGTGAAGACTACAGGAACAAAAACCCTCTTTTCCATAAGAAATTTTGGAGACACACAAGGTAAATATGAAGATGGAGTAGGGTTGGAATTCAAAGGTTGGTCAAGTTGGCGTGTTATCACATCAGCCTCTTGTGGAGTGAGACAGTATGAAGGGATATTGGGAAAATAGGCTTCTGGAAGGAGATCAATTGTGTTATCAATAGAGAAAGACAAGGGCAATCTCGTGGATTGGAGGAAGGTATTGGAAACTTTTGGGAGTGAGGGATCCATGTCCTGAGGTGTTGGGTTAGTCATATGATTTGGTTTAATGGGGTGAACAAAACACAAGTAAACATATTTGTTTAGAGTTACTTTCTTAATGGCCGCTTTTTCGATCAGAGGTTGTGTGGAGTGAGGAGTAGAGGAGGTAAGTACATAGGTGTGTTCCTCATGTTGCAAGTGGTATTTATGGAGTTTGGAATTATAAATAATGTTCTGGGCCTATTGGTAGGGGAGTCCAAGTAACATGCCGACACAACCAAAAGTAGAAACATCACACACCATGGTATCTCAAAAAGGTCCAATAGAGAAGGTCATTATGTAACACTGAGAGACATTGAGGCATGGGCCTTCCTTTTGTACCTATCTGAGATGATATGGTTCATGGTGTGGATTAGTTGGGATTCTAGGAATTGGACCAAGTTCTGAGTGATGAGGTTCTTTTGGCTTACGTTTTCTAGGATGAGAGTGTCCAATTTGTGCTTAATTTGACAATTGAGGGTAAACAAGGGCACATAAGAGATTTTGTTTTCATTGGTAGTCATTATAATTAGAGATGGGTCAAATTCAGTAGGATTTTTGAGAGAAATGACTTCATGAGGGTCAGGGGAATCAAACTGAGAAAATTATGCAAAAATACTTTTTTGGGGGCGAAAGTTCTGAAGTGCCCAAGAGTCGATAGAAGCATGCGAGGTTGTCTTGTGGAAGGTACACCAGAGCATTGTTCAAGGTGTGGAGGTGTTGGTAGGGTTAACCTGAGAAGGACCAATAGTAGAAGTGTCATATCTGGGTTGGGGTGAGAAGATTTCAAGAGCCACTTTATGCTGGACAGCCAAGTCCCAAAGAAAGGCTTTGTCCAAGGAAGAACTCTCAAACAAATCAGCTTCATGACAGAGATGCATTAATAAACTAGAATTGAATTTGATAAATAATACCTCTTATGGGTCATCGATATGTAGTTGGATGCACAATTTGCAAAATATGTCGATGTATCCCTGGATGGACTGATTGACAAGTTGTCAGAGCTGGAATCATCTTGCAAGGAGGTTTTGGCGATAACCCGATGGGTAGAAGCACTCTCTAAGAGCCTGGCATAATCCATTACATGTCATAATGTGTGGTTTCTGTGTCTCAACCTGGTCTCCTCTGTCCATTACCTAGGAATAATTATCTAGCTGAGTGTCCCACCATATCTTCACAATTCCCTCGAGTTGCAGACCAAAAATTTGAAGCTTCATGTCTTCTATCATATCTAGGCATGTATGAAAGTATGTGGAAATACTACCAAGAAAAGCGTTGACATTATCGCCATTCATTTGGCCCGCAAAATTATATAATTGGAAGTGTGTATCGAGCTTCATGGGTGTTGGAGCTATGCGTTGTTGCAAACTGAGTAGCTCTTGGAGAGACATCATTAAATCATGAATTGGAGCTCTGACAGTGGATGTGGAATCCTCTATAGATGGGTCTCTTCGTGGTGACATAATTTTTTATTCACCACGGATGTCAATCTGTTACTGGATGTTGCACTGAAAATCACTGAACTCCTGAGTGCACTGAGAAGGAACTCGGTACACTTAAGAGGGCGTGTGGAGAATGGTGAAATATGAATGTGCTGAAAGCCCTAAGGAGGGAATATTGAAAGTCCTTAGAAGGACGTCTGGCTCTGGAAAAAAAAATTGTTGGATGGCCTCTCTTATGAATTTTGTGGTTGAGCAGAAGCTGGTTTGGATCTAATCTTTGATACCAATTGATCCACAATTTTATATGCAAAATTGAAAATGCAACAACATATTAGACTGACACACAAGCATAAAATGTTGCACAATACAAAATACGCAGAGAATGAAATAGAAAAACCATTGGAAGTAAGAAGTAAATGAACATTGATTGTATTTCATCAATAAGACACCCTTTTCATTAAACTAGGCAATTTTTGTTTACAACAACAACAAGATACTTGTGACTTTTGTTTATGACTGAAAAGCATTGTTTCAGTTTTTATTAATTAACCGCCTAATGAACTAACATGCTAATTATTTATTAGGAAACATCGTGCTCAACTAGATTGTCAAGGCAAGATTACAATAGTAATTATTGACAATATGTTGATTCTCTCCTACTGGTTGGTGAAGGAAGGTGGACCTCCTTCTTGGTGGCCCATCAACCAATATTGAAATTCAAAAGGTGGATTTTGAGGCGAACATAATGATATTTGAGTTATCATGTTGTTAATATAGAAGTTTAAATTTATTTTTCTTATCCATAACTCCTCCGTAGGATTTAAACTTTGTGGAACCTCTACCTTGATCCTCTTGGAATTTAAAAATTCATCCATCTGACCAAAGAAGAAAGATAAAACGGAATGGGGACTAGGGGTCTAATTTTTTAATATGGCCTGATTTGTTGCTAACCATAATTTTGAGCAAACATATTTTGTAGACACCATCCAAACTCTTTTAAATATGGATTTATATCAAAATGAGCCATGATAAAAGGAACCCCATTTTCCCAACAAGGCCTTGAGAGAGGTGGGACATGATACCCAATGGAGCACTTATTAATAGAAAATCTTCCATACTTATTTGGATAAATCACATTCCAAAAACAAGTGTATCTAGTAGATTCCAAATTTTGTCGACACAAGGCACAATGAAAACAACCCAAGAAACCTCATTTACAAATATTCTCCCTGGTGAGAATTTTCCAATGGGAAACAATCTAACAAAAGAAATTTATCTTTGAGAATCCATCATTATGCAAAATATTTTTCCAAACATTCAATTTCTTAGGAAGGTTTCTCTGATAGAGAAGAGCAACATATCCTCTAATTGAATATCCAAATTATCCCCATCCTTGACTATCCTGAGTCTGCAAATGAACCAGTGTCGCACCCTTGAGATTTATTAATAGGGATGAGACCAAGTCCTTGATATGGAGAGGAATGTATCCCAAAGCCCATCCAAACCATGAACCATATGGATTCTAACTAGATAAATAATACAAAAAAGACTTTTTAAAATTATCTAGCCATATTATAATGGGAGAGAGGGAGGCATCTTGAATTGGTGGAAGATTCCCTAGGATATTGTCCTTCTAGATATTAATGCTCCTTTAATTTCCTAGCATACAAGTGAGAGATATTTGAAAATTATAAAGAGAAGTATGAACGAGATTCCAAATGTGAAAACATGATTGTAAAACAAGGGAGCGATAAAGGCATCTCCACCTATCCCCCGATAACTATTTTTCAAGAATGACCCTTTTCCACCATTCACAGTCTCCTGTGACCAACCTCCACAAAATTTTTCAACTGACAACAATATTTACCAATCCTTGATCTCAAACACCAAGACCTCCATGATCTCTTGGTGATCTTACCAGAAACCAATTCACTATATGAAAGCGCTTCACATTGGATTTGCCTCATGAATTCTATAAGAAATTTGTGACTTACCCTATCAGAAGCATTGGGCATATCAATTTTGATTATCATACCTTTTTCCCCTTATGAATTTCAAGAGTGTATGACTTCCTGCACTAGAATAATATTATCCCATATCTGCCTCTTTTCCATAAAGTTTCCTTGATTTGGGAGGATAAGATTCCTTAAGAGAGGTTTGATCTTGTTTGCAATGATTTTTTCAATAATATTGTATGAGACATTACATAACAAAATGGGTCGAAATCTATCAAAGGAGGAAGCATTTTTATCTCTTGGAAATAAATCCAAGAAGGTCGAATCAATGGCCCCTCGCATTAAGCAAATATGTGAGCATACTAAATCATTCTTATCAAATCAAAATTTATGATATACCAACTCTTTTTATAGAAACGGGTTGTAAATTCATCTAGCCTAGGGGCCTTGTCAAGGTTAAATTGATTCAGGGCTGCCAAAATTTCCTCCTCTTTAACCAAATTAGTCAGTTCCATATTATACTCATCTATAACCAATAAAGGAATGTGAGAAATAAATTTCCCACATAGATCCATTTCCATTTCTCCATTCTCTGAGTAAAGGGTTTCAAAATGTGCTAATTCATCCCTCTTAATATCTTTGAAAGAGGATAGCACCTCTCCCTCCTCAGAAGTGATTTTTTATACCTCGTTTCTCCACTATTGTGCCCTTTCCTACTTATGAGATAAACTAGTATTTCTATCCCTATATTGGAGACAAAAGCTTCAATATTTCAACCTCTACATTTCCTCCTCATTTCTCAACAACCTTATATACTTTTGGTACATAATGTTTTCTTTTTGGAGTATAATGGGAGAGACTTCATATTTATCAATACTGTCTTATATGAATGCTAGCTTCTACTGATTATCCTTTACTTCCAGTGTCGGTGAATAGAAATTTATTTTTCCCAGATTTTAAGAGTTTCCTTAGTGGCTTTGATTTTTTTTCCCAGGATAAAAATAGAGGAGCCTGAGATCCATTGACTCCAAGTGTGAGACACCAAAGGAAAATATGATTTATCTTCCATCCATAAAGGATTAAATTGAAAAGGGTTAGGGACCAAATTGGCTTCTGTCAAGAAACATAAGGACATGGGGTAGTGATTTGAACTAGCCTAAGGGAGAATAAGAGAAGAAATCATCCCAGGGTTTGCCAGAAATGAACTGTGTACCAAGAAATGATCAAGTCTTTTAGAAATATGTCTCGGACCCGCTCTTCTATTGTTCCAAGTGAATTTTCCTTTACTGGTATGAGTATCAATCAAATCCAAGTGAGAGATGAGATCCTCCATATTCTCCCTGAATGTATCTCAAACTATGGATCCCCATTTCTTCTCCTTTTGATGAAGGGTGGTGTTGATATCTCTTGCGATAATACATTTTTTCCCAAATACTAACTCATGTATTTCTAACACTACATCAAGAAACATTTTAGTTTTTCTTTTTAATTATTTTGCAAATAAACATTAATCATATGAATTTGCATACCTATAGGAAGGTGTAAGAGGTTGACCATGACCCAATGCACTGATTAAAAAATCCCTTCCAATTGAAAGAGATCATGCTTCTAAAGGGTACAAAGACCCCCCAAAGCCCCCCTTGCACTAATCTCTACTCCTTTGATTTTTTTCCAAATCTAGCTTAGTTCCTGAAGGAAAACAACGTCCCTCATTTTGGTCTCCTAGTTCAGAAGGATTTGATATTTATCCACTCTAATAATTTCTCTCTATGCTTCTCTTTTCCTTTCTTCCCAAACCTTTGCAATTGTATGAGAATAATTTCATTATTTACCCGAGGGTTCTTTTGCCCCACCTTTTGAGGGATGAAAACTGCTTTGGGCCACCCATTTGGAAGGATGAGAATTTTCTTGAGATTTCCCACCCTTAGAATCTTTCTTGAAAGATCCATCCAAAGTGGTTTGATTTATGAGTTCCGTATTTCAATTGTCTTCCTCCTCCCTTCTGTTTTTGTTTGACGAGCACCCTATTTTCCTAGATGTTTTATTCTCTAAGATGCCCCTCTCTGACTCATCCCCATATTCCTACTCACTACCTTCTTCAAGAATAAATGGAATGGTTGACTTCGGTCTTGATATGTTTTATCCGGGAGTGGGATCAACATTCTTAGGGGAGGGAATGGACTACTTCTCTTATAGGGACTCACTTTTCTCAATTGAAGTCTTCTTATTTTCATATGTTTCAATGCCAATATCCTGTGATTCTCCTATTTCCGCCTCTAAATACTCCAAAGCTTCATAAATATTCTTACTACTCTTTTCCTCACGACCTCCCCCAACAACATATCTTGAGGATTTAAAGTATTTAGGGTTAAATCCTTGAGTTTTTTCCAGTTATTGAAGAATTTTCTTTCTAGGGGCCTTCTTTCTTTTTGGTTGTTGCCACTATTCTTTTCCCCTTCAATAGACTTATCATTCTTTGATTTAGAGCAACTCTTTGCAAAATTCCCATATTCATGACATGCTTTACATTTGAATGAGAGTTTTTCATAGTCCACCTCTTGGGTATGTCCAATTGTCAAGGGTTGGATGAATATCCTTAGGAAAACCATTTTCTAGATCCACTTCCATAGAGATCTGGGCACAAGCCTAAAGTCCTTAGATTCGTCTCCACAGAGATTTGGGAACAAGCCTGAAGTCCTTGTGGTTCAGTGTGATCGATGAATCTTCCTAGTGTATTTCCAATTTTTCTCAAGGTTTCATCATTCCAACAATGCAAGGGGAAAAATGGAAGATGAACCTAGATGAGATATCATTTCAGGACTAAAATCAGGAGTCCACTTGTTCAGATATATACCTCTAGTTCCCATAAAATAGGTTTCGCTTCTGAAGATGAGGTCTCTATCCACCTTGTTTTCGAATAGATAAATGAAAAAATCCTTGTTGTAGAAGGTTGAAGACATTTTCCCCTAGATCCGAGGTTTTCAATTTTTCACTCATAGCTCGGTGAGATGACCAATCAACCCATTTTCAGCAAGCCTGAGGGTGAAATTTCTAGAATTCGTCCGATAAATAGGGGTCTTCGATATCTCATCTATATTTTTGACAAAATGTGAAGGCATGGATTTAGCATAATTATTGTGAGAAGCCACCAGGGATTGGAACATAGCGATGTTAGATGGGGTGGGCGTAGATGAAGGGGGTGGATCCCCCCTCTTGAGCCAAAGTCCATGCATTGAAGAGCTACAGTCAAATGCCTGAAGTCACGAAGTTATGAATAAAAAACTTAAAAGCGACCATTAAATGACTAAGATAAAAGACACGATTACTTTCGAATCTTTATTAAAGATCAATAATATTTTTGTCTTGATTTTTACTTTGATAATTATTTGAGGCAAGAAATTTTGTCATGGTGAATAAAAGTTTTTTAAAGTTATAAAATATTTTATATTTATATAAAATATGGATGATGATGATGATTATTAACGTCCACTAAGAATTGGTCTATTGGACCTTAAGAGGGTAAGTGATTACTTGTGATTCTTTAGAATTTTGTTTCTATGCTCGAAAAACATTAAGAGAAGCTTTCCAAGATCACCATACTTTTGTTGGTTAAGATATTAGGAA
This sequence comes from Picea sitchensis, assembly GCA_010110895.2. Taxonomy (NCBI): domain Eukaryota; kingdom Viridiplantae; phylum Streptophyta; class Pinopsida; order Pinales; family Pinaceae; genus Picea; species Picea sitchensis. The sequence goes on along the minus strand of SNQJ01S0007915.1, from coordinate 71,220 downwards.
GGTTGGCAGTGTGATAAATATTTTGAAAATGAGATCTAATATGAGTATAGGCTGGACAATCTAAGAGAAAGTGATTTTCATCTTCAACCTTCTTAGTGTCACAAATTTGACACACTCTTTCATCCGATGGTGTTTTAGGAATTGACCGAGCCCAGTTTCACTATGGAGCTCGTGAGAATTCGTTCTTATCTTAGCGATGCTTATTTTTTTCTTTACACTTGGAAAAAGAGATAGATAATTTTGATCTTCTAGATTAGGTTTGATTTAATCTTTATAATACATTAATTTTATTTTTTCCTCCAACTCTTTATCACAACACATTTTCTCTTTAAATTTTGACTTGACGTTTTTTTTAATAGTATCTTTTTTTCTGCAAAATGGTTTCTTCCATGATTCCCCAATAGTTTATCCAAGAGCAGGCGTCTTTATGCCATCCTCTCTTAAGTCGATGATGGTTATGACATAATAATTGAATTGATGATTATAAGCACTTAAAATTATAATCACCAATTCAATTATTATGTTAAAAATTTTCCTCTTAAAACATTTCAAGAAATCTGCCTAAACAATTTTATATTTAATTTTACATATTTCTCCATAAATGATATTATTGTAGGTAGTTTTTAATTAATTAACAAAAAAGTAATTTGAAGACCAATTATGGACACATATAAATAAGAATAATTTGAATATCAATTATTGACACATATAAATCTTTAACTCCACTTAAAATAAATTTCAAAATATAATAAATAAATTTTAAAATATAATAAATCGTATTTTTTCAAATCAATTAAATATTTAATAATATTTGGAAAAAAAATATGTTTAATGTTTAAACGTAAACAATTAATTGAAAATATAATGTTTATTGAAGCTCCATATGTCACTTAACACCAAAAGTGTAAATTATTCAATTGCGTCATTATTTCAAAGATGGAGACGTATGAACATTGGTTTTAATTATTTCAAGAACACCTTATCACAATGAAATTTTATTTTATTTAATTTTATTGGATTAGTTGTAAGGTTTTCTTTTTTCAATTTTTTTTTTTATTAGTTGTAAGGATCACATGTTCTTGTCGGAGTATGTTTAATCTTTGTACTTAAAGATTGAAATCAACTGTAACAAATTATTTAAAAATATTTTTTTGAATATTTTTGAATGGGTAAAAGGTCAATTTTTTTCCCATTCTTCTAAACCTAGATTTCTTGAATAAACTCAAAAACTGAATACACAGTAAACGATCAACTAATAATTATAATTTTATTTAAGTTAAAATATAAATATGACTTTATTTAAAATAAAGTATCATAGTGTCAAAATGTCATAATGTTGTTAAAAATTGACATAGAAAATGGAAAAGAGCATATTGATGTTGAAAGTGATGTAACAAAAATGTTATTAAACAAGTGTTGCGTGGTGACATAGTCTCTGTCGGGTTGAATTGGGAATAAATGCACAGGGATGGAAAAAAGTTGTGGAGGCAGATAGAAACTACAACGGAGATGTGACAAGCAACATGAAGCACATGTGGTATCCATGCAGTAAATGAGACGTGGCCTTTAAAGTCCCATTTATTTTTTGAAAGTATATAATCTATTTTTCTATGTTGAAATGAATAGTTGGAGGCGATAATATAACTCTCCACAAATGTTGGTTCAATGCTTATGAATGGGAAAGTTCCTCGAGCATTTCACTCATTAATGACAATCTCTATTGGTGTTGAATGATGAGTTGTTAGCAGGAAAGCTTACTTATTGCATATTTAGAAGTGCGAAGGTGGTAGGTACGACGAAGAGAAATTAAGGATTGGAGATTTCATAAATGTGCCAACCCAAAGATGTGCGAACGACATTTCATGATTTTGAAATCAACACTTAGAAGGAATAATATAACCCTCCACAAATCTTGGTTTTGTTGGGTATGTGTTATATTCTTTGCATGTGTGTGTGTGTGGGTGCGTCAGATATGACGACTGCCTCTGACGATCCCTTCACCTAGGGCTCTGTCGTTGCGCCGAGCGCTTCCTAGGGGGGTCCCAAGGGGGGGCAGGTATGCCCCCCCCTGGTTACGCGCAGCGTTTGGCACCGGGCAGTAGCCCGAGACCGACGGGGTTCGGGGCAACGACCCGAAATTTTTTTTTTGGGCGGTTTTTTGCGATTTTTAGCGGATTTTGCTATTTTTAGATGATTTGTAAATTAATCTCGGATTAAGGGATTAGGGTTTTGGTATCTACGGAATACCTAAAAACATTGTATATATTGTATGGCGAATGGTGAAATTCGATATAATGAAAAAGAAAGGTTTTCTCGGTTGAGGGTTTCCGGTAAAGATCTCAGTGTATTCTGTGTATGAGCCATTGATTAATTTCTGTATTGCTTAAGAATATATATGCATTGCTTTACTTCGCAGGTTTAAAACTTACA
>SNQJ01S0007915.1:24942-39137 GCA_010110895.2 Picea sitchensis | reverse complement strand
AATCCCTCATTACTCATGAGGAGCCATTTACCTACCAATCCTGGCGATTCATGTAATTCGTGGCCAACGAGCCACTCTTGGTTGACAAAGTGTGCATGCATTTGCACTGTCATGCTCAAACCCATAACTGGTGAAGTTTCCATGGTCACAAAATGGTCTTATCATCATCTCATTCATAGAGCCTTCCCCTGTGTGCACCTTCATGGCTTGAAACTACTCTTGCAACCTTTGGTTCTCCTCCTCTGCAACATGCAACAATGTCTTCAATCCAACATTCGCTACTTGAAGGATTTGGTTGAGTTCTTGAAGCTCATCGAACCACCATTGTTTTGGTGATCTTGTCATTCTTAGCTTCAACACCTACAATTGGTATCAACCCTACTCTGATACCACTTGATTTGAACCCAGGGGGAGATTAGTTTCCAATAATTGTTTGATCTTGTCACTCCTCCAAAGGGTCAGTTATAGATCTTTTTACTTGAACGGATTGGAATTAAAGGTATAGTTGAAGTCTTTATAGGCTTGAATCCAAAGTGAATAAAAACATATTTAGCTTCCTTATGTGTCATATGTCATGCTTGCATTTAATATTCTATGTGCGTAAATTCATGGAAAAGAAACATAAGAACATAATACACATAATATATATGACACTTCCCTTGATAACGGAATTCACCCAATGTGGGCTACATCTTCGGGTCTCGCTCTAAAGATTGACTGCTTTATTCTCCTTGTTGTAATAATGTCTCTCATTTAAAAGTTGTAAGGCCAAAGTCCCTTTTCGGTGATGGCAACAAGAGATTGTAAGGTGATCAAGAATGCTTACAAGCTTCACAAGTTCTCATGCTCATGAGGCATCCATGATGTTGATATGGACATCATTCCCACATACTCAATACAGAAAAAGAGGAATAATAATAAATGACCCCCATCATCGTGGAGCCATAGAATGACTTAGATCTGCTGCTCAGATCCAAGCATAGATGCATTCTGATACAAAGATCTCGAAACTACGAGATTCTTGACTGCTTCGTTGGCCACTTATCATTGAAGTGCCACAAATTCTCTGTCACATATAGTTGAATTGTTTATGTGCAAGAAGAGAAGAAAAGAAGAAATAGAAGGAATAAGTTGGTCTTGATGTCCATCTGCAACCTCTCTATGCTCCTTCAGACTTGTATCAAGCATACGATGCTCCAAGATTTAATTACAAAACAACACAATGAAAAACATGCTTATATTGGCTTCTTCAGAATTTATCCTACTGATTAGAGTCTCTGCTGTCGAAACAAACCTCACCATTGGACTTGCGTCGTCAAATTACCCAAAAACGACTGTCAAATCGTCTCCATTGGACTCTGTCACCTTCGGGCCTTCTCTGGTTCTCTGCCTCGATATGCATGCAAATCTCTGCAATTAATACGTTGTAATCTACATTGAAATTCATGCATGTATGGACTCGTATGGGCTAGGCATGCATCCCCCCCCTCGTCCATGGGAAAACTCAGCATTTAAGTTAAAAGTCGGATGGACTACCCAACGGAGTCATTTGGCTCAATGGTTAGAGGATGCTATGTAAGGCATTTGGTTGGGGGAGTTCTTGAGGTTGAGCCCATGTGCCTCCCCTTTTGGGCTTATAGTTACAACAACATATATATATAGTTTAAACCACTGCCAAGTTTGGAGTCTTGTTTATATTTGTTGGAGTTGGATTATAACGGAAGGTTGGTCACTAGATTTGGCAATATCTCTGCCATATTTGGTCGACCACCTTTTTATTTTTGAAAATTTGGCTATGGGCCCTCATTGGGCATTTTCCCACTACCACATGGCAACCCCTGACTGGGCCACGTGGTGGTAAGCCATTGGCTGAAACTGGTACAATTATCGCCTATGTGTCTTTTCCACATGTCACCCAGCTATTATCCCATGTGTCAGTCTGCAATAGGACCATGTGGATTCTCCTAGGTGGTGCCATGTGACGTCATTTGGGGGTGCCATGTGTGACATTTCCACTGGCCCATTTGGTACCCCAACGTTCCAAATCAACATGCCACGTGGCACACTGTCATTGGACCATGTCAAGATGTTGATGTCACTTCCACTGTGCTTGCCACGTCACCTACCATATCTTGTATGGATTGCCACATGTATTCCATGTCCTGTACGATCTGCCACATGGCTATAAGGACTTCCACGTGGCACTTTCTCATTGGTCCACATGTCCACCTAAAAATTCCAGTAGTGAGTGACATGTGGCAGCCTCTGGTGTTGCCACATCACCATGCTAACATCAAAATGACATGTGTCACCCTATACGTGTTTCATGTACACTGTACAGATGTTGACATCATTCATACTAATGTTGATGTCAGTAGTATGGATGTTGACTCATCCCTGCTGATTGGGCTAGGTTGACCAAAACGTTGACTATGAATATCTTTTGATCCGTAACTATGTTTGATGAACCGTTTATGTCGTTGGAAAGCTTACGATGCACTCTTTGCGATGATGTTGGTTTCACTAAGATTTTAATACTTTTAATTTTTTCAATTTCTCATTTGTCAAGGCCATTTCGAGCCTCCTAGGACACTTCTAAAACTTCTGAGATGTTCCCTAGATCCTTCTGGATCATTTTGAAACATTCTTCAAAGTGTCAACCTTTTCCAACAACACCTTCTTTTCTTCAACAATGTCTCTCACAAAGTGATATTGTACATCAATATGCTTTGTCTTCGAATGATAAGCATGGTTCTTTGCCATGAATATTGCACTCTGACTGTCACAATATAATCTCACAGCTTGTTGTACCAACCCAATACCTGAACACAATTTATGTAACCATGTTGTTTCCTTGCTTTCATGAGTGTCTTCCATGTATTCAACTTTTGTAGTTGAGAGTGCCACTACAACCTGTCTTTTTCTCATCCAACCGATTGCTCCTCCAAATAGGTTAAAAACATACCCACTTGTATATCTTCTGCAATCCAGATCTCCAGCCCATTAAGCATCAACAAACCCATGTATGTTCAACACTCTGTCCAATCATGGTCTTCCTTAGTAGCACAATCCATAACTGGTAGTGCCATGCAAATACTTGAAGACCCTCTTTACTGTTGTCCAATGCTCCTTCTCTAGTTTTGACATATACTTGCTCAAAACTCCCATTGTGTTTGCAATGTCCAATCTAGTATAGACCATTGCATACATCAAACTACCAATTGCACTGGCATATGGAACATGGGAAATGTTGTCTTCTTATTCATGTGTCTTGGGACACTGATCTGCATATAACTTTACACTTATAGGAATAGGAACCTTGATCGATTTACTTCCATGCATATTAAACCTCTGCAATATTGTCTCAACATATTTTCTCTGATTCAACCAAAGTTTCATGTTTGCACAATCTCTTTTAATCTCCATTCCCATAATGAATTTAGCAGCACCAATATCCTTCATGTCAAATTTGGAGGATATCTTTGATTTCACCTCCTTGATAGCATCCATGTTATTTCCCACCAACAACATGCCATCAACATACAACACTACATAAATTAAGTGATTACCAACCTACTTGGAATATACATAGTGATCAACCCTTCTTCTCACAAATCCCAATCCAAGGATGTATGTGTCAAACCTTTGGTACCACATCCTAGGTGATTGCTTCAAACCATATAGTGACTTATTTATCTTACAGACCAACTTTTTCTTTCCCTTCACTACAAATCCTTTTGGCTGACTCATGTACATTTCTTCTTCCATATCCCCATGTAGGAATGTTGTCTTCACATCCATCTGTTCCACTTCAAGATCAAAAGAAACAACAATAGATAAAATAAATCTAATAGAAGTTAACTTGGAAACATGATAAAAAATCTCACCAAATTCAATTCCCTCTACCTTGGAATAACCTTTTTCTACTAACCGAGCTCCGTATTTCTCCACTTTTCCTTGTGCATTAAACTTCTTTTTAAACAACCATTTGCTACCAATAGATTTTCTTCCAGCTGGAAACTCAACTAGATCCCATGCCTTATTCTTATCCAAGGCATCCATTTCTTCAACCATGGCCTTCTTCCAGAGTTTACTATCCTCTGAATTCGCTGCTTCCCTGACAGTTCACGGATCATCATCAATAATATATAAATCAAAATTCGAATGAAAATAAGGCGGGATATACCTTTATGGTTTCCTTCTTTCCCTTATTGATCTCCTCAATATTTGGGTATGAGTTTATTCTTCTTCTGCTTCATCTTCTCCAGTTGATTCATAGTTTGCATCATTCAACTCAAACTCTATTTTCTCAGGTTTTTCTTGCCTTGGTAGGAATTCCTGTTTGGGAACATCTTTCACCTCTCTAAAAACAACATCCCGACTATAAACAATCTTCTTAGTTTCTGGGTTCCAAATCTTATAAGATTTCACACCATCTTCATAACCAATAAAGATACACTTTTCATCTTTACTATCCATCTTACTCTTATTTTCCTTTGGAACATGTACACAAGCATCACAACCAAACACTTTGAGATGTTCAAGAGAGGGTTTCTTACCAGTCCATACCTCATGTGGATTTGTATCATCCAACACTGATGAGAGTGATCGATTGACTAGGTAACATGTTGTACCGAGTGTCTCTGCCTAGAATTCTTGTCCTAAATCGGCACCACTAAGAATGCTCCTTGATTTTTCCATTAGTGTCGTGTTCATCCTTTCTACAACTCCATTCCATTGAGGTGTGTATGGAGTAGTATTCTACCTTTCTATACCACGCTTCTTACAGAATTCTTTGAATTCATTTCTGCAAAATTCTCCACCATTATCTATCCTCAATACCTTTAATTTCTTCTCTATCTAATTTTCTACCAGAGCCATAAACTCTTTAAATTTATCAAATACCTCAGATTTCTTTCTAAGAAAATAAATCCACGTTCCTTGAAAAATCATCTATGAATAAAACATAATACACATATTTACCTAGTGATGGAACATGCACAGGTCCAAACACATCACTTTGTATCAACTCTAAGATCCCCTTTGCTCTTGTAGCACCAGATGGGAATCTTACTCGATTTTGTTTACCATATATGAAATGTTCACAGAAATCAAAATCCAAAGTGCAATTAGACATACCTTCAACCATACCTTTATCGTGTAGTGTTTTAAGGCCCTTTTCTCCAATATGCACCAGTATTTGATGCCACAACATGGTCTTCTTTCCAGGGACAATATTGGTCTTTTCTTCTTTATTTCTCTGTGCAGGGACAACAAAACTGTTACACCCATTAGTATAAGTGCTTCCCAACAACGTGTACATAGTTCCACACCGAACTCCCCTCATCAACACCATTTCTCCTCGTACCATCTTGCAAGTGCCCTTTCCCAATACAATATCCACACCTGCATCATCCAACTTGCTTATAGATATTAGACTGCTGGATAGTTTTGGAATGTGCAGAACCTTAGGGAGATTTCTAATCCTTCCATCTTTTAGCAACAACTTAACCCATCCACGTCCCATGATTTTTTCTGTCGAGACATCTCCTAGGAATACATCACCACCATTGTATTTTTCATATTCACATAACCACTCCCTGTGAGGAGTCATGTGATATGACGCACCTGATTCGATCAACCATACACCATGGTATGCATGTGTACCTGTATATTCCAGGTAAACATTACCTCCTTCTTCAGTAGATGATTTATCCTCTGTGGAAGAAGTATTATCAGATCCCTTTGGCTTATCAACCTTCTTATACTTCAATCTTTCTTATAATTCCCTGTTTTACCACACTTCTAGCATTTCCTCAAAGATTTCCCTAGAGACTTACATATACCTGTAGATTTAGATCTCCCCCACCCGAATACTTACTAGGATTCCTGTCTTGGGTACGACCTCTTACAAATAAAGCATATGTTCTCTAACCATCCATGTTTTTTTGCCTCATCTCTTTAGATAAAAAGGATGCAACTACATCCTCATACTTCAATGTAGATTGAGTGGTACTACCAATTGCTACAACCAGATTATCGCAAGAGTTTAGCAAAGAACATAACAAAGTAATACACTTATCTTTCTTATGTAATCGTAATATTAACAAAGACAAGTTGAATTACCATAGTATTAAAGGCATTTAGATGTTCAGTCACAGAATCTCTATCTTCCATCCTAAGATGATACAACTTTTTTTGAAGAAACAACTTATTTACCATGGACTTTGATTGATACAAATTCCCTAACTTATCCTATAGTTCCTTGGTTGTAGATTCTCATGAGACATTCAACAACACCAAATCTTCCAGGAAGAGTCGAATATTACTCCTTTCTCTTCTATCCAACTTCTCCCATTCTTCCTTCGACATACCATTAGGTTGTGTACTAGTAGGTTGTCTACCAGTAGACTGTGTGCCACTAGACTACGTACCAGTAGGTTGTGTACGAGGATCCACAACGATCCATTGTTCTTTGTATACAAGAAGGTCCTCCATCTTGAGATTCCATAGCTCAATTTTTTTTATCATTGAACTTCTCTATCTCTATTCAAAGAGATATCCATTCATATTTCTACACTTGAATCACCACTGCAAAGGCTCTCGTTGAACCTAGGTTTATCACAGACCCAAGATAAACTTGATCTGTCAAGACCGAGCCAAAACCTCAGCAACAAAGGACTCTCCCTTAAGCCAAAAATGAGCTTTGATACCACATGTAAGTTTTAAACATGTGAAGTAAAGAAATGAATACATGTTCTTAAGAAAAATAGAAAATAATCAATGACTCATACACACAGTACACAGAGATTTACGCTGGAAACCCTTAACCAGGAGAAAACTAGCCTTCCTTGGTCTCTCACATTTGAACTCTTCATTGTATTAATTTCACCATTCACAATACAATATATACAATATTTTAGGCATTTTATAGCTACCAAAACCCTAATCCCTTAATCCGAGATTAATTTAGAAAACCGTTAAAAATAGAAAAATCCGCTAAAATAGCAAAAACCGCCCAAAAAACAAAAATGGGGTGTTTCCTAGAGCCGAACATTGCGCGTAAACAAGGGGGGGGAACCTGGCCCCCTCTGGGACCCCCAGGAAAGCACCCAGCGCACACGACACAAAGAGCGAAGGAAGTTGGGATCTTCAGATGCAGTTGTCCAATCTGATGCACCCACACACACATGCAAAGAATATAACACATACCCAACAATATTTAATATCAATTTTTTCCTTCACGGAGGTCTATATCACGCTTCTACAATTTCAAGCTATGTGTCCATAGTTGTGGAATTTGTAACATTCAATATTATGGGGAGCCACATAAACATTTATTTCTTGAACATTTCTTTCATACGCTTGACAATCTACAACTTTATGTCTAAATTTATTACAAGTAAAAGAATGACAATAAAATAAAATTTGATACATGGAAGTAAATGATCTTCTTTGTGATATAGTCTTTCTGAATTCATGCCTATGATGATCACAGTCTTCTCTTTTGTTTTTTCCTTCATAATGATTGAAGCTTCTTTGATACCTAAAAGTGGAGGGTCTTCTTTGATATATGCCTCTTCTGTAATCTTGTTTTTGAGTCTTCTCCATTTTTGGAATGTTCTCCTTTGAGGGATCACATTCTTCCTTCTTGATTGGGCCTTTAATGATTTCCGCATAACTCTTAGCCTTCTCTTCATTCTTCCTTTATAGTAACTTGTAACATTTCTCTTCAAATTTATTTATTGATGGTGTGGAGGTTCCTCTCTCTTCAATGTTCTTGTTGATACTGACAACTTTAACTCTCAATGTGACAACTTCTTCTTCAATCTTCTCACAATATTCTTCTTTCTTCATCATATGGATCTTCATGACTTCTTCCATTCTCTTTTCTTCTTCAATTTGGGTCTTCAAGGTGATGATTTCTTCTTCAATTCTTATTTCTTGTTGACTAAATTTTGCTTCAATCTTGTTTAAATCCTTAGATCTTTACTTAAGATGACTTGTTAAAATTTCTTCCCTCTTCTCTACTTCCTTTCTTTGTGATATTATTTCAGCTTCCAAACACTGTTTCTGATCCTTGAGAGTTTCTTGAATCACTTTGGCTTCGTCCATCTGATCTTTTAGATTTATGATAACCTTATTGAATTCTTTAAAACCTTCTTTTAGCTAGATAAATTCCTATTTGAGGGACTTGTTTTCCCTTCTTTCTTTATTTATCTCACTTAAAGAACTAATTAGTTCAGCCTCAAAATCCACTATGCCTACTTCACAGTCTTCTTCTTTTGAATTTTTCTGACATGATGATCACCTTTCTTCTTGTTCTGTTTTAGTATCTTCTTTATTCTGATTAGCATGCTATGCCTCTACAATAAGAGGAGATTCCTCAAAATAGATATTATGTAGCTTATCCCAAAGTTCTTTGGTTGGTGAACATTTTCCCACTTTGTCATTTATTGGATCAAATAATCCTTCCCAGATGTATTCCATTGCAATTTTTGTGTTCCTTTTCAATTCCTTCTTGGTTGTAGTCTTTGGAGGTTTCTTTGTAGCGGTGTATTCTGACACAACTGATTTCCAAACATCATACCCCTATGCTTGTAAAAATACTTTCATCCTGTTGCTCCATATCTCATAGCTCATACCAGTTTGACCATCAAACCATGGTGTTCTACTAACTTTGTATCCATTATCCATGATATCCATGATCTACCTTCCAATGGTTAAATTGTTTGTTGAAGGAATTTGATCTGATACCAATTTTTGGAATATTCACCAATACTGAGAGGGGGGGGTGAATTAGTATTGAGAAATTTTTACCATTTCTTCATCGGAACATGTGAACATTAACTTTATCAGCAATATATCATAAACAATATCAATCAATAATATATCACAACATACATAGTGCACAAGAGATTTTTATGTGGAAACCCAAATGGGAGAAAACCATGAAATTCTTTCTTATATTTCAGAAGATTACATTTTGTTGTCCCTCGACCAAGTTTTGGAGAACCTTGGTCAAGTTTGACCATTTTTGGAACTTCGATAGGTTGGTCAAAGACAAAGCGCCCAGGCGAAGCAAAGATCGTGGGATCTCACCCCCTTTTGCGGGCTTTTTGGATTTTAGGGTTTATGTAACGGGTATGAGATGTCAGCCCATGGGTTGTACCCATGTTTAGGCCATTTTTGTAATATATAAATAAGTATCCAAGCGATGTAAGAGTAGTTCGATCTATGAGATAGAAGTTGGCTTTGTGCAAGATATGTAGGGGATTTTTCTAAGTGCAAGTCTTGTATGAATTTTAAGAAGGCTTCGTGCAGACTGTGTGTTGAGAACTTGCAGAGCTATGTGCAAGTGATTGTAAGAAGGATTTGTGCTTTGCCCTACTCGAGGGAGGAGGATTTGGCAAGGTGCATGCAGATATCATGTCCAATGCAGAGTTGGCCTTGTGGCTATGTGCATGTAAGAAGATTGGGAGAAGCTAATAAAGAATAAGAAGAGTTGGTGGACGTAGCCCCACACTGGGGTGAACCACGTATATCTTGTGTTATGAGATTTGTGTTATATTTTTTTTGTATTTTCTTAGTGCACTGTTATGATAGATAGATATATGACTGTTTAGTGCTTATGATCTGAATGAATGCTAGATTTTCTTTGATTCTATGTGTTGAATGGTTAGATGTTCTTAGACCTAGATTAATACTGCGTTGTTCTGTAACTAGGGTTTTAACTTGTGATGTGAATAAAGGGGTTAAATACTAATGAATGTTATTGGCTAAGTTCCCTGTTAAGTATTGTGATCACAGATATGTGTCCTATCTAGGTTGTAGACACTTGAGTCCTGCAACCCCCCCTGCCTCTACCTTGGGTGAGAGTTCATCTGCTTCGCAAGTGTTGCCAAAAGGGTCGGTAGTTAGTGTTTTGTTGGTGCGTTGTTGAAGCGTTGAACCTTGGGTCTGCCTCTGTGCCAACAAATGGTTATGTTTTCGGGACTTGAAACTGTGACTGTTGGGAACTGAAGAAAAGAGAAAGATTTGTGTGTAGATCTATTGTTGTGGTGCACAGTATTCTACTTGACTTGTGAATCTCTATGCTAAGAAGGGAATCATATCTAAAGAAAAGAGGTAAGATCTTAAATCTTTGTGCTCTAATAAAGGTAAGATAAGTAGAAATTTTTGTTTTGAAAGAATGGATCTAGGTATGTTTGATAGATTTTGTCCTAGTCTTAAAACTAGGGCACATATAGAAGAAAGAAGATTTGATATGGATAGATCTGACATAAATAGTGAAAGATATGTTATCCCTATGCATAGAAAGAATTTTTGGACTAACAAGTGGATGCATGATCCTAGAAAGAATTTTTTGCAGGTTCGTCATTGTGATCCCAGTGCACAATACAATAAAGGTTGAGGATTGTTTAAGAGAAAGAGAGGATTGACTCTTTGTTATAGTTGCAGAAGACCAAGACATCTTACTAAGGAATACCCTAGTAGAGGTCCTATTTTTCTTTGTTGTAAAGATACTGGACATGAAGTTTTGGACTGCCCTAGAATGATTGCTAAAGTTGAAAAAATGAATATGAGACAAGAAAACCATGAGGAAGGTAAAGAGACTAAGGATATGCTAGAACACTAGAAAGAATCAGAGACTATATTATTGCAAATGAAATAAACATTGAATGATCATAGAGACATTAGTTTACCATATATCTTAAAAGAGAAGGAGTGCATAAAAACGAGAATAGGATACTTTGGCATAGACTGTGTATTGGATGTAGAAACACAGGTGAATATCATGACAAAAAGTACTTAGGAAATTTTGGGAAAGCCTGCTATGATTCCTTCATTAGGAGGAATAGGATTGTTTAAAGGAAAGATGATAACCCTATGTGGAAGACTTACTCATGTACCTACGATTTATCATGGAGCATCGACTGAAAAAGAATTTGAGGTCATTAAGTTTGTTGAGAACAACGCCCCCTTTGTGCTTTTGTTAGGAAGGAATTGGATTGAGAAAGATCAGATCTGAAGGAAATAAGAAGAGGAAGCTATAGAATAGAAAAATCAATAATTAAGGGACTTCATGGCTAGGAGAATATCATGCTTAATAGAAGAACAGGAGGACAAGTCGAAGCAACTAAGGGCCATAGACCTAACTATCAAAGTTGAAAGAACACAATAAGGCTTACAGAACCTGTCCATGCAAAAGAGAAGAGAACCTACCCCTAAAGTAATAAGACAAGAGGTATTCCACTTAAACCCTTTGAAATACCCTTAGCAGTGTGAAGTTACTATGCTAAGAGTAGATAAGAATAAAAATGGAAAGAGGAACCCAGTGACTCAGATCACAAGAAATAAGGCGAGAAAGCTTAGCAAAAAGAAAGCAAAGCTAGAAAAATTGCACGAGGTTCCAGAGAAGACTTCGCAGAAAGCAGGCTTACAGAACTTGAACCTCTCTGGAATAGTAGAATAGCATAGACTGGCACTTTTCCACGACGAAGCTATATGACCATTCGAGGAAATAACTAAGGAATGACCTACAGAATTCCTTGTACCAGTCGAGTAGACAGAGCTCTATGACCCCAACCTCATCAGAAGTCCTGTGGTCACTCAAGAAGAATATGATGGATCGAGCAGCACTAAGAAGATGAAGAATAAGTAAGAAGTGCAGGAAACAAACAGTGCATCGGAGGAAACTACACCTAATTCACCTGGAGGAGGAGGAGGTGACGAAGTAAACCAAGAGGAGGTAGGGGAAGAAGACAAGCAAGAAAAGGGAAAAGTGGCACCACCTAAGGATCCCATTACAGAGGCTGAGACATCAAAGAAAAGAAAGGTTTCTCCAAATAAACCCTCAGCGCAGAAGAAGTCATGAGCCAATAAGCCCCAGTCATAGACTGTGCTCACAGTGGATGATATTGACCTCATCATCACAGCTGTAGTAGATACTTCAGAGGATATTTTGCAGTGAAACGAAGCAAAGAAAGAAACAATGTATGACAGGATCAAGGCATAGATGAAAGGGGTACACCAAGCCCTCTATTCGAGTCGTGCAGTGTCTACAACGTCATCGTCATAAGAAGGTATAGAAGTGGGAGATGATCCTGCCCAACTACGTAGATTCGCAGATCCGATAGAGGCTCACCTTCAATGAGTACAGGAAGAAAAATAACAGGCCACAAAGGCCTTGAAGCAAGCAAAGGAGGAATCCATAGAGAAACGTCGAGTTGTGTAGCAAGAGAAAGATGACCTCTGAGGGAAGTTGGAAGAGGACAGAGAGCAGATTCAGAGAGAAAAAGACCAACTGCTCGTAGAGTGCTCGTAGAGCAGATTGGGGTTAGAGAAACAGTAACTAGAGCACTTTGCTTTGTGTCAAGCCTGACACACATGGAAGAAGAGACAACTGAGATCCAAGTGGGGAAGCTCATTAAATCCATTCAACAGCTTCAAGAAAGAGTAGCAGAACTAGAACTGCAAGCAGTGTCGAGCATGCCACAGGAAGTGCGAGATCAGAGGGAAGAAACTGCTAGGATCACAGTTGAAAGAATCAAGACACTGTCTTTATAATGTAAAAAAATCAGTCATCGAAGTGCACAGACCTATGAGCTCCTTACAGATGACCTGAAGCTGAAGAGATTGGAGGCACATTTCCAAGAGGTGAAACAACAAGCATCGACAGTGGAAGTGCAACTGAAGCATCTAACGATTGTTGAGAAGATGAAAATATCACAGGAGCAGTGCGCAGTTTAGCAGCAGGTCAATTCCATCCAAAGTAGAGTCATGGAAGTGACCCAGAGACTCCAACTGGTGTAGGACAAAGCCTGCACACTTTTTGAAGAGATGGAAGGATAAGGTGTACAGTTGGAACAAGTGGTCACCACGATGGAACAACTCTTGTAAGGGACTCTCACCAAGAAATTCATTCAGGAGTTCAACGAACAGGAGGCTCTAGCGAACCAGCAAGACGAGGCACCTCAAGCCAAGCTCGAGGCCTTCAAAAAAGAATTGCCCAGATCAGAGTGACTCAGGATGAGTCACAGGTGAGTGTTGGGGGCCTGTTGGCCCTCGACCAAGTTTTGGAGAACCTTGTTCGTGTTTGACCATTTTTGGAACTTCAAAAGGCTGGTCGAAGATGGAGCACCCAGGCGAAGCGAAGATCACGGGATCTCTCCCTTTTTTGTGGGATTTTTGGGTTTTAGGGTTTATGTAACAGGTATGGGATGTTGGCCCATGGGTATTACCCATGTTTAGGCCCTTTTTGTAATATATAAATAAGTATCCAAGTGATGTAAGAGTAGTTCGATCTATGAGATAGAAGTTGGCTTTGTGCAAGATATGTAGGGGATTTTTCTAAGTGCAAGTCCTGTATGAATTGTAAGAAGGCTTCGTGCATACTGTGTGTTTATAACTTGCAGAGCTAAGTGCAAGTGATTGTAAGAAGGCTTTGTTCTTTGACCTACTTGGGGAAGGAGGATCTGGCAAGGTGCGCGCAGATCTCCTGTCCTATGCGGAGTTGGACTTGTGTCTCTATGCATGTAAGAAGATTGTAAGAAGATAATAAAGAAGAAGAGTTGGTGGATGTAGCCCCACACTGGGGTGAACCATGTATATCCTGTGTTATGAGCTTTGTGCTATATTGTTCATGTATTTTCTTAGTGCACTGTTATGATAGATAGATCTATGAATGTTTAGTGCTTATGATCTGACTGAATGCTAGATCTTATTTGATTCTATGTGTTGAATGGTTAGATGTGCTTAGACCTGGATTAATACTATGATGTTCTGTAACTAGGGTTTTAACCTGAAATGTGAATAAAGGGGTTAAAGAATAATGGATGTTATTGGCTAAGTTCTCTATTAAGTATTGTGATCACATATCCGTGTCCCAGCTAGGTTGTAGACACTTGAGTCCTGCAACCCCCCCTACCTCTTGTTGGCAAATATTGAACAAGAAACGAATGCGTGTTGATGGTTGTTGTCATTGAAGGAAACAGCGGAGATGGCAGGATATGAAGGATAAAACCCCTTGGGGATTCGGACGTAAAAAGCTCAGGAGGAACAGCATTGAAGAAAACACGCGCAACAAGAGTTTGCAGAGAAGAAGGAAGATAGCGATTCAGTGACCGTTGGATCCCATTCAATTTTCTCGAAAGGCCACCTACCGTCCGATTTGCAGAAGTTGCGAGGGAGAT
>SNQJ01S0007915.1:0-18149 GCA_010110895.2 Picea sitchensis | reverse complement strand
GGTCTGAGTCAACTTGGACTTGGTCAAAATGGTCGAGTTAACTAGTGATTGTACCAACTCATCTTGTTGATCAATTAAGAGGGTCAGTTTGGCGCTAAACTAGTCGAGTCAAAGCATGACCAAGTTGACTCAATACCGAATTGGCCCCACTCAACCAAATCTGTACCTACTTAATTGAGTAGGTATTGGACCCCATCGTGGAAAACGTAACATGCAAAATTCATTTTCTTTTATAAAAAAAAAAAAACTAAAAACCTAATTCCAAAACCCTATCAAAAAGATATAAAGAGAAACCAACACCCCTCTATTTGTCTCACACCTCTGTCATTGAGAATTTGAGAGAATTTGGATTTTTGGAGCACCATTGAAGTCTTGAAGAGTAGTGATTTAGAGTAATCTTGGAGTTGGTTTGTAAATTATCATGGGCTATTTGCAATGGATTTGGAATCTTAGTGAGGAAGCTAGAACCCATATTAAATATTGGAGGAGTTGTGGACCAAATTCTTATGCCCACTACCCATTCTTTTAATTCTCAGGTATGTTAACAATTAAATGATAAAATTTTCCCTATTTTTCTTGTCTTTAAATTACAAATATGAAATCTATCCCTATTTTTTCTCTATTTATATTCTAGATATGAAATTTGTCCCTATTTGTTTCTTTCTTTAAAATATAGTTAAGTTTACAGCCTTTTACTTTCATCCTTCTTATTAGTTTTCATATCAAGATAGGGTTTGCAATGTTACATGTTTGAATTACGGATTTATTTCCATTAAAATACCATGGGCCCAAGAGTCAAAGACCCTGCATGGATCCATGCTAATCTTATTGATCAAAAAATGTATTGAAACATTGCAAGAAGCACATAAAGTTGGGGGGATTCATAGGTTGAAACAACACTTGGTTGGCGTAAGAGGTCAATTTTCCCCATGTGATGCATCAAATGAGGTGATTGGGTAGATTATTTGGCATTCATAAATCAGTTTGAAAATTTTGAAGAAGACAAGGCTAAGAAAAAGGACATAAATAATGAAACTAGGAGGAAGAGGCAACTTGTTGCAATGAGAGAAAGTGCTAGTGTTTAATTTGAAAGCTCTTCCTTTATCCCTTCTACCAATGTTATGGACCCCTTTCATTATGTTCCTCCCTTCCTGAATCTGATAAGAAACATAAAAACAAGAATAGTATCAAAGTTATGTTACACCTCCCCCCATCTCTTTTAGTGCCTCTCAACCAAGTCAAATTCATCTCACCTTAGATAACCATTGGAAGAAGCTATACGAAGGTGTTTCTTTTGTACATAGCTAAATGGTGATTTTGGGATAGTTAATTACCTTAGTAATTAAAGAGTTCATACATTAATTGTCAACATGCGGTTCAAATTCTTGTGAGATGTTGTGCATTGTATGTGAAAGCTACAAGTTCTTTTCTTTGTTATGGGGAAATTCCCCCTAAAATGGGTCTAAGGAATAGGAAGAGTGATAACTCCCTTAAAATATTGACTTATCTCTAGTCTACCCCCAAAAAATCTAGACTAAGTGATGAGAGAAAGAGAGGAGAGAAGGTTAATAAGTTCACCTTGAATCCTTATGGTTGATGTAGACCTCGTCCACTGGTTTTTGCCTCTTAGATCACAGATATCCTCCCAAAGTTGACCTGAAAGGGGGTAAGAATACAACACAACAACATATACAATCTCTATAAATCACTTAAAAATCCAAAATATAAATGTAAATGATCAAAATAGACAAGAACATGTACACAAAGTGTTTTGGGACAAAGATAATCTCTTTTATTCATATACAAGATGAAAGGTTACAACCTTTGCTTGCGAACATTGCTCTATGAACCAAGTCTAGGATCCTCTGTCATGGCTCCAAGTGCACCATTCCCGCATAAAATTATCACAACCAACATGTAATCAAGGGAAGAAGGAAGGGTTGCATAGGGAGAATGGCAGGAGGGGAAAGTTGAGGCTAAAACTCAGAGCAAGATGAAAAACTTGGGCAATGAGAGGGAAAGAATTTTGGCAGATTTTTATTATTCTCTTGTTCATATATCTAAATGACTCCCCTAGACCTCCTTTTATATAATAAAAATATGGTTATTCGGTTTGGGGACGGGCTACGAGGGGTAAAATGGTTTTGAAACCCTCCATACCATGTAAACTCCACCAAAATCCGCACAATTTTATATTTTTTGCAAATTTTGGAGGTAAACGCGAGATAACTAGCATGAAACACGCATGTGTGCAAAGGATAATAGTGTAGCAGGGCACATACATTATCCAAAAAATGGTTTTTTAGAAGGAAACCTCAGCAGTATGTTTAGAAAATTATGCAAATGGATGGGCCAATTTCTTGGATGCATAGATGTGGCATTTTTGGACTATAATAGATGCCCCCTAATGTGTGATATCAAAAGAGTAATTGATGGCTGAAATACATTACAATGTCATTACAAAGTGGGAAGGCACATATTTTAGTGAGCCTGATATGAGTGTTCATGAGCGTGTCATGTGAAAAATAATGATAATCTCTTTTAGGCATGCATACCCATGCTCGTGATAAACTAAGCATGGCTGCAAATCAAGTACACTACAGATCCATGCCATATCAAAATAATCATGACTACGAGACAAATATGAATTTCTATATAAAGTGTAGCCACGAACAATACACAAAGGATCTACAAATCAAAATCATCTGAAGATATAAAAATACAATATGATATGCATTCTCTGGAAGCATCAATGCTTGTGGTTGGAGATGATAACTTTGTAACTCGAGCAATAACTTCAAGATCTTCAAAAATAAGGTAGGAGTACAATAGCAGTGTAAGAATCACTACTCTGAGGTCTTCGACATGTCGTCATGGAAATACTGGATGACCTCGATCACCAGGCACCGAACTTCATTGATTATGAATCTGAACTTGACTGGACTCAGGATGTTTGACTCATGAAAGTCAAGAGATCAACTATAGAATGGCTGACTCAGGTTGGAAAAAATTCCCTTGGACAAGCGCACGACAAAATGATGAGACTCGAGAAGCATATTATTGACATAAGTATGTGATACAGGAGGCACCACAAACTCTGCATATATTTGGAAGAGTAACCAAATGGAGGAGGACACAACTCTATGTAACAAGAACAACTTCCTAAGGTCATTCTAGATCCCAATTCTTGCAGAACAAACAGAAGGATGTTCTTTGTCCAAGGGATGCTATCTTGCTGCCGATAAAATAACAAAAGAACAAATTTGTGCTTTGTCCCTTCTTTTTGGAATATTTGATTTTTTTTTCTTTTTCAAATTTTAACAAGCTTGAAAAAGAACAAAAGAATGATATGTTACAAAGGAGGAATGAGTGTTGTGAGAAAGAAAACTAGTTCCAAGTGCATGGAACATACTGATTCTTAGTGCAAGGAGACATGTGCAATATAAGGACACTCGGGAAAATTCTTCCATGGTTCAAGGTGTCAGATCGCAAGGGAAAAAAGTGTTACAAGGCTTGCACCTAAGCAATGCTCTAAAGGTTCATTAGTAGCAACATGAAGCTGACATTAGACCAAAGATGCAAGGATGAGATGTGAGATGTTATTACAGCATGACACAACAAGAATCCTTCCCTGTGAAGTTTTACGAGCCCAAAGAAGGTAAGATTGACAGTTTTTCACATTTAGAGAGTCTAAAAAAGGCTAAAAGAAGACTCGAGAGTGATTGTTTTCTTAAGGTTAGTCTCCAAGGACCGAAAAAGAATAAAACCATACTGAGGAGAAATATTTTGGTCATTGGGGCCAAAGTATTCCTTTTTTATAATTAGTCCAGTCGGTCCGAAAAAGGGTTAAACTTATACCGAAAGGATGTCTCTTCAAAACCATTTTAACGAGTGTGATAGAGACAAGGTCACTCGGCTATATTTTAAATTTTAAGGAGTCTGAAAAGAGATTAACTATGGACTTACTGCCTTTTTCATAATTTAGTCCCCTGAGCCTGAAAAAGTATAAAACATAACTTAGGAGAACTCTCCCAGTGAGACATGTCTCCCGAGGCGTACCTTTTACATGGGTAATCTATTGGCCGAAAAAAGGGTTAAACTTATGCCAAATAGATATTCCTTCTGGACCAATTAATGAGTGTGAAAAGAACGATATTACTCAGTGATCTTTTCATATTTAGGGAGTCTGAAAAGAGATTAACTATGGACTCCAAGGGGCTTCTATTTTTTTAGATAATCTCCAAGGCTCGAAAAAGAGATAAACCAAAACCAGGGAGAATGGCTCTTTTTTCGCAAATTTAGTCTCTTAGGCCCGAAAAAGGGTTAAACTTACACCTGAGAATACTATCCTAGTGAACCGTAGCTCCTAGGGCAGTACCATTTTCGTAAAAATTTCCATCTAGACCAAAAAATGGGTAAACTATAGTTGGACAGATGTGCCTTCAAATTTGAGTTTGACAAGCGTGAAGGGAAATAAGATCGCCCAGAAATCTTTTCAATTTTAGGGAGTCTGAAAAGAGCTTAAAGGAGACTCCTAGAGGGATCCTTTTTGTATGTAATCTATGTGAGGCTGAAAAGGATAAATAATCTCTCGCCATATGTCACTTTCATGGTTTAAGTGAGATTGAAAGAAAACAAACTATGATGTAGGGGAGTCAATTTGGTTTAGTCCAGAAAAAGATGAAGAAGAAGATTGAGGCTTCAACACAAAGTCATGGTGGGACTAAAAGGACTCTCATTCTTATGAAGTACTTCAGTATGGGAATCAAATGGAAAACAAGGCTCTAACTAGGATTCCCATGGAAGGAAGGCTCTACCACATAAAGTACGACACACTTATCAACAAGGAAGGACAGTGTATTAATTCAGTGGGGTCGATCCTAAGGCCAAATGAACCAGGAAATGGATAATGAAAAAAATGCAAGTAGGGAAAATTCTAACCTATATTCTAGTTTTGAGGTCAATACCTGTCAGAACTGGTCGATAAAATGAACAAATGTCAAATAAAAAGTGTCTCCAAGATCCTACATATAAGGCTAATAACACTCATCTAGAAGTTAATAAATCCAATATAGATAGAAACTTCAGAAAATACGAGGTGCTACTGAATACAAAACTTGAAAAGAGAAAATATGGATTATACAATATGGTACAAGGCACCGCACAACCTTATGGCTCATGCATAGTATTGGTTTAGGTACAACTCATTGCTAGACTCTGACCAAGAGTCTCCTCTATAGTCAACCTGGAAAGTCTCCAAAAAGGGATAAAAACACAAACCACGCTATAGAAACCGTAGTCCTGGTTTCAAGGATAGCCTCATCTGAAGGTAATTCAATATCTGATAAATCACATGAACAAGGAGTATCGATAGTCCCAAAGGGAAAATTATACTGACCATATTCCATATGGTGATGGAGGTTCTGGCTAGGACTGTCAAAGTCTATCAGTGAAGAATCACAAGCACGAGGGCTTGAATAGATACAAAAAATGATATCATACTCAAAAGGAGACTCAAGATCACTCAGACCAAGAGGGGGAAGCAAGGGATACCATCCCCCCATAGGATAAAAAGACCGATCAATTGTTAAGACCATGTCTCAAGAAGGAAAACATGATTGCACAGGTTTGTTGGCCCTTGACCAAGTTCTAGGAGTTTCTTGGTCATGTTGACCTATTTTGGGACTTCGACATCCTGTCAAAGGAGGAGCGCAAGTCGAAGCGGAGATCATGGGATCTCAGCCCCTTTTTGGGCCCCTTTTTGGGTCTTTGGGAATATGTAACAAGAATGGGATGTCAGCCCATGGGTTTACCCATGTTTAGGCCTATTTTGTAATGTATATATAGAAGGATAGGAAATATAGAAAGAGTCTGGTGTGCTAAGTGCAAAAGGAATGGCTAAGTGCTAGATCTATGTGATCAAGGGATTGTAAGTGCTTTGTGCATACTATGTAAGACTTGTAGAGTTGAGTGAAAGTAATTATAGAAGGCTTAGTGTTGAGACCCAGTTTGAGGAAGAAGGATCTAGCAAGATGCGCAGATCTTCTGTCATGTGCAGAGTAAGTGTTTTGAGGCTCTGTGTTTGTAATCGATTGAATGAAGACAATAAAGAAGAAGTGTTGGTGGATGTAGCCCCAGGGTGGGGGTGAACCATGTAAACAATGTGTTATGTGCTTTGAGCTTTGTCTTAATGTGTCCATATGTTAGATTCTAAGTGCTCTGATATGTTTAGATAGATCTATTCATGCTTGGTGCTTATTATATGTTAGAATGTTAGATCTGATCTAGATATCCATGCTTAGTGCTTGATATGCTCATTTTGATCCATTTGTATATTCTAAGTGCTTGAATATTGTAGATTAGTGTGAATGTTGCGAAGATCGGTCTTATAAGCAAAGTGGTTATTGACTGTATATTGAGGAACTAATGGTGCTAAGTTCTTTATTAAGTGTTCTAATCACAGATCTGTGTCCCAGCTAAGGTTGCAGACACTTGAGTCCTGCAACCACCCCTGCCTCTACCTCGGGTGAGACTTCATCTACTTCATAGGTGTTTCCGAAAGGGTTGGTAGTTAGGGTTTTATTGGTGCGTTTTTGTAGTGTTGAACCTTGGTTCTGCCCCTATGCCAACAAATGGTTCCGTTGTCGGGACCTGAAACTGTGATTGTTGGGAACTGAGAAAGAGGAAGCTTTGTGCAAAGATTCTTCCTAAAATTGTGAAATCTTTGTGCGTAGATCTGTTCCCTAGTGCGTAGTATTCTACTTGATCTGTAAAGATCTGTACTAAAGAGAGAAGGTCAGATATGAAAGAAAGAAGCCCGGTCTGAAGAAGAGAAGGTCGGATCTAAAGAAAATAAGCAAGATATGAACACTTTGTGCTCTAAGAAAGGTAAAAGTGGAAATTTTTTACGAAAAGAGGCAAGATCTGTGAGCTTTTTTCTCTGATAAAGGTAAGAATAGTTAAAAGTTTTAAGATATGGAAGCTTTGTGCCCAGTAGAAGTAAGATAAGTGGAAATTTTTGTTTCTAGAATATGGATCTAGATCTTTTTAATAGAGTATATCCTAGTTTGAAAGCTAGGTCATTAATAGATGAAAGAGGATTTGATATGAGTAGATCTGATAAGAATAGTGAAAGATATATTATACCTAGGCAAAGAAAGAATGTTCAGACTAAAAAATGGATGCAGGATCCTAGAAAGAATTTGTTCCAGGTTAGCTCCCATGATCCTAGTGCGCAGTACAGAAGAAGATGGGGATCATTTAAAAGGAAGAGAGGATTAACCCTCTATTACAGTTGCAGAAGGTTGGTACATCTTGATAAGGAATGCCCTGGTGGAAGATCTAGTTGTATTTGTTGTAAATCTGTAGACCATGAAGTATTGGATTGCCCTAGAATGATTGCTAAGCTTGAAAGAATGAACCTGAATCAAGAAAACCCTAAGGAATATCCAGAACCTATGGACGAACCTCAGAAAGAATCAGAGAAATCATTGCTACAGATGAAATAAATCTTGAATGACCATCGACATGTCATCTTATCAGAGATCTTCAAAGAAAACAATGCATCGAAGAAAGAGTAGGAGACTTCAACATTGACTGTGTTCTGGATGAGAAAACACAGGTGAATATCATGACAGCGAGAACCTGGGAAGCTATAGGAAGGCCTGCTATGATCCCTTCACTAGGAGGAATTGGTTTATTCAAAGGAAAGCTAGTAAACCTATGTGGAAGGCTCGCTCGGATACCTATGACTGTCAATGGAACTTCAACAGAAGAAGACTTTGATATTATTAAATTTGTTGAAGACAACACCCTGTTTACCATGCTAATAGGAAAACCTTGGATTGATAGAGATCAAGCCAGACGAAAGGAAGAAGAATAAGTTTTGGAACAGAAGAAGCAAGAGTTAAAAGACTTTATGACCAGAAGGATCGCACACTTGATTGAAGAACAAGAGAGCAGATCGCAGATATTTAATACTAGCAACCAGGATGTCGAAGCTAAGAGAACACTAGAGGATCCTCAAAAGATTGAATTACCTATCCCAGACAAAGAAGAAGTATTATCCAGGAACCCTAGGAAAGAATTTCAACAGTGTGAAGTAACTAATACCAAAGAAGAAAAGAATCAAAATGAGAAAAGAATTACCGAGATGAAGCTCATTGGAAAGAAGGCTAGAAAGTTAAGAAATAAGAGGGATAGTACTGGAAGGTTATAGGAGGTTCTAGAGGATACCTCGTAGAAAGAAACATTGCAGAATTAGAGCTTCGTCGACATATCAAAATAGTGACACATGGCACTTCGGCATGATGAAGAAATATAGACGTTGGGGACGATATATCCGTTTGACTTCTGCTTCGAACAGATAGAAAAGAAATAAAGATTCATCATCCGACCATTGGACCACGCCATAACGGATCGAAAAGGAGTTAATGGAGGCTCATACCCATTGCAATCCAACCATTGTCGAATTACCTATTTATCTCGTCGCACCATGCACCGAGAACACTTTTTCCAATCGAGAATTTGAGCCCACGGACTAAGTCAAGTTTATACAGTGATCATTGTGCTCTCATTCTCTATCTCATTATTGTGTCTGAGTTGTTCCCAAATCCCGCAAATTATTTACTCTGAGTGCGTATGTCAGAAGCATTGAGCACTGCAGAGAAATCCGTTGAGGAATTTTTGATCGAATTGATGACAGAGAGATTCATGTCAGAGAGATGAGTGTCTACAGGTGTACAAGCATCTTCGACGAGAGGACTATAGGCCTCTCCGTCCACTACTCGAGCTGGACCATCCCAACCAGCTGATGAGAAACGAACGAAGACAGAGACAATATTGTGAATGCTAAGATGATTCTGAGCATTCTACCTTCTTATATACCACCTCTAAGCGGCGCAATAAACCGAGACAGTGTGCCCATAGATTTTGAATATGAATTGGTCACTGCGTGCCTTCCAAAGGGGATACATGTAGTGTGCGAAGACAAGGATAAGATCACAGCATTGAAGTTTAGTGACTTCAACCTCGGTGACAGGAAAGTGTACAATATGTTATCCCCATACAATTATCTGACTAGAACCAAGGGAAACAATTCAAAGATTGTTCCCCAGTAGTGGACCATGAACCTCACGCAATCCACACTGCTTAATGTAATGATAATTCCTCACTTCGGGAGGCATCAAGAAGTGAACGCGTGCGTCAAATCGTTGTTGTCCTGCTATCATTGAGGATACTTATGGTTGAACCGTCGCATCATAGTGGATTTGACTTTGATTAATCGGATCATAGGGATTAGCATGCAAGGCCCTGACCCATAGGATTTCTACCTCAAAAAGACCACAGACCGCGCTCTCGCCCAGAGAATAAATTAAACTTACGACGATCTAGAGAAGGGCACACGCGGCTACAAGGTAGCCTCTATCCAAAGCGACACAGTGCGCCTTTCCTGTCAACTAATCGTAGGCAAGATAGTTCGCAAGAACCGACCAACCCAAGTAACTGAATTCATAGTCGACCTCGCAGGGAAGTGCGTGAAGGGACTACAGATGAATTGGGCAAAGTACCTCATGAACTAGCTAGAACTAGATTGCAGGGAAGCGCATGATCAAGGATACGAATTCCACTTCATCTGGCTTCTTATCCTGATCACTTTCATCGCATGGGAGATGCTGGAAGGTGCGACCTTCCCGGACACCGAGCCATTTGATCCTCTGGCCACGAAGTTCAGTATGTTGTGTTACTCCAGCAACATGAAAAAGTAGTGGAAATCAAATGTCATCTTCCACATGTATTATAACCAATTGAAGGTAGCCATACAGGCCATGCCTCGCATAACCCTGAACACACTTCACAGGTTTAGACCCTTGATGAAATTCAACGTGGACTGCCATTTTATCTATATCACAGCGTGTGTTGATGAGCATAAACA
Organism: Picea sitchensis; assembly: GCA_010110895.2. Classification (NCBI taxonomy): domain Eukaryota; kingdom Viridiplantae; phylum Streptophyta; class Pinopsida; order Pinales; family Pinaceae; genus Picea; species Picea sitchensis. The sequence goes on along the minus strand of SNQJ01S0007915.1, from coordinate 8,215 downwards.
ACAGCTACAATAATACTACAAGTTAACGGAGGATGACTTGGAGGAGACTACCAAGGAATGGTCGGCGAACCTCCTTGTTCCAGTGGACCCCATAGAGATGTCTGATGTTGACAACCCCAAAATTGCACCGAATACAGCCGAACCTAGCAAGATAAAGAAGACTAAAGAGGTCCATGATTTAGACAATGCATCTATGAAGACCGTGTCCATCTCAGCAGAGCAAGGAGGTGATGGCATAGAAGTCGAAAAAAATAAAGGAGAGGTTACACCGCCAAGAGACGAGGAGGATACCTCAAAGAAAAGAAAGGTTTCCCCTCTGAAACCTTCTTCAAGGAAGAAAATGAAAGCAACCATAACCAAATTCGAGACGACCCTCACCTCAGACAACTTTGACTTCATCGTCGCATCAGTAAATGATGCTTCGCTGGAGATAACAGAGAAGTAAGAATCTAAGAAGGAGGAGGTATTCATTCAGATTAAGGATGAGCTCCAAGGAGTGTAGCAGGCACTACAGTCTACCCGCGCAGTATCCACTGCGCCCCTGATAGTTGGAACACTAGAACTAGGTGATGAGCCCGCTCAATTACATCAGATCGTTGATACAGTTGAAGCTTTCCTTCGATGAGCTCAGGGAGAAACAACACAATCTACCCAGGCTTTAGCGCAAGTACAGAAAGACCTTGAGGACCAAAGAAGTGTTGCATAAAAGGAAAATCTTGCTCTATAAGGGAAATGGGATGAAGAAAAAGTAGATCTACAACAAAGCAAGGAACATTTTCTCGCAAAGCAACTTGAATTTAAGGAAAGGGTCAACATAGCACTTCTCTCTGTGACATTTGTCGAAGTACAGACCGAGGAACAAGTTCCATAGCAGGTGGCACAACTGGAAGAGGTAATCCAGAAGCTACAGCAATGCATCGCCAACTTAGAGCTTTGCGCAGTACCTGAAACCCCACAGGAGATAAGGAACCAAAGAGAAGCAACTGCCCACAACACATTTGATAGATTAAAAGTTCTTTCCTTGGAGTGCAAGCAGCTCAGTAACTGCAGCACCTAGACCTATGAAAATCTCACTGAAAATTTGGAATTGCAGACACTGGAATCGTAGCTCCAAGAAGCAAAGCAGAATGCAGATACACTACAGGTGCAACTGAAGGCCCTGTCAGTTGTAGAATGGATGAAGAGATCTCAAGAACAACACATAACTCAACATCAGATCCATATGATTTAAAGCAAAGTGATGGAAGTCACTCAATGACTTCAACCTATGCAAGACAAGGCATGTATGTTGTTTACAGAGCTAGAGAAGGTCATCCTCACAGCAAAATGATGCCTAGAAGGGAGAGTGAATGATGCAGTGATCTGGGAGTTCATCGAACAAGAGGCCACAAAAAAGCAGCAAGTCAAAGCAGCTCGAGCCAAGCTCGAGGCATTTGAGGCATAACTGCTCAGACCTGAGTGACTCGGGAAGAGTCACAGGTGAGTGTTGGGGGACTGTTGTCCCTTGACCAAGTTCTGGGAGTTTATTGGTCATGTTGACCTATTTTGGGACTTTGACAGCCTATTGAAGGAGGAGCGCAAGTCGAAGTGGAGATCACGAGATCTCAGCCCCCTTTTGGGCCCCTTTTCAGGTTTTTGGGAATATGTAATGGGAATGGGATGTCGGCCCATGGGTTTACCCATGTTTAGGACTATTTTGTAATGTATATATAGAAGGATAGGCAATATAGAAAGAGTTTGGTGTGCTATGTGCAAAAGGAATGGCTAAGTGCTAGATCTATGTGATCAAGGTATTGTAAGTGCTATGTGCATACTATGTAAGACTTGTAGAGCTAAGTGCAAGTAATTATAGAAGGCTTAGTGCTGAGACCCAGCGTGAGGAAGAAGGATCTAGCAAGCTGCACAGATCTTCTGTTCTATGCGAAGTAAGGGTTTTGAGGCTCTGTTCTTGTAACCGATTGACTGAAGACAATAAAGAAGAAGAGTTGGTGGGCATAGCCCCAGGGTGAGGGTGAACCACGTAAACACTGTGTTATGTGCTTTGAGCTTTTTCTTGATGTGTTCATATGTTATATGCTAAGTGCTATGATATGTTTAGATAGATCTATTCATGCTTGGTGCTTATTATATGTTCGAATGTTATATCTAATCTAGATATCCATGCTTAATGATTGATATGCTCATTTTGATCCATTTGTATATGCTAAGTGCTTGAAGACTGTAGATTAGTGTGAATGCTATGAAGCTCTATCTTATAAGCGAAGTGGTTATAGACTGTATATTGAGGAACTAACGGTGCTAAGTGATTTATTAAGTGCTCCCATCATAGATCTGTGTCCCAGCTAAGGTTCCAGACACTTGAGTCATGCAACCACCCCTGCCTCTACCTCTGGTGAGACTTCATCTGCTTCGCAAGTGTTGTCGAAAGGGTCAGTAGTTAGGGTTTTGTTGGTGCATTGTTGTAGCATTGAACCCTGGGTCTGCCCCTATGCTAACAAGGTTCCTACTCAAAATTAATTGAACATCGAGGATAAAATGCCACATAATTTATCTGTGGCGAGGTATAGTCTACACGAACACTAGGAACATATAAAGGGGCAGCTTGAACTAATGTTGAATTAGGATGGTGATTTTTAGATGCTAGCTATTTGATAGTGATAATGCTTCCATTGTGAGGGAAATGCACCACTCGAAAGAGCATAGACACCACAACATTCATAGCATATACATAATCACACCCGAGAAGCATATTGAAATCTAGTGGGCCTTGCACCACTATAGCATTGAAAAGGACAATATTCCCACCTAACAAGATAGGAAACTGAGGAATAATCCACAAATATTCACTAGGACATCTATCAAAAACAAAAAACTCATGTGAAGCAGACACAAGCTCAAGAGAACCACAACTTTCCAGGCCAAGGAGGATAAAATACTTATGGAGGCTCCCTCATTCACAATACATCAGTAAATGTTTTTTGAATTAAATTTATCCCTTATTTGAAAGGGTGTGGAAGAAGGAAGACGAGGCTCAACAAGGTAATTCCAATCAAAGGAAATCATCCTAGGACTTGGAGGGGGTGTGCTCTAAGTGAGCAGAATGCCCACTTTTTCTGAAAGTACTGAACTAGAAATGTTAAAAACATAGTTGGTAGACCCATCACTCCCCATCAAAAGATTGGGATCAGCCAAATATTGCATCGGCATGAACACTTTGGTAGACTCAACACTCTCCAATAGAAGAGTGGGATCAACCAAAGATTGCATCGGCATGACCACTTTGGTAGACTCGACACTCTCCAAGAGAAGAGTGGGATCAGTCGAATATTGCATCAGTGTGACCACTTTGGTAGACTCAACACTCTCCAAGAGAAGAGTGGGATCGGTCGAAGATTGCATCAACATGACCACTTCCTCAATGACTAGCTGAATAGGTTGTGAGACAACATGGTCTGAAGGCGCATCACCCTCCAAAAGAGGAGCGAGATCAGCCGAAGATTGTGATGTAATGACCACTTCATCAACCAAAGGATGAATAGATTGTAGGGAAACTGAAGAAGACTCAGAATCAGAAGAGCTTGCAAACATGGACCACAATATTTGTGCCTCTGGAATGCCAAGGCACAGATGAGTAAGGTGATCTCCCTTGCAAATCTTACAAGGGAACTTAGGCTTACTTCCTATCCATCTGGGTTTTTCAACAGAATCAATTCCCCCAACATGACTAGCACTAGTTGGTTGCATATCACTTGTATGGATCGCATTGACGAGACTCATGCCCCTAGCATGACTTACATTAGTTGGTTGTACATCTCCAACATGACTTGTAGAGGTCAGTGATTGGTTGATAACATGACTCGCAGAGGCTACATACCTATTGCTAGTATGACTAGCAGTGACTGGACTCTTGCCCCCATCATGACTTGCAGAGGCTGGGTGCTTGTCCCCAGCATGACTTGCATAGGCTGGGTGTTGGTCTTTAAAATTACTTATAGAGGTTGACGACCTATCTCCAACATGACTCACATAGGTTGGTGATTTCTTCTTCTTATTCTTCCTCTTTCTATTTCATTTATACTTCTAGTTACTAGTATCTAGAATTTCACCAGAGAAGGAAGAACGAAGAGGATAAGACTTTCTTGACAAAGGAACATCAACATGATTCCCATGATATAAGGTGCTTAAATGAGAAGCATCAAGAGAATTCAAGACATTTGTAATGGTACCCAACCAAACCGGTAGTCCCACATTCAACCGAGGAATGTACAAAGTGGCCATCAAAGGGACACCAAAGTTTCCAAAGAAAGGAAAAGCACAAAAATCCCCTTGCGAAGGGGTTCCTTGGTTGGTATCATCAGGAAATTTTTCCATGAAGATCTTATGCACATGTTCTTCCCTTGCAGGATCATTTAAGTCTGTAAAAGTTTCACACACTGACTCGGGCTAACCAGTGTTATAAAAAAATACCCCTATAAGAAGGTGGCTCCATGTTTCTAAGCGGAAGACTAAAAATTCCTCACGATCGATGGAGTGGGAGGTATACCACCTTAGGTCATATATCCAAAGCAATGAATGACTAAATCTCTATGGAAAACTAGGGAGAAAAGAGAACACCACTAAGAAGAAAAACCTAAAAAGATGCAAACCAAAAAAACCACCCTTCTAAATGTTTTTGACCCAGGGAGATGAATTTCTAATCATCCAAAGCATTCACAAAGGAAAACAACTAGCCAGGAGAAGAAGTTACCCAGACCTCTGATTGACAGTGCCCTCAGGTGTTTCCCAGAGAATACAGAGTCTTCCTCAGATATCGTGATACACCCCTCGCAGTCACCTATGTATCAACCTATATAATGGAAACTAGGCCATCAAATTGTAATCAATAAACAGGGGGGTAAAATCAACAGTTGGGCGAGTGTATGGGAAGGGTAACTAAGCCCGAAGATCCTCTTGAGGCCTGAAACGTAACAGGGCCAAAATCACTCTTAGAGTACCTTGGACAAATCCAAGTGTCTCAGAGGTCTGACACAAGTCAGGCCAGTAATGCTACAGGATTCACCCCCAATATGCACTCTCCCAAATTATTTGTCAGGATTAAGAGTGGATATCTCTATCATCGTCCTCCACATGGCATCGTGTTTGACTCATGTGTTAGAGGAGCTTCCTGGATTGAGTAATTACAAGGTGGGTTTTTCACACCCTAGCACAGACAACTAAGTTAAGTTTTGGTTGGCCTTGGAGAATTTACCTCTCCACACCTAATCTAAGGTCCTATCCTAAGCTATTGGTGAACCCTAGAAAAAGTGTTACTAATATATTTTAGATTAGCACGCTCGTTTTACAGGATATTCTTATTCAAGGAACAAAAGTGCAACTTATGTTGTTTGATACTCTTGCAAAAAATGAAACTTATTAGAACACTGGAAAATAAGACTTTACACTAATTATACAAATGAAAAAAAGCTTCAAGCAAAAAGCATGAACAATCCTTCAAACCTAAAAAAGTAATATTTTCTCCTTTCCATGCAAAATGCACAATGCAACTTTCAAGTGAAACAAAAGAGAAAATGAAAGGATTTTCTTTCTCATTTTTCATTTGAAATGCTTTCAATATGAGAGGAAAACACAACCCTATGCCAATTTCTTTTTCTTTTTCAAATAACAATGCAAATCAATGGAAAGAAAGAAAGAGACCCAACTAGCATACAAACTAGTTTTTTTTTTTTCTTTCAATCAAAGAAAAAATACCAAAAGATGCTAAAAGATGCTGCAGAATACACGATTCATGCAACTCATTTTCTTAAAAATTCAAGCTAAAATAAGCCAAAAATGCTTGGAAACACATAGAAACAAGAGGATTTTTTTTCTTTTTTCATAAACAATTTGAGCCTACAAATTGTCTAAACCCCAAACAACAAAATCTTCTAGAACTCAGGAAGACCTGGGAACCACAAGTTTCTTGAAAGAAAAGGAAAATATTTTGAAAAAAATCTCCAAAACAACAAAGATGTGTGAAGTGCACGACCAACCTGTGTATGTACACGGGATGTGTATAATGCAGAACGCGTATGTACACATGTTGTATACAGAATAAGGTGCGTACACCTCTGTAAATTTTCAAAAAAAGAAAAATTTTGGACAGACAACCTTAGCAAGGGAAGTTGGTAAGCACCTGGAAGGTGACTACAGACCCAATCTGACTCAAAACACTCAGAATACTTAGAAACAACTAAAAATAAAAACAAACCAATATCTCCCACTAAGACCCTAGAGAGACTCCCCAGTGGAGTCACCAATTCTACTATGGGAAAATTCCCCCTAAACTGGGTTTAAGGAATAGGAAGAGTGATAACTCCCTTAAAAGACTGACTTATCTCTAATATACCCCAAAAAAATATATACTAAGTGATTATAGAAAGAGAGAAGAGAAGGTTAAGAAGTGCACATTGAATCCTTACGGTTGATGTAAACCTCTTCAACTGGTTGTTTCCTCTTAGATCATAGATCTCCTCCCAAAGTTGACCTGCAAGGGGGTAAGAATACAACACAACAACATATACAATCTCTGGCAATCACTTAAAAATCCTAAATATAAATGTGAATGATTAAAATAGACAAGAACATGTACACATAGGGTTTTGGGAAAAAGATAATCTATTTTATTCATATACAAGATGAAATGTTACAACCTTTGCTTGCGAACACCTCTCTATGAACCAAGTCTGGGCTCCTCTGTCGTGGCTCCAAGTGCACCAATCCCACATAAATTCTCAGTTTAGGGGAAATTTCCTCATATCACCCTAGACCACCTTTTATATGAGAAAAAGATGGTTATTCGGTTTGGGGACGAGCTACAAGGGGTAAAATGGTTAGGAAACCCTCCATAGTTTGTAAACTCTGCCGAAATCTGTGCAATTTTAATTTTTTGCAAATTTTGGAGGTAAATGTGTGTGGGATAACTATCATGATGCACATGTGTGTACATAGGCTAATAGTGCAACATGGTGTGTACATTATCCAAAAAATGGTTTTTTAGAAGGAAACCTCAGCAATATGTTTGGAAAAGTATGCAAATGGATGGGTCAATGTATTGGATGCATAGATGTGGAATTTTTGGAATATAACAATATTGCATTAGTTTGTCTAGTATACTTCTATGAAAAGGAAATTGCAGCATCAACCCACAGAGAATCAAAAGTGCACAACTATGTACGCTGTTTGGAAACCAATCAATCAAGGAATCAAAACTTACAACTATGTACCTTGTTCAATTATGAAACCCAAACAATAACAATTAATTAGAAATAAACCAACCAAGATTTAAAGCTATAGAGGCTATGTAGTTTGTTGAGCTCATAAGAAGAGAATCAAAGTGATGGAAGCTATGTAACTTGTTGAACTCAAAAAAAGATAGATCAATCACTCTTGGCAAATGTTTATGTACTTGAACATCGATCATGCTACCAGGACCATGTTGTCACCAGGTTATCTCTTGTTATGATTTAGGCACTTTCTTTTCCATAAATCATAGGTCCTATTGTTGGAAAACCTTGATAAAACTAATTTATGATTTGAAATTTTATTGCAAAAATGAAAACACTCTCCACACTTAGCAAGAAAATAAATCACATTTTATAAATACATAAAATAAATAAATATTTATAGAAAATAAACTACACTTCATAAATACATAAAGAAAAATTGTAACAATAAATGTTTACAAAAGTGATTTAAATCACACAACAAGAAATAAAAACTACCTCACTTGCACAATATTGTTTTCTATTGGAGTGGGCCCTACCTCCATAGAACGGAGTGTTGATATTAATCTACATCATTATTAATTTATCACTCACTACTTCTACAACATACACAAAATAAATTAGAATGAAACTTAATATTTAAATTAAATAACAACTCTTACAATCCAAGTTGGGTGTCTTCCTTCTTTCCCAAGCATCTACTCCTTGGGACAAAGATGACACTCTCTTTTATACATAATCTTGTTTTAAAATAGAAATAACAAATGTTCGAATATAAATCCACTTGAGAATCAATAAATCTCAAGTGGTTACTACCATTTTACAACTTTATAAAATATATAAAATGATTTTCAATATTCTTACTAATTCCCAACAAATTTTGGAATGTCTTTGATTGTCAAATCTGTAATAAGCTATGTGGGTTATAACAACTTACCCAAAACATGCTCAAA
>SNQJ01S0007914.1:288220-311781 GCA_010110895.2 Picea sitchensis | reverse complement strand
GCCTAATGGTCAGAACCGTTGTAACTCCCCACGCCCAACATTACAATGGTCATATGTTTATAAAACCACGGGTTACATTTTCATAAACCCCCCGCTTTATACATGTTCAAACCATTTTAAACAAAACGCGCACGTGCTATGTTACAACGGTGGTCATATGTGTTAAATGGTGCGCGACCAAGGGCTGGGGCTAAGCCCCGGCCCGGTCGCGGCCCAAACTATACCATAAACAAACATAAATATAAAACTTGCCACTTACATAACAAGCACCGCACGGTGGCGCGCTGGCTAGCCACTCCTTGCCAAGTCGTTGCCAATGGGAGAGGTCACCGGTTCAAACCCGGTCGACTACACCAAATTTTGATTAACCAACCAAAACCAATAAACCATTCAAGGGGTGCCACGTGGCAGCCCATGATTGGGCCACGTGGCACCCAATCATTGACCAACAAAACTGCCACGTGTCGACATCTGATTCGACCATGCCAACCAACCAGATTCTGCCATGTCACTTCGCCATACTGCCTAGTCAACCTTACCACGTCATTGCCGTATTGTCCTGTCATTCTGCCACGTCACCTGCTGACCTCACCCTTGCCACGTGTCACCCTTTCAATGGTGACACGTGTCACCTTGGGATTGGCCCAACTGTACGCCCAAAAGTCCAAATCTGCCTTACATGTGTCATCTCCTGGAGTTGCCATGTGTCACCTGTATGGACCTGCCACGTGTCGCCTATACGGACCTGCCACATCAGTGTCCGTACGGACTATACGGACTGCACAGTCAACAATTTTTTTGCCTGTTTGACTTTTCAGACAGAATGTGATATCTTCTCCATACAGACTCCGTTTGACAAAGTAAATATACCACCGGAATCAGGAAGACAAGACGGACGCAATGGTGTTGGTTTCATCGCATTCCGAGCACTTTCATTTTTGAGCATTTTTCAAGCCCTGTCAGGCTTCTGGATCCAATTTCGGATCAAACGGTAACTGTTCGTAGTCGAGTTTTTGGAAGTGTTGCCACTCTCCTACCTTCAGCTTGACTGCCTCTGGAATCCCTACCTCTAGGTTCACCTCCACACAGATACGAGCACATGAGTACTGATCTTTTGGATCCACCTTATCTATGTAGTTTCCAAGGCCGTTACCGATTGACTGGAGCGAGGAGTTGTTCCAGCAGTGGATTGGAAGGTTTGGAAGCCTAACCCACACCGGGACTTCCTTGGGGACCTCCGATTTCAGATCAAATCTCGGGTGCCAACGATTCAAGTAGAGACCTTGGGGACCCATGAAATAGGGCCCGTTTCTGAAAATCATATCCCGGTCTGCTTCTGAGATAAATTCGAAAATGTAATAACCTTTGCCCATCGCATACCATGTAACATTGTTCTGTATTAGTGGTCTCCAGTTCCTTTGTATCCAGTTTTCTTTAGTTTTGGTGGAGGGCCAAAGCCCCATGAACTGTCCAACCAACCCATGTTCCGCTAGGGATACTGCAACTCTCATTGGCTAGTCCGGAGGCAAGTCGATTTCAGGTATCGTTTCTAAACACTTTACAAAGCTAGGCGGTGTCGCGGTCGAAGGTTTCTTGCCATGGACGGTCAGGAGCTTGCGAAATGTGTTGCTATGTGAGGGAGGGGCACTTGGCTCCCCGCCCCCTGGGGCGGCCATGGTCGGCCCTGATCGACCTCTGTGGGGAAGCCACAACTAGGTCAAAAAAGAATGATCTCCTTAAACACCCATTTGTTACCAATGTATTTTCTTCCAATTGGCAACGAGTTATTGATGAATTGTTAGTGTCATCATACTTTTCTTTTCTAAACTAGTTTTCATATTGATGAGCTTTTTGTTAACACGGTGAAGGGATATAATTCTTCACAAACAACTTGAAGTTTAGTTGTTATGTAATTCTACACAAGAATTAACTTGAGGTTTATGTTGTKTTTTAAAGAGGAAAGTGAATATGAGTTTATCCTTTTATAAAATTGTCATTRTAGAATGTTATTTTAATATATGAAGTAAATTAGATTTTCTATCTTATTTTTAGATATTTTATTTGTGATTCAATTTTGAGGGTTAAAGATCATAACTATTGATATCATATCTCTTTTTTAGGTTAAAAAGGAAGAATTATTTTTCCTTTTTTGCATTTTTATGAGAAAAATAGGGTTGAGACACTTAGGTCAATTTCTAAATCTTTTAGAGCAAAATTTGAAAAAATAAATTGTAGATCAAAGTTTCTCTTGAAAAAAACACCCAATTAAAAAAATGTTCAAATTAGAGTCCAAGAAGTGAAGATATTTTTGATTTAAAATCAACTATTCTAGGGTTTTCCTATGAAGACTGTGAGTATTCTGAAGCACATATCTTTTGAGAGAGCACTAGATTGTAGTTAGACTGGCACCAATTGAAGCAAAGTAGTTATGACATTTTATAATTGAGGTTATAATAGTCTTTCTTAGCAGTATCGTAGAACTTATACCCCTTTCAAGTTGGGGCATCAAAACCCTCAAGGGGAATTCTTACGACATGATTATCTTTTGGTTTATAAACTTCATTGCAGTAGGACCAATGCCATTAGAAGCTAAGTGGTCATGCAATTTCTAGATTGGGGTCATAATAGTGATTCTTATCAATATAAAGGACATCAGGGACATTTAACATTTGCAATCTCAAAGTCCTAACAAAATCAAACAACGACAATGTTTTTTTTGTATATAAAAAGTGGATACTTATATTAATTTCAGTTGAAAGATTACAAAGAAGATCTGCAACCTATCTGCTTACATCAAAAGGCTATCAACGAGTCCATCGGGACCAGATTGACGACCTAGATCTCTTCTGATATCAACGGTCCTGATCTATTTTTGCTTACCATGATTTCACATTTCGTGACTTGGGGGGATATCTGCCTTCAAGCTTTGGATTCCCGATAGCCGAAATCTTGAAATTCCCTCATATCATTTCCATGGGACCAGATCGACGGTCCAGATATCTTCTGGTACCAACGGTCCTGATCTGATCTCGCTTATCATGATTTCGCGACTTGGGGGATAACTGCCTTCAAGCTTTGGACTCCCGATAGCCAAAATCCTGAAATTTCCTTGTGTCATATCCATGGGACCAGATCGACGGTCTAGATCTGTTTTGGTTCCAACGGTCCTAATCTGATCTCGCCTATCACATTTTCGTATTTTGCAATTTTATGACTTCGTGGTATATCTGCCTTCAAGCTTTGGACTCCTGATAGCCAAAATCCCGAAATTTCCTCGCGCCATATCCATGGAACCAGATTGAAGGTCCAGATCTGTTCTGGTTCCAATGGTCTTGATCTGATCCTGCCTATCGCGATTTCGTATTTTGCAATTTCGCAGCTTCAGGGGATATCTGCCTTCAAGCTTTGGACTCTCGATAGCCGAAATCCTAAAATTTCCTCGCGTCATATCCATGGGACCAGATCGACGGTCCAGATCTGTTCTAGTGCCAAAGGTCCTGATCTGATCTCGCCTATCACAATTTCGTGTTTCGCGACTTTGGGGAATAGCTGCCTTCAAGCTTTGGACTCCCGATAGCCAAGATCTCAAAATTTCCTCGCATCATATCCATGGGACTAGATCGATGGTCCAGATCTGTTCTGGTGCCAACTATCCTGATCTTATCTTTCTTATCGTGATTTCACATTTCGCGACTTTGGGAAATAGCTATCATCATGCTTTGGACTCCCGATGGTCGAAATCCTGAAATTTTCTTGCATTATTTCCATAGGACCAGATCGACGGTCTTGATCGGTTATGGTACCAAAGGTCATGATCTGTTCTCGCTTCTCGCGATTTCACGACTTTGGGAAACAACATCCTTCGACCTTGCAACTCCCGATTGCCAAGGTCCCGAAGTCTTCTATCAACTGTTGATCTTCTGTGCTGATGCTTACGGTTGTCCTCTCACCTGAGCTTCGGATCATTTATGACTTGGAGGGAATTCTAGGTGGACAAAGGTGGCACCTCATCTAGATTGGGTCCATCCAGTTGGGCAAGCTACTTGCACTGGAGCCAGAGGGGTGAGCTTTGGGATTGCCTGGGATCTTGGAGAAAGATCTGTGGCATCGAGTCTACTCCTGCATTGGCTAGTCGGTCTGCAACTTTGTTTTTACTTTGCCTAATGTGTGAGGGGGTTAGAGTTAGAGAAGGCCTGAGAAGAGCCTGGAAGTTATGAAGAGGGCCAAGGAGGCGCCAGCTGGGAGTGATTTTCCCTGGATCTCTGCCATTCAGGATTTTTGTTGCCAAGTCTATTATTATTTTGGAGTCTCCTTCAATAATCAGATAGGTGAGGTTTTGATCTAGATCCATTTGCACCCCTTTGATGAGACCCTAGATTTCTGTTGAATTGTTGGTGTCGTATCCGAGATTTCCTGCAGTTAGGCTTTGAATTTGGCCCAAGATGTTTCTTATGACTGCTCCATAGCATGAGTGTCCTGGATTTCCTTTTGATGCTCCATCAAAATTGACCTTGTAGAATCATGGAGAGGGGGGGGGAACCACTTGGAGGGACTGAGGGCGTTTGAAAATAGAGGGGGTTGTTGAGGAGGGGTGGAGTGGGAAAACAAGAAGCCCCAGAAGTTGAGGATTGAGAGCTCACCTGGGTTAGTGGGGAAGTCTTTCTTGAACCAAGAATGTAGCTGGAGAGTTTCCTGGAGATGCAGGAGGATTGTATTCTAGAGGAGGGTTGGAGGAGATGGTTGGGAATGAAAGATTATGTTGTTCCTCTCTTCCATAGTTGCCACACTATGAAGCCTGGTAAGATTCTCTAGGCTCTGTTCAAGATAGGACTTTCGAAGGGACTGTAGCTCTACTCCCTGATGGTGCTTATGATGTTATTTTTAACTTGATTGGTTCTTCTCATGAGTTGAGTGGCTTGGTTCCAGATGTTCTCACTGAGTAGACAATTATTTAGGAGGTGCTCCATGGTTTCTGCTTGGAGATGACAGAGATGGAAAATCGAGGGGCCAATGAAACCTCATCTTTGGAGATTGTCCCAAGTTAAGATCTTGTTCTGAAGTAGAAGCTAGAGGAAAGTAGAGATTTTGGACCAGAGTTTTGATTTCCATATTGTTGTCTAGATGCTGTCTTTCTGAAGGTTATGGAAATTCTCCTGTAGAGTGTAGCATTCCTTGAGAGTAAAGCTTCCATGAGGTGTGTATCCCCATCTGAGGATGTCCAGGTCTGTGCTTTTCCTGATTCACCTTTGGGTTGTTGCTTGTTTCCAGTGTTGCAGGTCACAGTTCATTGCCACTTGGAGTTCCTGATGAGTTGATTTCCAGCTTCGCCAGGGAGAGCCTCTAGGGGTTTCTGTCCACAGATATGCCACTTTGAGAGTGGCAAGATCATGAATGTGATTTTCATAGGATTGTAGATTGTCCTCCAGTCGTAGGGGTGGCATTTTCTGCTAGGAATCCGTCCAAAATAGGTCACTTTGACCATTGCGAACTTCCCAAAAAGCATGTTCCTATATGAGTGGTCGATTTTTCCAATCCGCATTCCAGATGTTGGAGCCCTGAATTTGCCCCTGCATTCTTATGAGTTGACTTTGGTGTGTGTTTGGGGAATATTTGCATTTCCAAAGTTTTTCCCAAAGCTATGTTGGAGTTTTGAGCCATCTCCACCAAATTATTGCTCCCATGGTGTTGTTTAATTTACCAGGGTCTCGGAGGCCCAGACCACTTGAAGATTTAGGCTTGCAGACTTTGTCCCTGCTGACTAAGGCCCATTTTTTGTTCTGGTTGTGTCCATGCCATCGAAATTTTCTTTGCAGATTCCTTATTTTCTTTATCACTGATTGGGGGGTAGCCAAGGCTGAGAAGAGGTAAGTTGGGATGGCCTAGAGGACTGAATTTAAGAGAACAATTATGGATGGAAGGTTGAGGGAATGAAAGGTCCAGTTGCTGAGACGATTGGTGATAGAGTAGGAGTGAGTCCTAGAAGATGTTTCTGGATACTGAGTGAGAGAGAGGGAGTCCCAGGTAGCGAGAGGGCATAGTGCAGACATGGGTATTCAGAATTTGAGAAAGGTTATGTTGGATAGCCAAAGGAGTATTGAAAAAGAAGAGCTGTGATTTGGCTAGATTAAAGTGGTGCCAGAGGCTTCGGTGAAATCAGAGAGGATRGAGATTAGTTTGATTTCTTCTTGCATTGTGGGGATGTTCATTAGTAGCGTGTCATCGAAAAATTGGTTGTGGGAGGCTATCGGTTCTAATTTGTGAAGAGGGAGGCCTTAAAGGGATCCATTATGAATTGAGGTCTTGATAGAGCATCCTAGTCCTTCAACCATTATGACAAAAAGAAAAGGGGAAATAGGGTCTCCTTGCCTTATCCCTCTAGAGGGGGAGAAGGGTTGAGAGGGGACACCATTGATGAGGATTGAGAAGAAGGTCGAGGATATGAGGTTCATTATCCAAGAGACCCAATCCCTGTCGAAACCAAAAGCCGATAGGAGCGCTTTCATATATTGCCAACTTAATTGATCAAAATCTTTTGAAAGGTCAAGTTTGAGAAGCATACCTAGAGTGCGGGTGCTTTTAAGTGAGTGGATGATTTCATTGAAAATAATGACACTATCCATGATTTTCCTTCCTTCGACATATCCTGATTGCTCCTTGGAGATGATGAAGGGTAGAATAGGCTTGAGTCTTAGAGCTATGACCTTGGAAATTATTTTGTAGATCACGTTGCAAAGAGCTATGGGTCTGAAGTTTCTCGGGTTTGTGACTCTTTCTTCTTTGGGTATTAGGGTGATGAAAGTGGCATTCAGTGCTGGAAGAGATTTTCCAGAGCTGCGTGATTCCTCCACCAGCTGCCACACTTCCTCCCTTAACATTGGCCAACATGAGTGGAAGAAGTCTGTTGTGAAACCATCTGGACTTGGAGCCTTTCCTGTGGGTAACTCCTGAATAGCCTGATCCACTTYTGCTTGCGTTATTGGTGTCATGAGAGCCTCATTCTATTTCTGGGTGATTATAGTTGGGATGTTTTGGACCACCCGCTCTATTGTTGAGGTGTGATCCACCTGGGGTTCTGAGACGAGATCCTTGTAGAAATCTATCAGCTCATACATTATTTCATGATGATTTAACAGGGTGTTGCCTTGCGAGTCTTCCAGCTTTGTGATGCGATTGATAATGCGTCTGTGGATCATAGAATGGTGGAAGAATTTGGTGTTCTTCTCTCCTTCGTTGAGCCATTGAACCCTAGATTTATGTCTCCACGAGATCTCTTATTGCTTGTGCATTTCTTCTAGTTACCTTTTGAGTTCGTTTTCCTCCTACTGCTGGGTGATTGTGTATCCTGCTTGAATGAATTGTGCTTGGAGGTTCTCAAGTTTTTGTTCCAGTAATTTCTCTCCTGAAAAATGTTCCCAAATACCTCTTTGTTCCATTTGCATATATGTTTTTTAAAGTGTTTGATTTTTTGCTGGAAGCAATACATTTTGGTGCTCATCTGTGTTTTCGCAGTGCTCCACCAATGACGAGCTAACTCCTGGAAGTTTGGATGAGAAAGCCAAAAAATTTCAAATCGAAAGGGTTTGAGCTTGGGGTGGCAATAGTGTCAACCCAGAGCTGAACCGACCAGTGGTCCGAACCTGCCTTTGGGAGGATGTTGGATTCTACTAGGGGGCCTTCCAAGAGGAGAGTTTCTGAGATGAGGAAGCGATCAAGCCTGCAAGCTATTTGGTGGTTTCCTGATATTTTGTTGGTCTAGGTGTAGGTGCCATTGTTATTCTCAATGTCTAACAGTCTGTGGTTCTCTATGAGTTCCTGGAATTTTGCACTATCCTGCTCCAGTCTCTTTTTCCCCCCCGCGCTTTTCCTCCAGCATGAGAATCATGTTGAAGTCACCCCCTATTATCCATATCTTGCCCTCCGCTAAGGAACCTAGATAAGCCAGGATTTGAAGAAAGAGGTCTTTGTATTGGTTTTTCTGTAGTCCATAGGCATTTGTGATCATTCCTTCCTTGTCCAATTTGATGGCTCTATAGTGCACTATGATGGTGCACAGAGTGGAGAAGCCTTGGTCAAGGATGACTGTTGCTGGATTCCATAGGATGGCCATGCCTCCTGAAGCTCCTTTGGAGTCCATTTGATAGGATTCACAATTACGCCAACATCTTTTGATGATTTCCTCTACAGTTTGCCCTGCACATTTTGTCTCTTGTATCAAGAATAGATCAGGGTCTTCCATTTTGATGCAGTTTCAGAGGATCCATTGTTTGGATCTTCCATTTAGGCCTCTGATATTCCAGGTGAGAATATTCATAATTAACAATTAGGTGGGTGGGAAAAGGAGCTCTCTGAGAGCTTGTGAATTTGTCTCGAGTTGATCATATAGTTTCCTGCTTCCTTTATTAGTTGATGAGCCAATTTTCTGCCTTGTCGTTTGTTTTCTTTTGGGTGTTTTCTTGGAACTTGGTTTGGGTCTATGCGGATCCCCAACCTTGATATAGCCCCTGTTGATGAGTCCAAAAATACTTTGTGAAATTTCCTGAGTTGGTCCTCTGGTAGGGTTTGAATATCCTTCTTGTTGAGTTCTTCTTCTAACCAGTCTAGGTCAATTTATGCTAGGTCCTGCTCATCCATTTCCATGACTGTGTCTTTCTCTCTTTCTAGTTCCTTCTCCGATCCTCGGTGGGTCTATGGATCTGTTTGATTTGCTGGGGTTTGGTGCTTTTGTGATGGTTGGTATTCCTTGTGCTTGGTGGGGTCTGGCCCTGTGGCCTTGTGGGGTTTTTCCACTTTTTTTGCCTCTGGGAGGCGGTTGAGGGCTTCAAAAGAATTGTTATTTGGGTTCTTTTTTCCGTTGTTGGTGGTGGGATTCTTCTGCGCTTGTTTCCTTCGATTTTGCACCTGGGTGAATCCTTCCTTTGTTTTCTCTTCAACTTCCCTTTTGGGGGGGGGGGTGTTGAGAGGGTAGTCTCCGAAAAGGTGTCCACGTTCATGGCATTTTCGACATCTGAAAGGAATGTGTTCATAGTCTATGGTTTGGGCCCATTCCTCGTCCTGGTATTCTAAGGTAATTGTGCCTGGCAGAGCTTTGGAGATGTTCATATATACACAGATCCTTGCATAAGAGGTGTATTTTCTTTGTTTAGTAGCTTCAGAAGATTTGACATATTTACCTAGGGTGTTACCTATGCCCAGTAAGATTTCAAAGATCTTGTCCTTGTCTTCCGGGTTGTAGAATATTATTGTGAAGAAACCTTTGGAGCTCAGCTAGATCTCATAGTCTCCCTTGGGGTTCCACCACACCTTGATCTAGCGAGTTAGGTCCTTTTCTGAGGGCCAGAGACCTATGAATTTTCCTATGAGGGCATGGTCTCTCATGAACTACGTGTGTTCCCATATCCTGGTGGTTTTGACGACGTATCTGGGTGCAACCGGGGCTTGGGGGATACATTTGTCGGGTATCCAGGCTTGAGCGGCTTTTGGATGCGAGGACTCAACATCTGTATTCGAGTCTTTGCTGATATCCATCTCTTTCTGCAGATATTGGTCTCGCAGGTGCAATGGTGACTCAAAGGTCGGTCTGTACGCCCATGATTTCTTCAGATCTTTGGCGGCGACATTGCGGTAAGAGGGTGCTTTCGCCCCCCCTTCTATTCACATTCTTCTATGGCAACCAATACCAGGGTGCAGAGGTGTGCAGAGAAGTTCAGACGTGATCTGAGTGGGAGGGTTGCTAGTGCATGTGAACCCTAATCTTGTAGAGTGTTCTGACCAACATAACCCTATCTTTACCCTAAAGAATGACAATGTTGAGGAACACGAAATTGGAGGATTGAATTGAAATAATAAAACCTTGTGGGATATTCGGGAAAAGTTGCAACAAGTACAAGACATCAATACATTTGATGTGATTAGATTATAATATAACAAAGAAATATATGTTTGGTGTGATTTAGAGGAGGCTTGTGATGACTGGTATATGGGTAATTCTCATTTCTAGAAAGACAACTACTTCTAGCTTCTCTTTGATAACCCTACACCATATGAAGAGAACATCATTGAGGGAAGTCAAGAGTTGGTTATGACTATCAATTTTTTTCTTGCATATTCTCTAGCGGTAGTGTTCCTTTAATATCCACGACCAACCTTTTACAATTATGTGGATGATATTTTGGACATGATTGATTCTATTTATTTGGATCCACATCACTGTGGTGGGAATTTGGAGCATAATATTTAGCCATTCATCAAGCTCAAGTGTCATTAGTTGGGATTCCCCATGAGCACTTGAACATGAGACAAGGTTTGTGGACAAGTTTCTTGGACTATTTCAACATTAAGGCTAGTACTTGTACATGGGATGTTGGTTTATGGAAAAGCTTCTTAGACTACTTCAACATTGTGACAGACACTTGTACATGGGACCCTAGTTTATGGTACATCATAAGTGAAAGTGTCGAGCGTATCACTTCTTGAATCATGGTGAAATGGTGGGATCATCCCTAGGGGTGTAATGGGGATTGAAGGGTGCACTAGATTTACTAATAATGTAGGTACAATCCCCATTTAATGTAAAGTGGATAGGGTCCACTATGTTTATTATTATTAAATAAGGCCCACTAGGTAGTTAGACTTTAATAAATGTAACACTGTCTCATTAAATAAGGACTAATAAGTAGTTAGCCTTGAATAAATGTAATGTATATTGATTAAAAAAGGCCCATGAGGTAGTTATCATTTGGTTATGATTAGGGTTGTCTAGCTAGCTATAACTAAGGATGTGTTGGTGTACATGCATAATTTTCCCTCACATACATACTCACTTTCCCTTGTATGCATGAGATAGTTCACTCCACTTTGCATGCATGAGCTAGTTCACTTCACTTTGCATGCATGAGCTAGTTCACTCCAACTTGCATGCATGAGCTAGTTCACTCCACTTTGCATGCATGCGCTAGTTCACTCCACTTTGCATGCACAAGCTAGTTCACTCCAGTTTGCAGGCATGAGCTAGTTCACTCCAGTTTGCATGCATGAGCTAGTTCACTCCACTTTGAATGCATGAGCTAGTTCACTCTACTTTGCATGCACGAGCTAATTCACTCCATTTTTCATGCATGATCTAGTTTACTCTACTTTTCATGCATGAGCTAGTTCACTCCACTTTTCATTTAGTTAATCCTATCACAGTTGCATGACTAATTATTATATATTGCGTTCAATTGCATTGTATTGTAATGGATTAATCATTCATTCATGGATGATTAATATTCTTTCAGAGGTTAATGAAAATTTGATTGCTCTATTATTCTCTTCTCTTTTCTTCTTCTAAATTGCTATTGTATTAATCTTCTATTAGATTCTAGATCTTGCAGGTGTGAGCAATTTCTACACGGTATCAAAACAAGCTTGAATCTAAGGAGGACTATACATAGTTTTTTGCAGTTGGAAGACACATCAAAGAGAACAAGAGATAAAATGGATCAGACCCAACAAATGATCCTCACTCCATTAAACTACTATGAAGGGAAGACACAAGTAGTTATTCTCTTGCAGAGTAAAGGCTTGGATAGGATTACAATGGGAATAGAGACTGAACCCAATTTTGCAGTGGAGAAAGAAAAATGGTTTAACGGGATGGATGAATCCTTTGGGTTATTGTGCCTCTCGATTTATCTTGAACTTCTATTCCACATTAAATATGGTACTACTCTAAATAAAGTTTGGACCACATTGGAAGGAATTTTCGGGAAGTAGGATGTGCTTCGAGGTCATCAATTGGAGAATGATCTCAATGCTTTGAGCCCAAGTTACTTCGACACTATTCAAGACTTCTTCAAAAAATTCTAATCATTATTGCTAGAGCTCAAGCTATGTGGTATAGAAAATAATGAAGAGTGGCTCATTCTTTCCATTCTATCAAAATTGGGTCTTGGATACTCAGTGTTTGTCTCTACTTTTCATGCTACAAAACTAGCAATGCGAGTTTCTTGGAAGATGCCTCCCATGGATGCTTTTGTTGAGTCTCTCACCCATGAGTAGGATAAACTTGTTCAAATGGGTGTCCTCAATTCCTCAAAGGCACATGCACTTGTAGCAAATGAGATGTCTAGAAACAAATTCAAACAGAAATTCGAAGGAAAGAAAGATCTAGATCTAAAAAAGGAAAGAAATCCCAAATCTACTAAGGAAACCTCCAACCCTGAGAGGGGGGAATCAAAGAAGGAGAATATGAAGTACTATTACTGCAATAGAGGCTTTCATATAGAACATGCATGCATGAAGAAAACAATTGATCAAATGGCACATACTCTTCAGCGAAACAATCTTGGTGGGAACATACCAAAAAATGCTAGGAAGAAGGATGTTAAAAATCTCCCCAATGATAGAGGAAAAGGATGAGATGGTCATGCTTTAGTTGTTTTTTATTCATCATTAGCAACATGGATTCTTGATTCAAGAACCTATAATCATGTGGTCTCATCATAGGATTCCTTCACTTCTTTGGAGCCATGCACCAATCCTTTCATTTTAATGGGAGATGATACACCTATTCAGATCACACATTCATGTACCAGAAAGCGAGTGGATTTCACTCCATATTCAATAGTGATTTCAGATATTTATGATGGATCAAAGGTTGTATTTGGGGTAGCATATCACTAGTCCAGTAGGTTATGGCATGAGAGATTTAGTCACCTCAATTACCGCTACTTGTAGAAGCTTAGCAAGAAGGGTATGGTGACAGGTTTTCCAGACATAAAATTTTCTGATGCAATTTATTAGGGCTACATACTTGGTGTTGGATCAACTGGGGGGTTTCAAACCCAGGATTTGATAGTATTTACCAACAAAACCCCATAGACACCGACATATTGAATCTTCAAGGATTAAAGAAGGTCTCACTCGAGACACCATGAGAATCACAAAGACCATTGGTCTTGTGCAAGGTGTGAAGGAATAAAACATATGGGAAACCTTCATTCACTAGTTATTAATTCATTTGCAACTACCACAATATTACTACGTGGAATAATATAAAAAGACATACATTCAAATTGTAATTCATCAAATGCAGACATAAATGTGCGTCAGGATTTATTCATTAAAATCAAAGGAATTCAAATACATTTCCATACACTGAGGTCAAAGCCTTCTCAAGATGCATTAATAGTCAAAACAGAGATGAGCCATGTGCTTAGATATACTTTCTCTCTCATATTCACACACAATATCTCTTAACATAGCTATAACTGATACAAAATAGAATTGGAGCTCTACCTACTCTACAACATACATATTCTCATACTACTTTATCACTCTAGGGAACAAAAAATCAACCCTTACATTTCCACATGAATCCCCCCGTATTTTCACGGAGCATGGAAATCATAACAAAATTTCCATCTCATCCACAACCTCGACTATGACCAGTCAAGTTGTTACAAAAATAGTTATAATGATTCCTAAAGATCTTTGTGGATTTGGCCTACATGTAGTCTCTTTAAGTCCTTGCACGTAGTACAAAATAGGTTGGTGTGCATAGTAAATCCTTGGTTGGCGCAGATGTTGAAACTTGGCACCATACAATGCATATTATTGAGCACACACACAATGCTAACTTGTGGTGTGCATGCAGTCTTCAAACCCTTAGGTGCCAATAGGCCCCCAACAATATTAGTTGGCTCATCCTTGAGCCAACAACGATGCTTAGGGTGTGACTGGGGAGGTAGATGGCATTGTCTTGGCACTATCTTAATGAGGTATGCAATGAATTATTTGAATTCACCATCGATATTGTCAAAAATATTTGTCAGGGTCTTTATCTTAGTGCAAAAATCGTCGATATCACTTGGTGTGATTGTCTTCATGGTAAGTTTGAGCTACTCCCCAAGTTGGAGGACTGGGGCTACCTTTTCTTGTGCATTTTCCAATTTGTAGTGGTGCATTTTTGCCTTCTCGACTATATTGAGTATAATATTTGAAATATTTTTTCATTTTGTGTGGGTAGACACAATCTCCCAAAGTTGGTTGGCGATTTTTGTCGTGGCTTATTGTCATTCTACTAGTGGAAAGGATGGTAGTTATTTATTCTTATGTTCGATCTGGGCCTCGATTGCATGGATTTGATCATCAATTGTCTTGGTTTCGGGGGAATCCTATAGGTGCATCCAATGTTTGAAGCTATATTCAACCACACCCAAGAAATATGTGATGCATGCCTGTCCCTGTTTCAGTGCCTCTTTTGCAACAACAAGTTGTTGTAACCACCCTTCCTCTGAGTGGGGAGTGCACTTTAGCTTCTCTTGAAGTTCTAAGTTTTGTTGTTGTAGGTATTGGACTCTCTCCTTTACTTTGTTGAGTTATTTTGGCATGGGGAAGTCTAGAATGTCTTCAATTGTATTGGGCACTTGTGCATAAAATTTGTCGACTCTACTGATCAATACCTTGTGTAAAATTATGTATGCTTCATGGTGTGCTTTAATCTCATTGCATACATATTCAATCTCTTTGTAGGTCACTATATTTTGGTTCTTCTTATCTTGGGTGACCCTATGTGCAGTAATTTCTTGGTCATACTTTTGTTGTAGTTCAACATAGGATTTTTTGAGTACATGGTGCCTATCCCCCAGTTCATTCATTATATTATTCATATAGGTCTGCAAGTTCTACAAAGGCACCTGCACCAATGGCAGTTTAACATATGGTAATGGGTGAGGCTTTGTGGCAATGGATGGTTCCACGGTTGTGATGACCAATGGGTTAAAGTGAAACACTCTCCTTGGGGTACTAATGCACAAATATGTAGCTCCAATCATGCTTTATGTTATCCGATGTTCTTGGGAGGCATACTTGGTTGTTGGAGCAAGTTCCAACTAATAGAACACTTTACCAATTTTTGTAATGACACTCTAGTCATTATTTGTTGCACAATCAAATCGACGTGGACCTCTTTGATGATGCCCAGGATTGGGGTGGAAGTCCTCTTGGGCTCCTCTGTGGGAGCGGTAGTGTAAATATCCTTGTCTCTACTATGTTCTACCACCACTTTGTGCATGGTAGAATGCGATGGGAATTCCTCTATGACAATCACATTTCCAATCTGCTTCGCCAGAGTTGGTGTGCACTCATGTTTGCTAGATTCTAGACTGGGACTTAGCCTAAGTGATGTGTGTAGTTTCTTCATAGGTGGTTTCATTGTTGGTGTTGTTTGCATCTCCTTCCACTTGAGCCCTTTTCCCTTTCCTTGGGATGTCGCAACTTGTCATTGCTCACCCACTTGTTCATTTCCTTTTTGTTGGGTGTTCTCTACCCTTTTCCTCTCTCGTTGTCTCTTAGTCCTTGTCTCTAATTTATCCTCTTCATCATTGGGTGTGGGATGAAATTTCTCTAGCCACTCGGTGATAACCTATAGAATGTCTTCCTCAGTGATGAAAAAAGGCAACATTATGGTTTCAACCTTTGGATTTTCACGTGGAAAATGGACATATTATGGAAGTTGCATTCAAACAAGAGGTATTCCTCATACCTATCCATGATGTTACACAATATGTGTAGTGCTGGCACAACCACTTGTTTAATTTTGGTAAACCACATCTCAAATGCAATGTTTTTCTTAACCCGGAGGCTCCTATCCTTGGTGTGCTACAACTCTAGGTATTTCTATGCGAGGAACCCTGTCAAGGCATGTGTATTATAATTGTGGGTCGGTGGTGGTTTCCATATTACCATGAACAAAAGTAGTAACACCCAACTCTAGTGAAACTCCTTGTCGAAAGCCTACACTTCTAGGCAATCATATACAAAATCATTCAATAGGTATCTTTACCAAGCCATCCTAAATTCGTTGACGCATCATTCTATGATGACAACTACCCCCAATGAGCACTTATCATTGTGGAAATTGCGCTACATTTTGTAGGCAAGTAGGTGCATGGCTAATCAGACCCAATGGTCATTTATCTCTATAATCACCACTCCTCCCGAGCCCTTGCGTGTACCATACTTAGTATACACTTCCTCGTGCACTACATCCTTAGTCATTATTTCCTTGGATGAATCGTCTCCTTCTGTGAGGAGACCCAAGACTAGGCTCATTGTGTCGATGTCGACTTGATATGGCTTGTCGAGCCAGTGGACCCCTCCATACAAGCGGGTGAGTAAGAACCGTAAGCATTGGTTGATGGATTGGTTGCACCTAAAATGTGGGAAATCCAACAAAGACATTATTCTTGATTTCTTCAGAGGATTTTCCCATTCCTTAGTGGTTTTTCACTTTCATCCATCTGGTCGTTTAATCACCTTTGTATATAATTCAAAATGTAGTTCTGAGAAATTATCTTCATCTTGTATATTGAAGTCTACATATTTCAGTTTTAGAACCATTCCTAATAGGGGGAATTTGATACTTACATTGGGCAACAACTTAGGCAGGGGAATGAATTTATGTTTCGATGCTTGGAATTTCTTTCGTGCTTGGGTTTTACTCCTGGAATCCATTAACTCTACTAATTTCTCATCATCTCTAGTTTTATGTGCCACCCCTCTCTGCTCGGGAGCTCTGTTCCAAACTGTAATGTTATCGATACCAACCTGTTCACTCTTTCTACTTTCGTCTCTCGGCTCAATCCTCTTCTTACTTTGCAAAAATAATGAGCATGATTAGCGTTGTTGGATATTAAATACGTGATGGGTAACTTTCCCTCCATGATACCCAATCATTGAGTTGGCTATTAAGGTTTGTTCCCATCATTAATGCGGATCTGCAATACTTTTCCCTGCCATAACTATTATGCGTTATGGGGAATTATTACCATAACTGATTTTAGTTCCCCATGTAGTCATCACTTGTGTGAACACTAAGAACATTTCTCTCCACCTTCGTATCCACTTGCATTCGAGTATCCAACTTTCATGTCCAATTGTTCTATCTTTTTCTTTGTATGAGGACAATTAAACCTTAATCTTCCCCGAATCTTTAAAATCCATTTTTGGGTACATCCTATCCAGTCTTGGTTTATTGTGCAAACCTACTTATTCTACCTATTTATTACTTCTATTCTAATCTAAGTCTTATTCTACTCGTACGCAATGCATGTCTATTGTTCACTCCCATTCTATGCAGGATATGTTATTGCAATGTGTCCGACCCTAACAAGTTACGAAGCTTCTTCATTCGAATTATTTTTATCATCCCTTTCCATGGATTTCCATTGGGTCATGTTGAATGTACTGCGCCAACCGGGCTAGGGGAAAATCCATGGATTGGTTGCAATGTTTTCCTATGTATATTATTCGTTGGTCTAGAGGGTGCCAATGGTGTAGGGGGTGCATAGGCCACCTTTTGTGTGGTGTTCTTCAGTGCCTTATGGACATTCTCTTCAGTTCCCTGGTACTGGTTCATCAATTCAAGATTTACCGAGGCTTGAAATATTATCTTGATATAGTCTACCACATGCACCCATTCCTTTAGATTTGCACGGTGTGTTTCCCACTAGCTCGCAGGTGTTCCTTTAACTACTGTGTCCATGGCCATAATTTCTTTGGGTCTCTCTCACCAACTTTTCCATTTGTGCTAAGAATGTGTCTATCGAGTATGTTCCATCAAACCTATATATGTCGCACAACTCTAATCTGATCCAACGCACTGCCTTGGTGATTCATGTGCATCACCTATTTTATACCTCATACAACTTATTTTACCATCTGTCCATATCATCCTCTGAATCTATGTCATAGGAGAAAATACTTCTCCAGCTTAGTTCACCATCAACTATTGGATTTACATAATCCTCCATGTGCCTTGTGATGTTATTTATGTTTTCAATGATGGAACTCTGTGCATCCTTATTCACAAGATCATTATATATGTTTCCTTCATTTAGATCCAATGATGTAATAATGTGCAAGGTGTTTGTCTCAAAGGACATTCATCACTGCGTCAGGTTCAATAATGCATTGTCATTGAATGCCCAATCAATTCCAAGTAGATCCGAATAGGGGCCTAAGTCATACATAATCTCAATCACCTCAAAGTCCGCTTTAGTCTTTACCCCTCAATGTTCAATTCCACTTGCTCTAGCCTTCCAATATGATAGATTATGTATAGGTCGAAAAGATTGAGTTGAATAAGGGACCACACCAAGTTTGATTTACCCATCAACTACCAAGATTTCTTCAACAATATGTTCACATCAGATACCAGGTCCAACATGATGTTGTCTATTTCGTAGTTTCCTAGCTCAGTTGTCATCTTGAATTCTCTTCCCATGCACTTCTGTCTACTCACTTGGAGCACATCCCGTTCTGGTAGTGTATTGACAAGATTTATTCAATATCTATTAGCTAGTTCAAGCATTGTGGGTGTGGGTCGGAGGCCATCCAATTGTAGAATTTCCATGGTTATAACAATCATAACATTTATTCTTTCCCTCGGGTCAATTAGGGTGTTTTCTATGGGAACATTGTTGATGTAAAAAATGACTACAGGGTTTCCATGATCAACATACTTCTCCATTATAACTTTTATAAACATTAGTTCAACTAATTGGTCTATAACTTGAATTGTAGGGGTGTCTTTCCTTTTTCTTCTAGATTTTTAAATACATAATTCCCTTATGGTTTTTTCATAAATAGGCACACATTTTATTGCTTGTAACAAGGGAATTTTCACACAAACATTTTTTAGTTATGTTTCCAAGTCAAACTCAGGTTGAACAACATGTTTTTCTAAGGCCAAACTCTCTAGGTAAGGAGGATTTTTGGGTGCCTGAGGTTGCTTTGAATTCAAAATAGGAGATGTGTGTGTGGTGGTGGAAATCATATTTGAAGGGGGGTCATCATTGGATGTTTGGATGAGATTTTCTTCCTCTTCAAGTTCTTCTTCAATGACAACTGTAGGATTTTCTTTTTGGAGCACCTTTCTTGATCTTAAATGTATGTATTGAAAGGGTACCAGATTGATAAATTAAGTTGGAAAGGTTTGTAACTCAACATTGAAGATAGGCTTGAAGACATGTTGAGTGGTTTTGTTATTTGGATTGGGAATTGACTGAGCAGGTAATTGTGTTGGTCTCAGAGGGCTTTGAGTTGCAGGTAAATGTAATTGTTGTGGCATTTGAGGAGATGTTAGTTGAGGTGGATTTTTTTGTGCTTGCAATGGAAGATAAGGTGGTGAAAATAGTGGATAAGTGGGATAAGGCATTGAAAATTTTTGTGGGGCCATATTTCCATAAGAATTCCCTCTCCAAATTTGTTTCCAAGGCTGGTTTTAGGTAGGATGCCAAGTCATCGAAGCATTTAATTGTTGAGGATAATCACTATAAGATGCATAAAATTGTAATGAAGGGTCTTGTGTCATACCTTGTGGGTGTGATTTCCAAGGCCTTCTTTGTGTAGCTTGAAAAGATGGCTCAATTGTCCCATTTCTCCCATGGTAGATAGCTTGGAATCTCAGTAATGAGGGGCAATTTTCTGTATCATTATTATCTACACAAATAGCACAAACTTTCACATTATCCAATGGACACGCTCTTAAAGGATTCCTTTTCCTACACCTAGCACAAAACATAGTTAAATCTTCTTCTTCTTCTTCTTGTTTGTTTTTAATTTTAAGTTTATCTAGCTGGGAGCTAATATTACCAAGGATATTTGTTTTAAAATTTTGTAATAAGTTACCTAGCTCCATCCTTGTTACTCCCCCTGCAACAAATTTAATAGCTCTTGTTAAAGTATCTCTTACTCCCTTACCATATTTGGCTCTAGTTCGTGAATATCTTCTGCAAATATCACAGATTTCTACGAATGCTAAGTGAGAAACATCACCATAACCCATAAGATTAAGCACTTCTATATACTCTACCCCTTTCATAAAAATAGTTCTAACGATGTCATTGTTTAAAGTACTCTATTTAGTCTTCTAAAGGTTGTATATGAGCCTCTCTATGTAGTCTTCAAGACTTTCCTTGTCCTATTGCCACATCTTAAATATATCATTATGCAAGTCTCCAGTTCTACAATAATATTAGTATTTCTTTAGAAAATTAGTTTTCATATCTTCCCAAGACCTATTAGAATACTCTGGAAGTCCCATAAAGCATTTCAAGGAAGAATCTTTCAAAGTTGCACGAAATAAATTTAGTTTTTGAGCATCATCCACATAATTATAACTTCGACATAGAATATCAAATTCAAATAAAAAGGCATCCGGATCTTCAATGATAGTACCTCTACAATTTGACAATACCAATGGAGGAATGTTCTTCACATTTAAATTTGGTGCCAGATCAAGGATGAGGAACCCAAATGTTGCTTCTCCTTCCGCTTCCACATTTGTTTCCTCCCCATCCGCCATGCTACCAAACAATCTAAAATTAATTCGATTTGGTTTCTTGTCCCAGTTCAGAGAGAAGGGTGGCTCACTAATTGAATTTTGATGAACAATAAAATTGTCCTCAATATGTGCTTCAAGTATCCCTTCTACCATTGCATATTCTATCTGTGATATGACCACATTCTGGGATGATCCAAAGGGTTTGGAAATATGTTCCATATTGACAACTTGTTCTAATGTTGGGTGGGTAATTGGAGTCTACTCACCAATCTTATTATCTTCAACTTCTTTATTTAGAATTTCTCATTGTGCTTCCTGCACCTTTTCATTAGTGGTTCTTGATTGTGGTGTGGTTTGTTTTTGAGTCACCTTTGATCCAAAACCTTCTCCTTCTTGCAAAGAACCATTTGTATACCTTTCAACCAGATTAGTAGGGGGGTTCCTAATACTACCAAACAAATCACCTAGAATTTTACTTTTGGACTTAATAAACCTACCTTTTCTATCTCTAGGACTAACCATTAGTCAACTACATGACATAAAATGGTTTGGATAGACTCACTAAAGTGAATGCAGTGGGCTAGAACCCTGACAAAAATTCAAAAGCGAGGGTGCCTTTGCGTCTTATCCTCTTGTCCTCCACCAAATGTGCAATGTAGTGAGAAAACTAAATAGAAATAACTAACTAACATTATCTTTCTACCATTTACCTTCTAACAACTCCCGAGAAACGACGCAAAAAATGTTGGGTTAATTAATTGTTGTTTTAATACACCCTTTACTTGTCAATCCGGTTCGTAAACTTATGAGATGTATACACAATATGTGCAGGTAAAAGATGGAATTTTAAACTATTCTAATTTATCAGAATAAAAGTAAACCACAATTATCCTTCTACCTAAAATTATCCTTCTACTGTTTACCTTTTAACAACTCCCTGACAATGACACAAAAAATGTTGGGTTAATTAATTGTTGTTTTAATACACCCTTTACTTGTCAATCCAGTTCGTAAACTTGTGAGTTGTATACACAATATGTGCAGGTAAAATAAGGAATTTTAAACTATTCTAATTTCTTAGAAGACAAGTAAACCACACTTCACTCCAATCATTCATCAAAACACAAAGACATCAGCAAGAAAACAATCTTGAACAACTTCACTTTGTCCACATGACTGATATAAAGTCTGATCATAATTCACTAGCTCTATGTGTCATGCATAGATCACTGATCTATGCATGAAGATGTCCTTTGATCTATTCTCATCCTAATTCTCAGTCAATGGATGTTTAAATTGTTCACACACAAAAGAAATTATAATGTTGGTAAATGACTTAAAGACAAGGACCAATGACTAATTCTCTTGTCAAATATCCTTTCAAGACCCAAGATGCAAACTTTCACTTATCAATCTAAGTGTTCATGCTCTATTATGTGACGTTAGGTTTGAAAAAGAAAATCTTAGTTGCTATCCATAATCAAATGAAACAAAGTACTCAAATGTGACCACAAGTTTTACTTAGAACCATCCATTCGAATTAGTCAGCTTTAAAAATATAAAATTCCTATTTATGGGATATTGACCTAAAGTTGGATGTATCAGTTCGAATGTAAAGCTTATGAGCAATAAATCTTTGGCACTCAAATTCACAATTAATACACCCAATGTGATAAATGTATGGTGGTGTTGCACTCTTGTATCCATAAAATTTTCCTATGTACAAATGTGACTCAATTGTCATTCATTGTGTTGTATTAACTGAATATTGAAACAATAATAGAGACTTCAAAAGAACAATTACCAATTCCTTAGGATAAAATCTCACAAAAGGGCTTAGGACATTTCTTCACCTCAAGGTTTTCATGTCTTTCTATTAGTGATTGAATCGATACTTTACAGAATTGTGCAATTGTAATCTTAATAAAAACTTCGTAGATTGAATTAATCAGAGAACTAACTACAATTTTAATGAAATAGCAAACCACAAAACCTTAAATACTTATCCTTGAGAAAGTTCAAACCCTATTACTTGTTATCTCCGAAGATGAAATGAACTACCAATTTCATCATTCCCAATACCATAGGTTGTAAACAAGAGGCAAATGATTAAATCTATGAATCATTTACATGTCATAAGATAATTGCAATTATAAAATCGTTAATGGAACATAAGCAATACAAAACTATCTATTACTGTATATAAAACTACTCTAGAAATAATACAAAATAAGCATTGTGTCCTGCATTGGTGGGCCCTTTCCAACTGGTAGCAAGCTCTTAAAAACTTACAATAACATATTCAAGATGACACCATATATCAGAATTGGTATTTTTATTAAAATAGAGTTTGAGATTATAACATATGCTCCATTACATATATCAAGTTTGAATAATAATAACAACAGATCAAGGATGCTTTGGCTCCAAAATCGATAGCTACAATATCACGCACTAACTCCTCATTACATTGAGAATTTACATACATATAGAAACCTTAAGCAAGGGGATGAGAACATGCCTTGTGCTCTCTGTTGGGTCACCAAAGTGCCATCTTTTTACCAACCTTTCACTTCACTTCCACTTCACTTTCAGTTCACTTTTAACCATATTCCGCTTTCCCATACCCTTACATTAAACCATTTTCATGATTACATGGGTTCTATACATATTATTTTCCAATGCATCTATTTTAGTGTTTTTGAGTTAATTTATGATTAAATATTGGAAAAATGACATGTTTACACTTATATATGAAAGTGGGATGAGTTTCATGATGTTTACAAGTGTATTTGAAGACTCCAACCAAGTCAAACTTGACCATCAAGCCTCAAATTTGAATCCTCTTCAACCCCTTGAAGATTTGATGAAGATTTGGAGATTTACTCAAGTATCTTGGATGGAGATTAACAATGAAAGAAATATTTGTGAGAGGATTTGTAGAGATGTCACTTGATAGGTGTGAGCACATGGTTGTAACCAAATGAGACATTTGTGGATCTAAGTTATCTTAAATTTTTGTATAAATAGGAGTGCCTCCTCCATTTCAAAGGGAAGACTCTTGGAGCATTGTGTCCAACTTTTGATGGAATTCTCTAGTTTAGATTTAGAATTCTTTAGTTTATGTGTTACTTTGTTCTTGGGAGAATTGAGCTCACTCCAAATAGATCATAGTAGCATTTTCTTCTTGTTCTAATGCTTTGAATAGGTTTATATGCTTTATTGTTTTTAT
>SNQJ01S0007914.1:272425-288210 GCA_010110895.2 Picea sitchensis | reverse complement strand
TAGATTAGAGTTAGATGCCTATTCCTGCATATATTTGGTTGGCATCATCACAAGCTTACGAGCATCCCTGGTTGATAATTAAATGAAATCAATTTAAGCAATTGAATTGCCCAACATTTTGGCACCGTTGCCGGGGATGGTGCTAAGGGATTAGGCATTAGGAATTTAATTCAGTATGTTTTCTTTGGTTTGATTGATGCAAATAAAGGAGCTAACTCATGACGAAAGGACAACTTGGTGACAACATGATCTTAGTAACATGAGGGAGTTCAATTATATGATTGTTTTTAGTTTTTGTTTCATGTTTGTTTCCATAAAATTTCATTCATTTCCTCTTAATTTTCATTTGGTGGTGCAGTAAGAGCCACCTCATTTACTAACCATTGGCAGGAAGATCTACATGAAAAATGGACACACATCAAAGAGGAAAACTAGTGGAGTTTCAGGAGATAAGAATTTGAGGTCTACATAAGAGGTAAATTTTTTTTCATATGTTTTTCAATTTGCTGATTTTGAAATAAGTATGCTCTCTTCTTGCGCCTAGTTGCGATCAGGAAGATCATAAAGGAAATTTGGAAATAAGTTAGTTATGTAATGTATATTCCTCATTTGACATTTTCTATCATTTTTGCGACAAAATTTCATTAATAAATTCAATGCTTAAAAATCGAAAAATGATGAGCCTAGGATGTCTACGGATTGAGCAAATAAGTTTTTACTTTCCACTATAGGAAGATTTTTTTCAATTTTTCTTTTAAATAAAAAAAAATATATAAAGTTAAGAAAAATAATAAAATTAAGAATAAAAATAAAAGCAAAAACATAAACATAAGTTAAAAACATTATTATTTTTTAACTAGTTTAATACATTAATTTAAATAAACTATGTAAAGTTTATATATATATATATATATATATATATATATATATATAAACTAGTTAAAAATAAAAACCTTGTTAAAAAAAATACATAAAACAAACCGATGACACAAAACAAAATAATAAAAACTTAAAAAAAATAAAAAACAAAACATAACATATAATTTAAAAAATACATAGTTTTTAAAACAAAACATAACATATAATTTAAAAAATACATAGTTTTTAAAACAAAACAAAAAAATTATATATATAAACATTAAAAAAATAAAACACAATTAAACAAAAATAATAATAATAAAACCATGCGCAAGACCTACATAGGTTACGTGCATTGGCATAATAAATAAAACTACCCTTTAACCATACATCAATCCGACGCGCATTGGTGGGGCTCATTGGTGGGGCTCGGGCTCTGTTGAGTTATGCTCGGTCACGAGTTCAATGCCATTGCTTGACTTCGGCCTTGTGTAAAACCTCCAATCTTCATTTGCTTGGGTTTCAATGTTGATCAAAACCTGCATAAAATGATAACCCGGCGTTTGGACCAAGCCTTGAAGTTCTGCAGAGATGGAAAACAATTGTTTATGCATTGGTAAGTCGACAGTTCAGATCCGTGGACTGTTGAAATTTTTTCGGGCAGTTAAAATTGCATTAAAATAAAAAATCTTCAGTTTACAATTCAAAAGTGACGCGTGGAAAAATCGGTTGGCACATCTGTTAGTTAAGGAGGAGATTGCGGGTTCAATCTCGGCTGACACGCCCTTTTAACCACCCATTGCAAGCAAAACTCAATTCAAATAAATTAATTCCCAATTCAGTTAATAACTCACATGCTTGGCACATTGGTAAGTCGTTTGGTTTTCCTTACAAAGGTCGCAAGTTCAATTCTACATTTGGAATTTATATTTAAGGGTGGTTGGACGAGGCAAGGAAAGGGGGTTGTAGCCTCCTTCCGGTTGGTGCTAGAGAATCAGGGAGTTGGACCTTCCTTCTGGTTGGATCCTGAGAACTAGGTGGTTGTGGCCACCTTTCGGTTATAACTGGAGAACATAGGGGGTTTTAGCCTCCTTCTGGTTGTAGCCAGATAATTGGGGAGTTAGAGCTTCCCTCAAGTTGTAGCCTGAGAAACTAAGGGGTTGGAGCCTCCTTCCAGTTAAATCTAGAGAATTGGAAGTTGGTTCTTCCTTGAATGTAATTCTTAAAGACATATAAGAAAATAATTTTGTAGTTTTCTCTCGCATTGGGTTTCCATGTAAAATACTGGTATATTGTGCATTGTGTGAATTTGTCTATTATTGTTTATTATGCACTAATGGATGTTAATGCTATATGATGCAATAACATATTAATGATGCATTGATGAACATTGTTGAATAATTTAAAGGAATATACATTGTGGTTAAAAAGGATTAATAAATGGTATAAATTTCTCATTACTGATTCACCCCCCGTCTCAGTTATGCAACAATTGAAATTAGAGTCAGTTCCTTCAAGAGACAATTTAACCACTGGAAGGAGATCATAGAATATACTAAGAATGAAGTACCATTGTTTAATGGCTATAATGGTATAAAGTATGAGATGCGGAGCATAAGTACGAGAACCTTTTTAGAGGAACAAGGATATGATATTTGGTATTCAGCTGTGACAAGATACAATGCTACAAAGAAAGCAAAGACTTCAACCAAGAAGGAATTGAAGAAGAATAACAAAATAACAATGAATTTCATTTGGGAAGGATTAATTGATCCGGTAAGAGAAAAGGTTGGTAAATGTTCATCAACTAAAGAACTTTGGGATAAGTTACATAATATTTATGCTCCACCCATCACAGAGTCAAAGAATGTCAAAGAATATGCAGGTACAGATCAAGAGGAAATATGTTCATCATGTCAGACAGATTAAGAAGAACAAGAGTACGTAATCAACATAAGTATGTTGTTTTGATTTAATTGTAAAAAACATAGACATCTTGAAATTGAATGCCCTAAAGGTAATGAGACAGAAAATCCAATTGAAATAGAAGAAAACTATGAAGTAGAATTGATCATTTTTTTATATGAACTAAAGAAAGAAAGAGAAGAACAAAAGTCACTTAATAAAGAATTGATGAAGCAAAAGGAAAGTGTTCAAGATTCCAAAGAAGATCTGTAGGTCATCAAGAATTTAAGAGCTCGGCTAGAAGAGGCCAGAAGAATTGAAGAAACTCTAGAATATCAAAAGAAGTGTTTAGAAGCCAACATAACAACAAAAAAGGAAGAAGCAGAAAATAAAGAAATGATACTGACAAATCATCTCAAGGAAAGAACCAATGACTTAAAATAGCTTGAGGAAGAGTTTGGTCAAGAAGAAAGAAGACTTGAAGAAAAATAATCACATTGAAAATCCAACTTGAAGAAGCAAAGAGAATAAAACAAGTCATGAAGTTTTAGATAATGAAGAAAGAAGAAGAGGTTGAGAATATTGAAGAATAAGTTGTCACACTAAGAGTCAAAGTCATCAATATCAACAAGAACATTGAAGAGATAGAAACATCCACATCAATAGTAGAGAATGAATAGAAGCATTCTAGGTTGCCAGAAAGGAAGAATGAAGAAAAGAGAAAAATTTATGCATAAGTCATTAAAGGTTCTATGAAGAAGGAAGAGTGCAAGCCACAAAGTGTTGGAATACTGAGAGGGGGGGGTGAATCAGTATTACCCCTTTTTTTAACAATTAGCAGTTACTTTTTATATTTGATTGATTACCCCAATAAATCAATAGTCAATTGTATGAAAAATCAATTATATAAATATATTTAACATGAATTACAAGGTTTTATAAAGAATAGTGAAGGAAACCAATCCTTTTTAGAGCACCAACTCTTGGAGACACAGATCCCCTTCTTCAGGGCACCAACCCTAGGAAGCACCAACTCCCTCATTTTTAGGGCACCAAACCTAGGAAGCACCAACTTCCTCATCTTTAGGGAAACAACCCTAGGAAACACCAACTCCCTCAGTTTTACAATTTTATTAGTAAGGATACGATTCCTTCCATTTTACTCCCTTCCACCCTCACTTCATAAGAAACA
Organism: Picea sitchensis; assembly: GCA_010110895.2. Lineage (NCBI taxonomy): Eukaryota > Viridiplantae > Streptophyta > Pinopsida > Pinales > Pinaceae > Picea > Picea sitchensis. Next base: position 284,255 of record SNQJ01S0007914.1, on the reverse strand, counting down.
TACGTTCTTATTGGATTCTGTTTCTATTTTGGTCTTATGATCTAGACTCCAGAGACACTTTCTTCTCACCACTCTTTCTTGTTTATATACTCTTCCAACTGGTGTGAGCTATGAAACATTGTGTCCCTTTGTTTGGACCATCACACCTCTTCATTTTAACATTAACAATAATAACTATTATTATTCAAACATTATTGTTAATTATTTTAACTTAGTGAGAGTGATTTTCGTAAATCGATCACAGGTATGGATCGATTTCTTTTTAACTCGATTCCATGTCTCTGCAAATATTGTAGAAATCAAGTTCTGCAGAGGCACTTCCTTCAAACCATTTACATGTGACCATATGCACAAAACCACATGCTTATTAATTTAAGTGTTGCCTCTTCTTTTGCCCTTTTCTTTTTATCCCCCATATGTCCAGTGTTGGGACCGTGTTCTCCAGTACTTCATCCTTCAGGACTTCAGGCTTTTGCAACCTTTCAAATATCCTGAAGCAGATTTCGCTGAAATGCGTATACGAATTTTCACTAGTAGATAGGATGTTCCATATTTAATCTTCCATGAATGGATGATCCTTACTTATCTAAAGGCTTCAGTCAAAATCAACGATTATGACTTAATCAAGATTTGAGATGAATGGTTCTCATTTACTCCAGAACTTCAACTATTCTTGGCTCCTGAGTAGAAATTCCTCTAGAGTCATTACCTACCGAATAAGTCATAAAGCGGTGATGACCACTTGTTGTCAGTTAATACCTCCACTTACACTATCATTCCACTATGCTTGATCATCGGTTGAGAATGCTCCCAAAGTAGATCAATGGTTAGCATTACTTCATGATTTATGCTTACTCTATCTTTCCACTGTACTTGATCAAAGACTATGACTTAATCAAAGGTTGGGTGGACGGTCCTTGTTTACTTCGGGGCTTTGGGGGTTTGGAGGTTCGGGTAATTGTTGTTCCAATTTCCATCGGAGTTGGTCAACGCCAGAATTGACTGTCTCTTGATATAACGGTTGAGAATGCTCCCGAAGTTATCTTAGATCAATGATCAACGTTGACTTCAACCTTCGATGCTTTGGGTGATTTCTCCTACACAGGCCTTCAATATTATGGATTTCATTTCTCCGAAGAAGATCAAATGGTTGGATTTCACTTGCATGATGAATGGTTCTCAATTATTTTAGAACTTCGGGACTCCGGGCATTTACTGGTGGTGAAAACTCCTGAAGTACATACGCCTGGAGTGATGTAGCTGCTGACATCACTTGTTGATGTGGAACTGACTGAGTGATTTTCATGTGTCACTTAGATTCGTGACTTACCCATACCTGAAATTCCAACTGCACCTTGACACTTGTCATCATCTGATTGTGTCACGTGTACTTGCTGACGTAGTCTTTCTGACATGGATCTCCTCATGTGGCACATGTTCTCCTTCTAGATCTAATGGTTGTCATAACTCACGAAATGTATTTTAGATTGGCAACTGAGAATGACTTCGTCCTTCGATGCTTTGGTGCTTCGGGTGAATTACATGTTCTTAACCCTTTTTTTCCGAAGGGGTCAGCACCAAAGTTGACCATTACTACCTTTGTGTGCTCTAAATAGATCAACAGTCCAAGGGTTTTCCAGATCCGATGGTTGATGAGAGTTCGTGACTCCGGGGCTTCAGCCTTGGTATTTTCTTATCCTATCCTCCCACTTTACTCGATCCAATGGTTGATATATTATCCAAAGTGTTCTTTGGATCAGATGACTCATGTCCACTTTGGGAGTCCACTTCGAGACTTCGGCCTTCGGGTAATCTTACCCATTCTAGGCTTCATTTCTCCAGAGTAGTCAGTGCCAGAGTTGACTGTTGTTGATATAATGGTTCCCCTTTTATATTCCAGATCAACGACTAATAATTAACTCTATAGAAAATCTTGATCTAAATGTTGGGAAACATCTCGAAGCTCCTACTTCATATCTGTTGGTTGAGATCTAATTCCTTTGACTTATACTTAATCTAACGGTCCTGGACTATCCCAAAATGATAATGAACAACTTCTATGCATCATCTCTTCTGAGATTCATGTGCGTCATCTCTTCTGAGCTTCTGATCTGTTTCATCGCTATTTCTCCTAAGCTTTTTAATAACTGTTTTCTGCATTTATTTATAAACCGATCTTTAGTCGCTAACCCTCTGTTGAGGGGTCCTAAATCCCTTTAACTCAAAAACATGAACCAAACCCACCAATGAGGCCCAATTAGACTTTGCAACGTTTAATGGTGGAATGGTTCTCCAGATCTTGCGATCCGGCCAATCAATCGATGGGATTTACATTTTCTTGTGAAGGCTTCTCCTTCAGTTCATACATTCTCTTTTTGTATTTTTCTCTTATAGGTGGGACCGATACAAGATACAAGACATTATAAACCAACTAGGTAATAAAAGTGGGGAACTTAACTACTGGAGAAGGCTAAGCTTGGGATAACCCTTTTACTCTAGCATGTAGACAATGATTCTCTACCACAGGCCTAATAATAATACATTAACCTGCTGGTATTCCAAATTGACTGAGATATAATTTATCAGAAAGAAAGCATGGATGCAATAAACGATGATAAGAAAAATAATTCTCTTAACTTGAATCATCCATCACATAATAACACAATGATTTAATTTTCATCATTAAATATAAGAACTATAAAGAATTGCATTAGATAACTTATCAATAGTTTTATAAGCTCTTACTCGTTACAAAATCCATTCATGAGATGAAATCAGAAATAATTCTTCTCCACATCCAATCATGCACACTTTTGATGAAAAACAAAAACTTGTCTCTGGTCCTAAAATGATTTCTCAATTAAGGCAGCTTTGAAATAGTTCTTTACAAAATCCAAAAATGAGGGCCTTTGCAACAACCATCGACCCCTTGCTAACAGGTCGACTCTCCTATTTATAACATACTATTAACTAAAAATAACTATTAAAGTGCAGCTAAGTAAAGCAAAATTCACCACATGGTGCTTTCTTCTATCAGTCTTCAAGAGTCATCAAATGATCTCACTTGAGTGGACGAATATTCTCGTACTCTGACCACTTGATGAAGATATTCTCACATGTGTTAGCATACGAGAATCTATGTTGTTCCATTGGGGCCGAAAGGATCTCTCTTATCTCTACTGCTTGTGCTTGATACTTGACTATTCTAGCACTTAAATGCTGCAACATGGCTCGAGATTTGATTGGATGCTTCATGAACTGCTACACTTGCCCTGGCGCCATGTTGGCTACCTTCACTATTTCCTCAACCCATGATGAGTCTTGTTCGGCATGTGATTTGACTATGTCGTTCAGGTCGACAAAGTCATCGGGTGTGCCAAATTTGGGGAGGCTGATGTCTCTCACTTTCCAGTTGATCTTGGTCCAACGTTTCTCACACTCGACCCATTTCTCTTGGATTTCCTGATGAGGTTCATGAGCCATTTTTACCCAATATTCGACCAATTTCATTATGAGGTCTATGCTGCTTTTGTTTAGTACCCGAATGTTGTGCTCTTCGTCATCTTGGCCTTGTTGTACCACACTGATATAGTCGATCCTTTCCATGTATAGGTGCTCTTTTTCGTACCACCTCTCCATATTCTTGCATGTCTCCAGTTCCATGAGGGTGTCTTCTTGAAACTCGACTATCCTTGTAGTGAATAGGTGTCGTTCATTTGTAAATTTGTTGTAGGCCTGCTTGAATTCTCTCCTTAGGGTCTCTAAGCTTGTAATACTTCTGGACTTCGACCAATAATAACACTCCGACACAACCACCATTGTCATCATTGATCAAACACTTCTGTGTGTATGTTTGGTCGACGATCCACTTCATAAGTTCTATACAAGGAAAGACGGGGGTTCTAGTTGCTGCCACGTGTAGGTATGATCTTCAGATATTTGGAAACACCTCATTGTCAAGCGCCCTCACATCTGGGTCACTGTGTGGGATTTATTCTGGGTATTCTTTCCAACTGATATTTTTAAAAAGCTCTCCCCAATGTGGGAGTGTCATCTTGGACCCAGTGCTTGCCTCTGTATCTCCAAAGGCCAAAGGATGGATAAAAGATTTCTTCGTCGATGTTTTGATGATGGGCTCTGGTCTTGGCATGTATTCCAATTTTCTTGTGACCCCTGGAGAGGAGCCTTCACCTAACTCTGGTTATTTCAGCTTTGGCGCCCTCGACGATCGTTTAGTGGTTGGATTTCTTGGAGGCATTTTTCCGGCAATCGAAATAAACCTTTAGAGACTGTGTAAAGAAAAAAACCAGATAAAAAATATATGAAGTGTAAACATGTAAAATCCATAGACTTGGATACATCCCTGTAAGCTTGCTAAACCTGGTTATTTGATACTCACAGGATCTCTGCATCTCTCGAATTGCTCGTCTTGTTTCTCTAGATGCTCTGGATTTCCTAGTGCGCAGAATGATTCCTCTTACCATGGCTCAAGAGGATTTAAACCAGTGAAGAAATTACTGTGTCGCATCAACCATTCAATTTGGGTGATGAGTGCCATTTGAAAAAATATTCTCCCAAATCTATGCAGCTTAAATTCATTGTGGGTTGACGGTGGAGGCGCGGGGGGGTGATGTGGTCTATCGGTGATTTTAAACAACATTGTTTATTGGTGCACGAGGTAGAAAATAATGCGGTATTTGGTATTAATTATCCCCTTAAATGCTCCAAATCTAATCATATATAATGCTAAAATGTCCCATCGTGTCTCTTTCCCAGTGGGTGGATTGGGGATTGGGGATGCGTTATGAACGTTTTTGTTGATGTCCCTCGCAAAATATCTGATGCCGATCAATCTCCTCGTATAATTCCATCATGACAAAGCTGACTCAAAGGTGTGATTTGAACCTAGGGAACTAAGGATGACTCAAGGTGAAACTAGACCGTATAGTTTTTGAATATGAAAATGACACGTGGCGTTGAATACCGGTGACCTATTTCACATGTATTAATCGGAGTTAGGACTTTATTCAAGTTGTGAGTTCTAAAAAAAACCTGGGATCGTTGACACCGAACAGGTATCGGGGGTCGGCGATCGGGGATAAACCTATCATGTGTTTTCTTCGGATTARCTTCCTCAAAAAGTCCCGATGTCGAAATGCTTCGGGGATCGATGATCGGGAAAATTCTTTAGCATGGTCAGGATGTTCATTGTGATCCTTTTTTATCTTCCCCTATTCTGATAAGTGCGTCGGGTATCAGCTATTGGCGATATTRTTTCTTTCTTTGTTAATGTTTATTTTCCTCATCCTTTACCGATGTCGAAGAGGAATCGACTATCAGAGATATCCTTTTGCAAGACATTGGTGCAAACCGAACTTCATTTTTACCGATGCCAATGAAGATAGGCACTTGACGACTGAGGTTTCCCGAGTGGCTCTTTTTCTTCTTTGAATTCCTTCCGATGCCGAATCTGAGTTGGTCGGATGAAGTGTTTTTGGGTTTTGATTCTATATTCAGGCATTAAGGATCTTTTTTAAGTCATGGGTTTTCATAAGTTCAAACAAACCTGAAAAAGATAATGAGAGTCAAGCTAATAAGAAAAGCCAAACATCTCTCAAAATGAAGTCAAATCAGATAGTGCAAAGATTAAGTGGTACCCAAAAAGTGGAAACAAATGACATAGGAGTTTTAGGGTGTGTTGAGTGTTGGCCCTCGACCAAGTTTTGAGGAAACGTTGGTCATGTTTGACCATTTTTGGGACTTCGATGGGCTGGTCGAAGACAGAGCAGAGAGGCGAAGCAGAGATCGCGGGATCTCACCCATTTTTACGGGCTTTTTGGGCTGTGAGGGTTTATGTAACAGGTATGGGATGTCGGCCCATGGGTTTACCCATGTTTGGGCCCCTTTTATAATGTATAAATAGGTAGATAGGACTTAGAGCAAAGTTAGTCTAAGTTGGATTCATGCAAGAATATCTAGAGATTGCTAAGTGCGGAGAACATTTGTTGGATTTTTTGCATACTGTGTGTTGAGAATTGCAGAGCTAAGTGAAAGTGAATGTAAGTTTCTTCCTGCACAGACTGTATAAGGCTTTGTGCCTTGACCTAATTTAGGGAAGGAGGATTTGGCGAGGTGCGCACAAATCTCCTGTCTCTTGGAGGGGTCGGCTCTGTGGATTTGTGCACAAGAGCAGAGGAATATAAGAAGCTTGAAGACTAATAGAGAAGAAGAAGAATTTGGTGGACGTAGCCCCACACTGGGGTGAACCACATATATCATGTGTTGATGTGCTTTGTGCAATGTTTTTGATATTGTTTATGTTGTTTATCTATTATTGTATTGGTCTTTATGTATGTTAGATAGATATATGGATGCTTAGTGCTCTATTGATGACAAATGAATGCTAGATATGATCTAATAACTATGTGCTAAGTGATGAAAAGTACTTGATCTTAGTTGCTACTGTGTTGTTCTGTATCTAAGGTTTAATCTACGATGTGAATGGATGTATGGAATAATGCATGGTGTTGGATAAAGGCTTTGTTAAGTGTTGTAATCATAGATCTGTGTCCCAAATAGGTTGTAGACACCTAAGTCCTACAACTGCCCCTACCTCTACCTCTGGTGAGACTTCATTTTCTTCGTAGGTGTTGCCGAAAGGACCGGTAGTTAGAGTTTTGTTGGTGCGTTGTTGAAGCGTTGAACCCTGGGTCTACCCCTGTGCCAATAAATGGTTCCATTGTCAGGACATGAAACTGTGATTGCTGGGAATTGAAGAAAAGAGAAAGCTCTGTGCATAGATACGTTTTTGTAGTGCACAATATTCTACTTGACTTGTGAAGCTCTGTGCTAGGAAAGAAATCTGATATGAATAAAAGAGCTAAGGTCTTAAAGCTCTGTGATCTAGTAAAGGTAAGATAAGTGGAAATTTTTTCTTCGAAAGTATGAGTCTAGGTATGTTCGATAGATATTTTCCTAGTCTAAAAACTAGGGAACAAAGAATAATGAGTCGATCTAAATAGATTTGATAAAGATAGTGAAAGATATGTTATTCCTATGCATAGAAAGAATTTTTGGACTAACAAGTGGATGCAAGAACCTAGAAATTATTGTTGCAGATTGTAGGTCCATCACTGCGACCCTAGTGCGCAATACAAGAAGGGTTGGGGATCATTTAAAAGAAAGAGAGGATTGACACTGTGTTATAATTGCAGAAGATCGAGACATCTTGCTAAGGAATGCCCTAGTATAGGTCCTACTTGTCTTTGTTGTAAAGATATTGGTCACAGAGTTGAGTATTTCCCTAGAAGGATTGCCAAAGTTGAAAAGATGAACATGAGACAAGAAAACTATGAAGGAGGTAAAAGGATTGAGGATATGTTAGAAAACCAGAAAGAATCAAAGTCTATGTTATTACAACTGAAAGAAACATTGAATGATCATAGAGACATCAATTTACCAGAGATCCTAAAAGAGAAGTAGTGCATAGAACCAAGAATAGGAGACTTAAACATAGACTGTGTTTTGGATGAGGACACACAGGTGAATATTATGCTAGAAAGCACTCGGAAAATTTTGGGAAAGCCTGCTATAGTACCTTCATTAGGAAAGATAGGTTTGTTTAAAGGAAATATGATAACCCTATGTGGAAGAGTTACTAATGTACCTATGATTGCCCATGGAACATCGACTGAAGAAGAATTTGAAGTCATTAAGTTTGTTGAGAACAACACTCCTTTTTCACTTTTATTAGGAAAGTATTGGATTGAGAAGGACCAGATTAGAAGGAAAGTAGAGGAAGAGGTTACAAAACAGAAAAAGAGAGAATTAAGGGACTTCATAGATAGAAAAATAGCGCGACTAATAGAAGAACAAGAGAATAATTCGAAGCAACAGAGGGCCAGAGAACTAGCTATCAAAGCTGGAAGAACAAAAGAAGGTTTAAAGAACCTGTCCATACATGAAATAAGTACATTCACCCTAGAAATAGTAAGAGAAGAGGTATTACCCTTGAAACCTTTGGAAGACCCTTAGTAGTGAGAAGTAACTATGCTAAGGGAAGAAAATAATAAGAATGGAAAGATGAATCCAGAGACTCAAATTATAGGAAAGAAGGCCAGAAAGCTCAGTAAGAAGAAAGCAAAATTAGAAAAACTATGGGAAGTCCCAGAAAAGACTTCGTAGAAGGAATTCTTGCAGAACTTGAACCTCACCGGAATAGCAGAACTGCGCAGAATGGGACTTCGCCGCACCAAGATATATGACCGTTGGAGGCATCCCGACCATTATAATGACGTTCCAGAACAACTAGAAACACAATTATTGATAGAAAGATCACCGTTGGACTGATGAGACCGAGCCATAACGGATGGATGCACATTGATGGACGTATTCATACCCATTGAAGGAATCCGTTACAATGTTGCTTATTTAACTTGTCAGATGTTGTGCTAGGACCACCTTTTTGAAAACTGAGATATCCACACTAATAAAGAACTGATTGCATACCACACTGTGTTGTCTATACCTCACCATTTATTTGATTACCTTGCTTGTCTGTTCACCTACCGAATTTATTTGATTACAAGTGTGAATGTTGGGTGAACGTAGTGTAGTAGAGAAGTCGATGGAGGAAATTATCGTGGATCTCATGACTGAGAAATTCATGTCTATAGGAATACATGCATCGTCGACTGAAGGATTACAAGAATCCCCATCAACTGAGTGACGTTCTGGCCGCGTTGTTGAGAAAAGAAGAAAGCATCGCGATGATCTGGCTAACGTGAAGCAGATCTTGTCAGTCTTTCCTGACTACATCCCTCCTTTTACTAGCGTGGTGGACCGTGATAGTGTCCCACGTGACTTTGAGTACACACTCATCACTACGTACCTCCCGAAGGGGATACATGCAGTTGGACCCCAGTTGGAATTGATCCCAACTCTTAATATCAATGACTTTAACCTCAAAGACTAGAAGAACTATGTGATGCTCGCACTGCATAGGTACCTGGTGAAGACAACTGGGAAGAAGCCCAAGATAGTTCCCTAGCCATGGATTAAGGAGCTCGTGCACTCCACGATATTGAATGTAATGAAGATCCCCCACTTTGACCGACATCAGGAGGTTAACGCTTGCATTAAACTTTTCCTGTCATGCTACCATGGAGGGTATATGTGGCTTGACAGGCGTGTCACTGTGGATCCAGTGATGATCCACATGATCACTGGAATAAGCATGTAGGGACTAGACCCTCACCAGTTCTACCCAAGGAAGATGTCAAATCGCTCCTTGGCACAACGAATAAATGAATCCTATGATGATCTATAGAAGGGAAAGCAAGGCTACAAGGTATCCTCCATTCAGGATGGCGCAATGTGCCAAGCTTGTTAGTTGATCACTGGCAAGCTCGTCTGAAAGAACCATCTGACTCAAGTCATAGGGTTCATAGTCGAACTCATAGGGAAGTGTATCAAAGGAATGCAGATGAACTGGGTGAGCTACCTCATCAACGAGTTGGAGAAGGACTTCCACAAAGTGCAAGACCAAGGATACAAATTTGAATTCAATTGGTTATTAGTTCTCATTGCATTTGTTGCTTGGCAGATTCCGAAAGGAAAAACATTCCTTGAAGTCGAACCATCAAAACCATTGGCCGCGAGGTTCGCTATCTTGTGGTATACAAACAATATGGTGAAGCAATGGCAGTTGAATGTTGTCTTCCATAATTATTGCCTATAGTTGAAGTGCTCCATTGAATCCTTTCCGCAGATGACCCCAGATACACTCCATTGATACAAGCCACTATCAAAGTTCCATGCAGACTGACATTTCATCTACATCACCGCACATGTGGATGGAAGTAAGGAGGAGATACAGTCTTACTATAAGTTGACTGAGGAATACATGGAAGAGATCACTAAGGAGTGGCCAACAAAATTCCTTGTACTAGTGGAGGATGTAGAACTCTCCGACCCCAATATCATCGAAAGCCCATTAGTCACCCAGGTTGAACATGATGGACAGAGTAACGCCAAGAAAAAGAAGAAAAAGGATGAATTATGAGACATAGAAAGTGATGAGAATGAAAACGCATTAGAGGAAACTGCGCCTGACTCACCTGTAGGAGGAGGAGGAGAAGAAGTGAACCAAGAGGAAGGAGGGGAAGAAGGAGAAAAGTTGGACAAAGGTGAAGCTACACCGCTGAAGGATCCCCTCACCACAGAATAAGCATCGTAGAAGAGGAATCTTTCCCTGGAGAAACCTTCGGGAAGGAAGAAGGCTCACGCCAACAAGCGTCAGTCGAAGAATGTGCTCACAGTGGATGACATTGATCTCATCATCACAGCTATATAAGATGCTTTAGAAGACATCTTGTAGAAACATGGGGAAAAATAGGATTCAATGTATGACAGAATAGAGAAAGAGCTTAGAGACATCCAACAAGCTATCCATTTGAGCCGCACAGTGCCTACTGCTCCATCCTCAACAGAAAGTGTATAATTGGGGGATGAGCCCACCCAGTTGCAAAGGTTAGCATATGTGACAGAGGTTGGACTTCGTTGAGCCCAAGAGGAAAAGGAACAAGCCACAAAGGCCTTAAAGAAATAAAAGGAGGAGGTCCTAGAGAAACTTCAAGTTGCACAGAAAGAGAAAGATGAACTTAGGGCGATGTTCGAAGAGGACAAAGAGAAAATTCAGAAAGAGAAAGACCAACTACTCATGGAGAAGATTGGGGTTAAAGAGGCAGTGACTAGAGCACTTCACTCTATGCCGACCTTGGTACATGAGGAACTAGAGTCAATAGAGATGCAATTGGGGAAGCTCACTGAGGTCATTCATCATCTTCAAACAAGAGTAATAGAATTAGAGCTTCAAGCAGTGCCGAGCACTCCGCAAGAAGTGCAGGATAAGAGAGAAGAAGCTACCAGGAGTGAAATAGAAATAATCAGGGTGTTGGCCTCATAATGTAAATAATTAAGTGATCGTAGTGCGTAGACCTATGAGCACCTTGAAGAAGATCCGGAGCTGAGGAGATTGGAAGCACAACTCCAGGAGGCAAAGGAGTAGGCATCCACCATACAAGCACAAATGAAACTACTGATTGCAGTTGAGAATATGAAGAGGTCACAGGATCAATGCACAGTCCAACAACAAGCTACTGGCATCTAGAGAAAGGTTATGGAAGTAACTCAGAGACTCCAGCCAGTGCAAGATGAAGCCTGCATGATTTTCAAAGAGATCGAGGCCTAAGGGACAAGGCTCATAGCAGGAACAGATGGTCGTGACAGTGGAACAATGCTTGGAAGGGCCTTCCACCAAGAAAGTACTTCAGGAGTTCACTGAGAAGGAGGCTCTAGCAAAACAACAAGTCAAGGCAGCTTGAGCTAAGCTTGAGGCCTTCGAAGTAGAGTTTCCCAGATTGGAGTGACTAAGGACGAGTCACAAGTGAGTGTTCAGGGCCTGTTGGCCCTCGCCCAAGTTTTGAGGAAATGTTGGTTGTGTTTGACCATTTTTGGGACTTCGACAGGCTGGTTGAGACGTAGCGCCCATGCGAAGCGGAGATCACGGGATTTTGCCCATTTTTACGGGTTTTTTGGGCTATTAGGGTTTATGTAACGTATGTGGGATGTCGGCCCATGGGTTTACCCATGTTTAGGCCCCTTTTGGAATGTATAAATAAGTAGATAGGTGTTGGCCATCGACCAAGTTTTAGATAACCTTGGTCATGATTGACCACTTTTGGAACTTCAACAAGATGTGTTACCACATTTATTTGTAAGGGGGTTGTTTTCCTAAGAAGTGGACCCATTTGGAGAAAAAAATAGCAAA
>SNQJ01S0007914.1:237756-272184 GCA_010110895.2 Picea sitchensis | reverse complement strand
AACATTTACCGCCACCTACCCCCTCAGAGTAGACCTCTTACCATTCCCTCCTCTCACTGAGACCTGTTTCCCACTTCGTCTTTCACCTCTTTCCATCACATCACCCGCTCTCCCTCCTCGTCTCATTATTCCACACCTGTTCTCCACTCACCGCCAGGCCATGTCCCCTCCTCACTCCCGATAGGTGTTCTCCTATTCACCTCCTCCTAGGCATATGGTCCCCATCCCGCCTACTGCTGTAGACTTTCATCTTCCCCCACATCACCACCTCATGCCACTTCACCTGTGACTTGTCTCAGCGAGGTGCACACATTTTTTGAAGCCCGCACTTTCCCTGTCACCTTTCATATACCACGTCTATCCACATGGGGTGCCTCTCTTCTCACCTCCACATCGATACCATTATCTCCCTCATCGATCCTCGTCCACGTCCACCATCTGGGTCGCCTTGTAGTAGTTCAACGAAGCAACATACAACCAAGGGAAGGCCGCCACGTTATTCAGATGCATAGTTGACTTGGGACTCTCCGATCCCAATGAAATATTTAATGTAAATAAGGAAGGTGGGTGAGGCATCATCTCCTTCCTTAAATAGAAGGCTAGAAAGGGAAAAATCATGGAAGAGGATGTCAGTCCATTCTGATAGCGATTGCGTCTAACAAAAGACTGCATGGGCAGTATGACCAACATCTACATCCACAACCTGACAGAGAAGCTCACCAATGCAAAGCCTTAAACTCATGACATGATCGCGCCTTCAGAGGGGGAAGCCAGTTTCAAGTATTTGTAGGCATTTATGCCGTTTTTTTAGGGTCGATGGTAGAGATACGCTCCCTCTTGTAAAGTTTTAATGAGGCCTCTGGTTATCTGGTTATGCTATGTATTTGATATTTCTTGTTTAATGAAAGTCGACCTCTTTTCATCTCTTTGTAAACTCTGTGTTAAGACACCCGAAATTGGAAGATCCAGTTAAGTGTGGTGGCGTTGCTACGATGCAGGGTTGATCACTATAATATCTTCACCAGTTTTAATCAGTTTCCTATGTTATCTTTCCCCTTCCTATACTAAGTAGCTTGGAATTGGAGGATCCAGTCGGGTTGTTACGGTGACACTATGATGTAGGTTTGATCATCGTGTTGTCATGATTGTGTCCTTGAGACACATCTTAGTATTTGAAGCTTTGAGTTCAAGAGGATCTCATTCTTGAAGATTTTATTCCTTAGGTGGCTGGAAGACCTAAGGTCCAAAGCAGACCCTTACATCTCCTCTCCATTCTTCCCCATACTCACCTTTTACACCAAATCACTGACCGAAGTTAGACCAAGACCAAGAGTTAAAGCGATATAATCTTGATACTGTGTACATTAGACCACACTTAAATTTATTCATTGTGACATACAAACTGATGGGTATCAGGCTTACCCCTGCTGCAATCCAGGGGTGACATTTGGTGCTAACATTTTTGGCGCCGTTGTTGGGGATGAAGTTGGAAATTTTCCTTGGGTAGAATGACAAATCATGTTGATTTTGAAGGTGCATCATAACTCAGTACATTGAATATTTCAACTATGCACCTGGTGACTCCATTGAGGCAGATTCATTGGCGACTCCACTGTTCCAGCTGTGGCTTCCAGAGGCATACACATGAGGTCTACTCCACTGTTTCCTCTAGCAACGTCTGAAGCTAACCCAAAGAAGATTATCAGAAAGGGAAAGGACCCTCAATGATAAGGTAATTCTACTGCTAAACCAAGTATTTCTGATAATGTTCACTATCCTTCTTTAGAAACTCCATTGTCTGCTTCTCATTCCCCTATTATACCTTCCATTGGAGTTTCCCGAACTTTAAATTTTGGGAGTGTTCCTATTGAGTTTTCCCCTCCTGGTCTAGGACTAGAGGTAGAAATCCTTGTCACTCCTCTCCCCCCTGAAGTTGTACCTTAGTTTATACCCATCACTTCAGAATATTTCCCTACACTGGGCTTTACCACCCCTCCTCCTATTACTATTGCTACTATGCAAAGGGAACCCTTTGTTCCTCTAATCCCTGAGGCCTTTTCCCCGAATCATATACTATTTCCTTTTCCTCTAGGAAGCTCAATTCCAGTCTCCCCTGGTTGAAATCTATCTCCTCCTAATTCTCCTCCACCCATTACCCCTATGGAAAGTGCTAATCATCCTAGAAACAGAATGGATGCCATAGTTGCTGCAAGATATGCCCCCATGGTCTTGCCTCAGCCTCTTAACACCCTCCCAGCTGGTGGCTACCTTAAGAAGCTGCCTATGTTTACCAGAGAGGGAGAAGTAATAGCAGAAGAGCACCTTGCATATTTTTATATTTACACCGATAACTATTTCATAGAAGATGAAGATGTATGGATGAGGATTTTTGTCCACAGTCTTAATGGAGAAGCCAAAAAGTGGTTCAAATCTTTGGCTCCTGGATCCGTCAATGGGATTGAGGCTTTGGATAATATCTTCTTGAGACAATGGGGAGATAAAAATGACTTCATTTATTATATCACAGAGTTCAGGTCCCTAAAGAGAAAAGAGGGAGAGTCTATCTCCGACTTCTCCAAAAGGTTTAACAAAATGTACAATAAAATTCCTACCGAGATAAATCCCACAGAGGCCTCTGCCAAAATTACCTATGCCAGTTATTTTGACCCTAACTTATGCCTTCTGTTAAGAGAGAGAAGAGATACTACCTTATCTCACATGCAATATGCATCCCTGGAGGTAGAGTCTAACATATTAGCAGTTGACCGACTCAAGAATAAGGCTGATAGAGACGTACCCAGGAAGAGATTTGAAGCCTCCACATCCAGTTCCTCTGCCCTCCCCCCTCAAATGGATGAAGTAACCAAGTTACTGAAATCACTTTTAGCTAGGATGGAAAGGTTGGAATTAGAAGGGAAGTCGGTGTACAGGAATCCCCAAAATGTTGACAACAGAGGAAATTTCAGGAAGCCGAATAATAATGTCCCTCAGATTATGCCAAGGGAACAAAGAAGTAGAGATAGATATGATCAAAAGATTCAAACGCCTCTCCAAAATAACCTTGTTAATGATCAGGAGAGGGAAGAACAAGAGCTTGAACATGAAATTCATTGCATTGGAGACACCTCCCCATTTCCTCATTTAACTCAATCTACCTATGAAGAGTCCCTCTTGAACAATCAAATAAATGAGCTAAGAAAGGGTGAAAAGGCCAATACCGGTCCCAACAAATACAACCTCTGGCCCAAGAGAAAAATAGAAGGATATGACATCCCTGCTCAACCTCCTAGAGCTACGAAGCCTTCTAAGCATGCAACAAATACCACCCAGGAAAAGAAAACTCAGAATCCCCCGCCAATAACCAAAGACCCTATCCTAGAGGTGAGAGAAATTATGAAATTCCCTTCCCCCTTTAGTTTTGAGCATGAAATTTAGAAGATCAGAATCCTTGTCCCCCTTTTAGAGCTAGTCAAGCATGAAGAATTCAAAAGGTCCCTCTCTAAGTTGTTGCAGTCTGAACCACCCTGTCATTCCATAAACTCAGTAAACCTCAAAGATGAAAAGCCATCAGTCATCTTAGGCCCAATGGTAGAAGATAGAGACAATTGATCTCCTCCCTTCTATACATCCCTGAACATACATGATAAGGTGCTTCACAATTGTTTGATGGATTCAGGGGCTTCCCATAATATCATGCCCAAAACTGTCATGGAATAACTCGGGATGGAAGTCATAAAGGCTTATCATGACTTGTACTCTTTTGATTCAAGGAGGGTGAAATTTCTTGGGGTCATCAAGGACTTGGTGGTAACTTTGTTTCAACTGCCCATGAAAAGCGTGGTCATAGATATCATGGTGGTTGATGTCCCTCCCAAGTTTGGCATGCTATTGTCATGATCTTGGATAAAGAGATTCGGGGGAACATTACAGATGGACCTCACACATGCCACCATTCTAGTCTTTGGAGGGGAGCATAGAAGACTGTATAGAGAAGCTCAGTTGGCCTACATTATCAGTGATGAAGCAGACCCAACTAATCATCCTATCTTCACCCTTGAAACTGATTTAGGATCCAGCTTAATACAACTCAGCGATGCCTATGAACCTCCTCTTCAGATCCAAAAGGCTTGTACTCTTTGCGAAGATTCTCCTCCAATTACCTCAGTGTGGAATTTTTTTTTTGAAGGAGCTTCTTCTAGAGAAGGTGTTGGGGTTAGAATGGTTTTTGTTTCACCTGTTCATGAAACCATATCTCTATCATACAAGTTATATTTTGAAGCCACCAATAATGTGGCAGAGTATGAAGCTCTGGTTTTGGGCTTGAGGGCTGCAAAGGATACGAGAATCAAGGAAATATCTGTGTTCGGAGATGCTAAGTTGATTGTCCAACAAATCAGAAATATATATTAGGCCAAACATCCTTGGCTCAGAAGTTACAGAAATGAAGTATGGGACCTCATCGACAGTTTTTCGTAGCTTTCAAAATTTCATTTATTCCTAGGGGAGAAAACATCATGGCCGATTCTCTGGCTGTTTTAGCGAGAAGTTTCGAAGTTCCTCTGCCACCTAAGTTTAGGTACGAAATAGAAGTGAAATATAGGCCCTCCATACCTAAAAATGTCAAACATTGGAAGGTGTTTGAGGATGATCTTGAAATCAAAAGATTCTTGGAGATCGTGTATGAGTTTTCTGCATTACACACTGATCAAGATCCTGATTCTGGAGCAGATCCTCATGCTGATGTTCTTCTGAACAAAATTGTTCAGTTGCCTAGAAATCACATTCCAAAAGTACTGGTTCCTTTGAAAAGGCTATTTGACAGCAACGATGTGGCAGTAAAGGGTAGAATCTCAGGTGATGATGCTGAGGTGACTGAATGCGATATTGGCACAAAGATAGATCCAAAATTTATCAAACTGTCGAGCAACATTTCACAAGAGAAGAGGGTCGAGTATACTGATCTATTAAAATATTTTGTTGATGTGTTTGACTGGACCTACGAAGACCTCATGACATATGAAACTAGTGTTATTGAACACAAGATCCCCCTGAAGGAGGAAGCCAAACCATTTAGGAAGAAATTGAGACAGATTAATCCTATGTTGCTACCTATTATGGAAAGGGAGGTGAAGAAGATTTTGGATGCTCAGGTTATTGTGCCTTTGAGATATTTTGAGTGGATAGAAAATACGGTCCCAGTGAGAAAGAAGAGTGGAGAAATCAAGCTTTGTGTCAACTTCAGAAATCTGAACAACATCTCTAGAAAGGACAATTACCCATTTCCAAAAATGGAACACATACTGCAGAGGGTGACAGGTGCATCCAATATTTCCATGGTTGATGGCTTCTCTAGTTACAATCAAATTTCTGTCCTACCCGAAGATAGAGAAAAAATGGCCTTCACCACTCCTTGGGGTACATTCATGTATGCCAATATGCCCTTTGGATTAATGAACACAAGAGAAACCTTTCAGCAAGCTATGGATATCTCCTTCATTGGGGAGAAGGATAAGTTTGTAGTCATCTATCTGGATGACATAACAGTCTTTTCCAGATCGGATAAAGAGCATTGTTGTCATCTGAGGAAGGTATTCTTGAAATGAAGGAGGTTCAGTCTCTCTTTAAATCCCAAGAAATATTTGTTTTCCATGAAGGAGGGAAAGTTGTTGGGCCACATAGTATCAGCCCAAGGAGTCAGGATTGATCCCAACCGAGTTGAGGCAATTCAAACCTTGTCACTTCTGAGATCTAGGAAAGAAGTTCAGTCTTTCCTGGGAAAAAATAATTTTCTCAGGAGGCTTGTTTCCAATTTTGCTGAATTGGTGAAGCATATCACAACCATGCTTAGGAAGGGAAATGAAGTGAAATTGACTGCTGGGGCCAAGGAATCATTCAACTAGATTAAAAAGGCATTAACTAAAGCACCGATGCTAGTCGGTCCTGATTATTCCCATAATTTTTTGATTTTCTCTTTTGCTTCTTTCGATACAATGGAAGTTGTTTTATTGTAGAGAAGTGCAAAAGGGTTGGAGCAACGCATTTCTTTTTTCAGCAATGCATTAATGGACATAGAGGTCAAATACGACATCATGGAGAAGCAGGCCTATTCCTCGGTGAAAGATCTCAAAGCTTTCATAGTCTATGTTCTGCACTCAAAGGTCATTTCATATGTTCCTTCAGCTTCTGTGAAGGACATTCTTGTTCAGCTTGACATAGACGAGAGAAGGAGCAAGTGGATTGCCAAAATCATGGAGTTTGACTTGGAGATAAAGCCCACCAAGATAATTAAAGGCCAAGGTTTAGCCAAGTTGTTGGTTGAATCTAATTGTAAATCTTTGGGGGTTAAATTTATAAATGCTTGCTCAGATGATCAACAAGTTGAGTTGTCCAACAAAATTTCTCAAAACAACTTTCCATTAGCAGAATGCACCTGGAATAGAGACATTATATATTTTCTGGAAGAATTAAGGCCCCCTGATGGAATGGGGAAAAGAAAGTCAAGAGATTTAAAGCTCAAAGCAGTTAGATATTTCCTTATAGACCAGGTCCTGTATTGGAAAGACCCTCTAGGAGTGCTTCTGAGATGTCTAGACCCACAGGAGGCCAGAAGGATTATGTTTGATCTCCATAGAAGCCTATGTGGGGGACACCATTTTTGGAATACCACAACCTACAAAATTCTCAGGGCTGGTTATTTATGGTCCACTCTGTTCACTGATGTTTACACAAAAGTCCCAGCATGTGCTAAATGTTGGAAATTCTCAGGGAAGAAGAAGCTAAATCCCCTGCCATTGAAAACTATGATTTCTTCAAGGCCCTTCCAGCAGTGGGGCCTAGACTTCATCTGTGAGATTCATCTTGCATCCAACGGTCAACATAGATGGATCCTGACGGCCACATATTATTTTACCAAGTGGATGGAATTTATTCCCACAAGGAGCACTTCCCATAAGGTGATCATCATCTTCCTAGAGGATATCATAGCAAGGTTTGGCTGTCCAAGCAGAATTGTCACCGATAATGCTGCATCTTTCAAAGATGAACCATTGATCTGATTCTATGAGCAATTCAGAATTGCGCTTATCCACTCTACCCCCTATTATCCCTAGGGTAATGGACTAGCAGAGTCTTCTAACAAAATCCTTATTAAGATTATCAAAATATTTCTAGAGGAAAACAAGAAGGCGTGGGATTCAAATCTCAAATTCGCTTTGTGGGCTGATCGAGTGACAACAAAGAGATGCCTAGGTGTCTCTCCTTTTCAACTTGTATATGGGATAGAAGAAATTTTTCCTTCTCAGCTGGCCCTACCTATAATATCCCTCGATTGAACCCAATTGTAAATGTAATGTAAGTATACTTAAGTTGGTGAGTTGTTTTGGCATCATTTTGTAATGAACCTTTCATGGCATAGTGCACGCATGCACTACGCAGTAAAACGATGTAGTGTACACATTCCCGAATACCGCGCGCAGTAAGTAAAGTGCGCACAGTATGGAGGATAGTGAGCCTCGTGTATATGATATCTGTTATAGGATGGTGAGCCAGTTATTATAAGTTGGGATGCTTATGTTTTGATATTAGACTAGAGTGCCTAGATGTTAAAGGCCAATGCACCTATTTTGTACATGTCTCATGATTAATATAAAATACATCACTGCACGCAGACCAACCATGATAAAAGAGACAGGGGAGTGAACTTCACTAGTTAGAGAAAGGGAGGGCCAAAAGTTAAGGGAAAGGGATAAGCCAAAGATCTTAAGCCAAAAAGGAATATTATATTAATATTTCCTAAAGCATGAAGTATGGATAATTATTTTATCCTAAGTTCTAAAGTTGGGGACAAGTGGACCAAAGTAGCTTCCAACATGACAAGTGTCGAGTTGGGGACATGCATTCATATCGTGGGGACTTAGCTCATTTGGTCACTTTTTCATGAGAATTCTTACCAGTAGCTTCACCATCATTTTGACCATCACTGTCACGATCAGTTTCACGGTGATTCCTTCCATCACTTAGTTATCTAGTCAATGATTCCATGACCATTTTCATTCACGTGGTCTTTTATCCTTGAGACATCCATTTCACGATGTCTGAGCCTGTTTCCATAACCTTTTCCGGTTGGTGTACTTGGTTAGATTGGAGCGGGATTGAAGAAGCGGGTTGTCAGGCCCATGGGAAATTGAAGAGGCAGGTTGTCAGGCCTATGAGAAATTCTCCGAGTGAGATAATTGTTGAGGATTAATTCCCAAAGGTGATAGAATGCAACTATAGTGCTCTGAGACTTCTGGTCCGGCCTGTTGCTGAAGCCCTGGAAGGGAAGTGGGGCAACCGAGGGACTGTTGAGCAGAGAAGGGGCGCACTTCCTTGGGCGAGATAGGCATGTGGGGAATGAGAGGTTGTCGGCTGTTAGTTGAGTGAGCACCTGAGATAGAGTCTTTCCTGTTGTCCATGAGCCTTAGCCTGGTTAGGAACCCCTTTACCCGGGTGGATTTCAGTCCCAGCTCGGGGGTGACTCACTGTTGAGAGTGATGAACAATGTATTCTAAGGATGGGAGGTTCATGGATAGTCTGTACGCAGTTAGTGACAATATTTCCAAGATAAGTACCAATCATATGATAAAATTATATGTTGCATTGTTATTTACATGCTTATGTTACGGTTTATCATATATGTGATTATAACTGCCTGTATGTTTATGGGTATTTCCCTGTATATGTTGCATATCTATGTTTACTGTTATTTCAGTATGAAATTGTATATTATAGAATGTAATTGTTTGTTTACATTTATATGTAAAGCTTTCGCAAGAGTGTTGTATGTATATGTTTAAGTTGCATGCAGTTTGAAGAGAAAATTTATGTGGCATAGCTCAATTGAATAAATATGGATGTACAGGATGAAGTTTAGTGTGCACGAAGTCATTTGGAAGGTGACGAGTCTGAGTTTAATTAACACACAACCACATCGAAGCATTAATTAAAAAGAAATACACAACTATATCAGAGCATTAATTAAAAAGAATTATGAGTTTTATATTCCCTGATTTAGATAGATGGAAGTGAAATATAAGCTTACAATAAAAACATACTGTAAAAGAAAACAAGACTCATAACACAACTAGTTAAAATCTTGTAATAAATCGCCCAAAATCCACTTCTGTATTTATATAATCGTATTAATCACAAAATTACAAAAAGGGGATGATAACAATTATCCCGTTGTAAAAGGGTTGTTTAAGAACAGGCCTATCATCTCTAGTGCTCCTTACCTCTGCTACGAGTTGTCCAAAATTCACTGAAACATACTTAATTTTAGTTGAAGACTCATTTCAGCTTAGTGATCTCCTCCTTCAAAGAATCTAACGAGGCCAGTTGATTCTCTCCAACACTTTCGGTCATTTCAACTGTGGATTCCTCCTTCTTCTGTCACTTGCTCCTTTTCTTATTAGCAGCTGGTGTGTTGATGACTAAATCCTTCATAGTGGGATTCAAATTGACTTCCAACTGTGAGTCTATAGCTGACTTTGTGTGGAATTTAGTAGCTATAATGTGAGCAAGTACCCTTTCCTCCTTATTCGCAGGAAAGTCTAGCATGTTACCCGAATAACCAGTCTCACTAGATTTATCCTTGTCCATGTATCTCAGGTTGTGGATACTGAAATGCTTTTACAAAGAGTAGAAAGTCAAGAAATTTGGAGATTACTTCATTTATGGATAAGCAAATGCCTTCATACTTGAGGATTTGTAGTTATAGAATCCCAATTATGAAGCGCAGATAGACTATGTACAAGAGCGTTGGGTTTCCATGCTCGGTTAATCCATTTAAAATGATTATATTTTGAGTTCATTACATGGTGGTGTTCATCTGACGTCACATGGTTGCGAAGTACTGAACGAGGGAAATGGGGTGATCTGACTAGTCGTCCCTCGTTCCACTAGTGGTGGATTTGACATGTTGAAGCATGTGATACCGTGTCTTGGCGAAAGTGGTGTCGGAAAACCACCTTATTGCCCAGATGTATCTATGAAGGCACCACACATCTATGTTCTCAATACTTGGGTCTTATCTAAAATTGTCATGGTGATAACACCAGGAAATCAAAAGAGATAATTCTGATGTATATATGGAACCAAGATGGTTCATATTTTTTTTCATGAATTGTTGAATTATTAGCCTGATAAGTTTCGATGGTTGCATGTTTTGTAGAATTAATAACAACTAGATCAGATCAGATCAGTGCAGATTCCATAGGAATGGAAGAGGCACAGGGGAATTACAGTCAACAAGATGAGAGCAGAGGGATGGATGTCCATTTGGGCATTGAAGGAACAAACTCCAAATGACATGGAGAAGAAAGGAATGAAAACATGAATATGGCTGAGACCATTAAAAATTTGAAGAAGGATGTCCAAAGCCATAAAGCTAATAATGAAAGGATTATGAGATCCAAGGAGAAGCTGGATGAATTCAACATGAAGTTATTGGAGGGCTTGAAGAGAATAGAAAAAAAATTGGTTAAGGAGAGCAGCTTAAGAAAATCCGGAAGTCACAAGCCTTCGGATGAGAAGAGAAAAGCAAGAAGTATTAGCAAACACCACCATCATTCCCCAAGGCATTCCAATAAGAGAGCAGGCAACAACTCAAGTCCATCCCCTATCAGAAGGTATAAGAGGTATGGGGTGGATGAGCTGCGAGGAGAAATGAACAAAATCAAACCTCCTACATTTGATGGTGAGCACAAGAAGGATGAGGATGCATAAACATGGTTGCTGGGCATGAGAAAGTATTTTCAATTGCATAATTATTCTTCTCATGGAGAAGGTAGCCAACTCAAAGGAAAGGCCTCCATGTGGTGGGATCAACTTGTGTAGGTACAACACATTAAAGAGAAAAGTGTTACTTGGATGGAATTCAAGAAGTATTTTGAGAAGAAATACTTTACTAAGAGATACTATGACAAGAAAATGAAAGAGTTCTTTGAACTCAAGCTTGGAAGTATGACCATAAATGAATATGAGAGAATGTTTCTAGAACTACTGAAGTATGTATCTTTCATCAAGGATGAGACAGTCAAAATTCAAAGGTATTTGAGTGGATTTCCATCATTCATCAGTGACAAAATACAATATGATGATCCCAAGACATTAGAAGAGACCATAAGGTGAGATAAATGCCTATATGATCATCAGAAAGCAAGGTCAGATTTCCAAAAGGCTTGGGAAGACAATAAGAAATTCAATATGGATCAGAGTAAGAAGGGAGATAAGCCACCATTCTTCAGAAATAAGCCATAGGGACAATAAACACCTAAAGAACCCAGAACGATTGACATAGGGAGTTAAGGGCCAAGGAAACCACCTATTCAATGTTGGGGTTGTAAAGGAGATCATAGGTTCAGAGATTGTCCTCACAAAGGTGGAAAAGGTAGGGTTGTTCACAATGTACAAAAAGATAAAACAATGGAGGACATGGGTAGATATGTGCCAAGGATTTATGCATCCCTAGACAACAAGCAAACAAAGTATCAGTCCCACATGATTGAAGTGGAAGGTATGATCAACAACCAAACCATTGCTATTTTAATTGATTCAGGAGCTAGTCATAGTTGTATAGACCCTAAGATGGTGAAAAGTTTGCAATTTCAAAGAATCAAGCATGGGAAATCCTAGTTGGTGCAACTAGCTACAAGAGCCAGAAGAAAAGTTAATGAGATGGTTAAATCATGCCTCATGGACATGAATGGACTGAGCACTAAGGCATATTTGAACATCTTTCCTTTAGGTTCTTATGATTGTCTAATTGGGATGGATTGGTTGGAACAACATCATACTCTCCTATACTACCATAATAAAGCATTTACTTGCTTGGATGAGGAAGGGAAACTAAGGAAAGTACATGGAATTCCTCGGGCAGTAACCATTAGAGAAATTTTAGCATTGTAGCTGAAGAAATGTTACAGAAAAGGGTGTCAAATAATTGCATCTCATTTGGCGGATATACCTAAGGATAAGATGCCAAATTTGGAGGATTATGCAGTCTTGGAAGATTTTGAAGATGTGTTCAAGGAGGTACCAGGACTACCCCCGAGGAGAGACATTGATTTCTCTATAAATCTAATGCCTAGAGCAGTGCCTGTGTCAAAGACTCCTTACAGAATGAGTACACTAGAGTTGAAGGAGTTGCAAATGTAGCTTGAAGAACTTCTGAAGAAGGGGTATATACACCCAAGTGTGTCACCTTAGGGTGCCCCAGTCTTGTTTGTGAAAAATAAATATGGAACATTAAGATTGTGCATTGACTTCAGATAGTTGAATAAAGTGACTGTTAAGAACAAGTATCCTCTGCCAAGGATTGATGATCTCTTTGATCAATTGAAAGATGCAAATATATTTTCAAAGATAGATCTCAGATCAGGATACCATCAGGTAAGTATTAAAGAAGAAGATATCAGCAAGACTGCCTTTAGGACAATGTATGGTCATTATGAGTTCACAGTGGTGTCATTTGGGTTATCAAATGCACCAGTTGTTTTCATGTGCCTAATGAATGGTGTTTTATGAGAATATTTGGACAAGTTTGTCATTATATTTTTGGATGACATTATTATATATTCTAAGTCATGGGAAGAGCATGAACATCATTTGAGGATGGTGTTGCAAGTATTAAGGGAGCATCAGTTGTATGCCAAATTGAGAAAGTGCTCATTTTATCAGAAACAAATTCATTATTTGGGGCATATCATTTCACAGGATGGGATAGCAGTGGATCCTGAGAAGATAGAAGCCATTAGAGAATGGTCAGTGCCGAAGAATGTCATAGAGGTGAGATCATTCATGGGTCTTTCACGCTACTATAGCATATTTATTGAAGGATTCTCAAAGATTGCACACCCAATCACTTCCTTGCAAATAAAGGTGGTGAAGTTTCAGTGGACACTAAATTGCAAGAAGAGTTTCCAACACTTGAAACAATTATTGACAAGTGCTCCAATATTAAGGATTGCAGACCCAAATGAAGACTTCATTGTATGCACGTATGCATGTAATGAAGGACTTGGTGGAGTCCTTGGTCAAAATGGGTTTGTCATACGTTATGAATCAAGGAAGTTGAAGGAGCATGAAAGAAACTATGCCACTCATGATTTGGAGTTGGAAGCCATAGTGCATGTGTTGAGGAAATGGAGACACTACCTCACGGGAAAGAACTTTGAGCTAAGAACAGACCACAATGGTCTGAAATATTTATTTGATCGACCAAATGTAAATTCTAAGCAAAGCAGATGGTTAGAATTTATAAGAGAATATGACTTTGATATCAAGCATATCAAGGGGAAAGAGAATAAAGTGGTTGATGCACTCAGTAGGAGGGTGCATGAACTACATGCTACAACCATTAGCATGTATCAGACTGATATTAAAAGAAAATTTTTGGAGGCTGAAAATCAGGGATGATTTTAAGGATGGAAATTTATTTTAGAATGTAGAAACCTTGGCGAATCTTACTAATCTTTTATATGCCAACTATAAATATTTGGCGATATCTTTGTAAAAATATTCAAATTTCTAAGGATTTTATATAGTTTTTATAATTTTTTGGTGATTTTTAAGGTAAAATAATTTTATCCTATAGAATTTGGGTGAATCATTTTTAAAATAGCGAATCTCGTTTGTGGAAAAACCATGGAAAATTAGCCCATGAGCGAAATTTAGCCCCTAAAATCATCTATGCTGAAAATACAGATTTGCAATACAGAGAATTGATAACAATGCTACAATAGGGTAAGATGCCACAAAAGGTGGATAATTATAATTTGGGAATAGATGGAATACTACTGTACAAGAACAAAATTTTTGTTCCAAATGTCCAGGACTTGAAACGTACAATTTTGCATGAATTGCATAATGTTCCTTATGCAGGACACCCTGGATATCAAAAAATCATGGCAGCAATCAAAAGCCATTACTTTTGGCCAGGTGTGAAGAGAGAGATCGTTGAATACATCACTAGATGTATGGAATGATAGAAAGTTAAAGTTGAGCATAGGCACCCAAGAGGGCTTCTGCAACCTTTACCCATTCCTAAATGGAAGTGGGAAGTGGTGACAATAGATTTTATTATGGGATTGCCCAGAATAGGCAAGCTGCATGATTCAATCATGGTGGTGGTGGACAATATTATGAAAGATGCCCATTTTATTCCACTAAAAAGTACTCACAAGGCAGTAGATGTTGCTGATATTTTCATGAAGGAAGAGGCACGATTGCACGAAATTCCTAAAACAATTGTGTTCGACAGAGACCCAAAATTCACCTCAAATTTCTGCAAAGGATTATTCAAAGGATTCAGAACGAATATGAACTTTAGTACAACTTATCATCCTGAGTCTGATGGACAGACATAGAGGGTAAACAAGGTGATAGAAGACATACTAAGAATGTATGTGATGGACAAACCATAGAAATGGGAAGACTAACTACACCTTGTAGAATTTTATTACAACAATGGGTACTAGGCATCGTTGAAGATGAGCTCATTTGAGGCACTTTACGGTAGAAAGTGAAATACTCTAGTGAGATGGGATAACCTAGTTGATAGGACAGTAGTTGGGCCAGAGTTGCTCAAGAAGATGGAGGACCAAATGATAAAAATTAAGCAGAATTTAAAAGATGCCCAAGACAGGCATAAAAGTTATGCCGATAAGAATATAATCCACAGAGAGTTCAAAGTGGGTGATCATGTTTTCCTGAAGTTGAAAGCTAACAGGAGTTCCATGAAGCTGGGAATCTGCGCCAAGTTAGCAGCCAGATTTTGTGGGCCATTTGAAATCCTAGAAAGGATTGGTCCAGTTGCTTATATGATTGCATTGCCTGCATCTATGTCTGTTCATAATGTCTTCCATGTATCATTGCTAAAGAATTATATACCTGATGCTAATCATGTTATTGATTGGAATGCGATTCAGGTGGAGCAAGAAGGCGCTTTTCAAGTGCATCTAGTGCGCATTTTGGACCAGAAATTCAAGCAGCTCTGAAACTGAGCCATAGGGCTTGTAAAGGTCCAATGGACCTAGTACAGTCCTGAGGACGCTACTTGGGAACATGAGGATGCAATGTGGATAAAATACCTGCATATTTTTGAGTAATTTTGAAAATTTTGTTGTATATGTGTATATGATGCATTGAGGACAATGCATAAATAAGGGGAGGGGATTGTAATATCCCTCGTCCAAACCCAATTGTAAATGTAATGTAAGTATACTTAAGTTGGTGAGTTGTTTTTACATCATTTTGTAATGCACCTTTCATGGAATAGTGCACTCATGCACTGTACAATAAAACGATGTAGTGTACACATTACCGGATACCGTGTGCTGTAACTAAAGTGCACGTAGTATGGAGGTCAGCGAACCTCGTGTATATGGTACGTGTTATAGGCTGGTGAGCTAGTTATTATAAGTTGGAATGCTTATGTTTTGGTATTAGGCCAGAGTGCCTAGATGTTAAAGGCCAGAGTGCCTAGATGTTAAAGGCCAGTGTGCCTATTTTGTACATGCCTCATGATTAATATAAAATACATCGTTGTGCACAGACTAACCACGATAAAAGAGATGGGGGACTGAACTTCACCAGTTAGGGAAAGGGAGGGCCAAAATTTAAGGGAAAGGGATAGGATAGAGATCTTAAGCCAAAAAGGAATATTATATTAATATTTCCTAAAGCATGAAGTATGGATAATTATTTTATCCTAAGTTCTAAAGTTGGGGACAAGTGGACCAAAGTAGCTTCCAACATGACAAGTGTCAAGTTGGAGACATGCATTCATATTGTGGGGACTTAGCTCATTTGGTCACTTTTTCATGGGAATTATTACCAGCAGCTTCACCATCATTCTGACCATCACTTTCACGATCAGTTTCACGGTGATTCTTTCCATCACTCAGTTATCCAGTCAATGATTCCATGAACTTTTTCATTCATGTAGTCTGTTATCCTTGAGACATCCATTTCACCATATCTGAGCCTGTTTCCATAACCTTTTCTGGTTGGTGTACCTGGTTAGCTTGGAGTGGGATTGAAGAAGTGGGTTGTCAGGCTTGTGGGAAATTGAAGAGGCGGGTTTTCAGGCTCGTGAGAAATTCTCCGAGCGAGAGAATTGCTGAGGATTGATTCCCAAAGGTGCTAGACTGTAGCTACAATGCTCTGAGACTTTCAGTCTGGCCTGTTGTTGAAGCCCTGGAAGGGAAGTGGGGAAGTCGAGGGACTGCTGAGCAGAGAAGGGGCACACTTCCTTGGGTGGGACAGGCATGTGGGGAATGAGAGGCTATAGGTTGTTAGTTGAGTGAGCACCTGAGACATAGTCTTTCCTATTTTCCATGAGGCTTAACCTGGTTAGAAACCCCTTTATATGGGTGGAGTTCAATCCCAACTCGGGGGTGACTCACTATTGAGAGTGATGAACAGTGTAGTCTAAGGCTGGGAGGTTCGTGGACAGTATGTACGCAGTTGGTGACAATATTTCCAAGATAAGTACCAATCGTATGATAAAATTATATGTTGCATTGTTATTTACATGCTTATGTTACGGTTTATCATATATCTGATTATAACTGTTTGTATGTTTATGGGTATTTCTCTGTATATGATGCATATCTGTGTTTATTGTTTACGTTCATATGCAAAGCTTCTGCAAGAGTGTTGTATGTATATGTTTAAGTTGCATGCAGTTTGAAGAGAAAATTTATGTGGCATAGCTCAGTTGAATACTGGGTATGTTACCGTATGTTTCACAGTAAGGGAATGAAAGTGTTCCCTAGAGTAGCATGTCCAGTTTATTTAAGGTTGGGGATGCTACCAACTGGTATCAGCATGAGATATTTCTCTGGAGTGGCATTCCCCGGCCTGTGGGTGGTTGGGGGAATGTTACAAATTGGTATCAGAGCTTCAGTTTCAACACTAAGCCTGGATGGGCCAAAGAGGTTCAATTGAAGAGAATATTCACAGAAGAGTAACTTGGAAGTGACCAAATTTCAAGTCATGGAGCGTCCATGGAAAATGTTGGCGTGCAGGTACGCGCTGTAAATTTTGAGACTGCATAGAAAAACATTGGCGTGCAAGTGTGTGCAGTAAATTGTGGTGACACACGGAAGAATATTGTCTATGGATGCACGTGCTGAATTTAGCCTTGTGCGGTGAGCACACACATAGTAATGTGCACATGGGGTGCACAAGTATTGCATAACACAGAGGAGTTTTGAGGTACGCGCATAGTATGAGTATAAGTTGTCTCGCGATAGTGTATTCAATGGTGTGCGTAGATTATTGTGCGCGATGGAACATGTTGAACTTTGAAATGGTGTAATGCATAGGGCAAAATGCATGTGGATTATTGGTGTGCGATACCCAAAATTGTGCACAGAGGATATTGGCGCACAACGCAAAAGTAGTGCGCGCAAGTTTTCAACGTGACGAAGAAGAAATGCATAGTGGATATAGGTGCACGGAAACGTGTTTTACCTTGTGGTGTTGTTGTGCACGATAAATATGGGTGTACAAGATGAAGTTTAGTGTTCATGAAGTCATTTGGAAAGCGATGAGTTTGAGTTTAATTTTCATAATATCAGAGGAAAAAGAAACACACAACCACATTAGAGCATTAATTAAAAAGAATTCTGAGTTTTTTATTCCCCGATTTAGACAGATGGAAGTGAAATATAAGCTTACAAGAAAAGCATACTATAAAAGAAAACAAGACTCATAACACAACCAGTTAAAATCTTGTAATAAACCACCCAAAATCTTCTTTTGTATTTATATAATCATATTAATCACAAAATTACAAAAAGGGGATGATAAAAGTTATCCTGTTGTAAAAGGGTCGTTTAAGAATAGGCCTATCATCTCTGGTGCTCCTTACCTCTACTACCAGCTGTCCAAAATTCAGTGAAACATACTTAATTTTAGTTGAAGTCTCATTTCATCTTAGCGATCTCCTCCTTTAAATAATCTAACCAGACCAGTTGATTCTCTCCAACACTTTCGGCCATTTCAGCTATGGATTCCTCCTTCTTTTGTCGCTTGCTCCTTTTCTTCTTAGCAACTGGACTGTTGATGAATAAATCCTTCATAGTGGGATTCAGCTTGACTTCCAACTGTGAGTCTATAGCCGGCTTTGTGTAGAATTTAGTAGCTAGAATGTGAGCAAGTACCCTTTCCTCCTTATTCGCAGGAAAGTCTAGCATGTTACCCGAATAACCAGTCTCATTGGATTTAGCCTTGTCCATGTATCTCAGGTTGTGGATACCAAAATGATTTTACAGAGAGCATAAAGTCAAGATATTTGCAGATTACTTCATTTATGGATAAGAATATGGCTTCATACTTGAGGATTGGTAGTTATATAATCCCAATTATGAAGCGTAGACAGACTACGTACAAGAGCGTTGGTTGCCATGCTCGGTTAATCCATTTCAAATGATTATCTTTTGAGTTCATTACATGGCATCATTCATCTGACGTCACATGGCTGTGAAGTACCGAATGAGGGAAACAAGGTGACCTGACTAGCTGTCGCCTATTCCACGAGTGGTGGATTTGACATGTTGAAGCATGTGATACCACGTCTTGGTGAAAGTGGTTTTGGAAAACCACCTTATTTCCCAGATGTATCTCTGAAGGCACCATGCATCTATGTTCTCAAGACTTGGGTCTTATCTAGAATTGTCATGGTGATAACACCAGGAAATCAAAAGAGATAATTCTGATGTATATATGGAACCAAGATGGTTCATATTTTTTTTCATGAATTGTTGAATTATTAACCTGATAAGTTTCGATGGCTGCACATTTTGCAGAATTAACAACAACTAGATCAGATTAGATCAGCGCAGAGTCCATAGGAATGGAAGAGGCATATGGGAATTACATTCAACAAGATGAGAGTAGAGGTATGGATGTTCATTTGGGCATTGAAGGAACAAACTCCAATGGACATGGAGAAGAAAGGAATGAAAACATGAATATGGCTGAGACCATTAAAAATTTGCAGAAGGATTTCCAAAGCCATAAAGATGATAATGAAAGGCTTATGAGAGCCAAGGAGCAGCATGACGACTTCAACATGAATTTATTGGAGGGCTTGAACAGAATAGAAAATAAATTGGTTAAGGAGAGTAGCTTAAGCAAATCGAGAAGTCACAAGCCTTCGGATGAGAAAAGAAAAGAAAGAAGTATTAGCAGACACCACCACCATTCCCCAAGGAATTCCAATAAGAGAGCAGGAAATAGCTCAATTCCAGCCCCTGTTAGAAGGTATAAGAGGTATGGGGTTGATGAGCTATGAGGAGAAATGAACAAAATCAAACCTCCTACATTCGATGGTGAGCACAAGAAGGATGAAGATGCAAAAACATGGTTGCTGGGCATGAGAAAGTATTTTCAATTGCATAAATATTCTTCTCATGCAAAAGGTAGAATTGCTATCTATCAACTCAAAGGAAAGGCCTCCATGTGGTGGGATCAACTTGTGGAGGTACAACACATTAAAGATAAAAGTGTTACTTGGAGGGAATTCAAGAATTATTTTGAGAAGAAATACTTGACTAAGAGATACTATGGCAAGAAAATGAAAGAGTTCTTTGAACTCAAGCTTGGAAGTATGACCATAGATGAATATGAGAGAAGGTTTCTAGAACTGTTGAAGTCTGTCTATTTCATCGAGGATGAGATAGTCAAAATTCAAAGGTATTTGAGTTGATTGCCATCATTCATCAATGACAAAATATAGTATGGTGATCCCAAGACATTAGAAGAGACCATAAGGTGAGCTAAATGCCTATATGATCAGTAGAAAGCAAGGTCATCTTTCCAAAAGGATTGGGAAGACAATAAGAAATTCAAGATGGATCAGAGGAAGAAGGGAGATAAGCTACAATTCTTCAGAAATAATCCACGGGGACAACAAATTCCTAAAGAACCCAGAACGATTGACACATGGAGTCAAGGGCCAAGGCAACCACCTATTCAATGTTGGGGCTATAAAGGAAATCATAGGTTTAGAGATTGTCCTCACAGAGGTGGAAAAGGTAGGGTTGTTCACAATGTACAACAAGTTAAAACAGTGGAGGACATGGGCAGATATGTGCCAAGTATTTATGCATCCCTGGACAACAAGCAAGAAAAGTATCAGTCCCACATGATTGAAGTGGAAGGTATGATCAACAACCAAACCATTGCTATTTTAGTTGATTCAGAAGCTAGTCATAGTTATATAGACCCTAAGATGGTGGAAATTTTGCAATTTCCAAGCAGTAAGCATGGGAAATTCTGGATGGTACAGCTGTCTACAGGAGCTAGAAGAAAAGTTAATGAGATGGTTAAGTCATTCCTCATGGACATGAATGGACTGAGCACCAAGGTAGATTTGAACATCTTGCCTTTAAGTTCCTATCACTGTCTAATTGGGATGGATTGGTTGGACAAACATCATACTCTCCTAGACTTCCATAACAAAGCATTTACTTGCTTGGATGAGGAAGGGAAACTAAGGAAAGTACAGGGAATTCCCTGGGAAGTAACCATTAGAGAAATTTCAGCATTGCAGCTGAAGAAATGTTACAGAAAAGGGTGTCAAATAATTGCAACTCATTTGGCAGAGATACCTAAGGATAAGATGCCAAATTTGGAGGATTATGCAGTCCTGGAAGATTTTGAAGATGTGTTCAAGGAGGTACCAGGACTACCCCCGAAGAGAGACATTGATTTCTCTATAAATATAATTCCTAGAGCAGCTCCCGTGTCAAAGACTCCTTACATAATGAGTACACCAGAGTTGAAGGAGTTGCAAATGCAGCTTGAAGAACTTCTGAAGAAGGGGCATATACATCCAAGTGTGTCACCTTGGGGTGCCCCAGTATTGTTTGTAAAAAATAAATATGGAACATTAATATTGTGCATTGACTTCAGACAGTTGAATAAAGTGACTGTTAAGAACAAGTATCCTCTGCCAAGGATTGATGATCTCTTTGATCAATTGAAGGATGCAAATATATTTTCAAAGATAGATCTCAGATCAGGATACCATCAGGTAAGGATTAAAGAATAAGATATCAACAAGACCACCTTCAGGACAAGGTATGGTCATTATGAGTTCACAATGTTTCCATTTGGGTTGTCACATGCACTAGTTGTTTTCATGTGCCTAATGAATGGTGTTTTCCAAGAATATTTGGACAAGTTTGTCATTGTCTTTTTGGATGACATTCTTATATATTTTAAGTCAGTGAAAGAGCATGAACATCATTTGAGTATGGTGTTGCAAGTATTAAGGGAGTATCATTTGTATGCCAAATTGAGCAAGTGCTCATTTTATCAGAAACAAATTCATTATTTGGGGCATATCATTTCACAGGATGGTATAGCAGTGTATCTTGAGAAGATAGAGGCCATTAGAGAATGGTTAGCGCCAAAGAATGTCATAGAGGTGAGACCATTCATGGGTCTTGCATGCTACTACAAAAGATTTATTGAAGGATTCTCAAAGATTTCACACCCAATCACTTCCTTGCAAAGAAAGGGGGTGAAGTTTTAGTGGACACTAGATTGCGAGAAGAGTTTCCAACACTTGAAACAATTATTGACAAGTTCTCTAATATTAAGGATTGCAGACTCAGATTAAGACTTTGTTGTATGAAGAGATGCATGTAATGAAGGACTTGGTGGAGTCCTCGATCAAAATGGGTTTGTCATATGTTATGAATTAAGGAAGCTGAAGGAGCATGAAAGAAACTATGCCACTCATGATTTGGAGTTGGCAGCCATAGTGCATGCCTTGAGGAAATGGAGACACTACCTAATGGGAAAGAGGTTTGAGCTAAGAACATACCACAATGGTCTAAAATATTTATTTGATCAGCCAAATGTAAATGCTAGGCAAAGCAGATGGTTATAATTTATAAGCGAATATGACTTTGATATAAAGCATATCAAGGAGAAAGAGAATAAAGTGGTTGATGCACTTAGTAGGAGGGTGCATGAACTACATGCTACAACCATTAGCATGTATCATACTGATATTAACAGAAAAAATTTGGAGGATGCAAATACAGATCTGCAATACAGAGAATTGATAACAATGCTATAGTAGGGTAAGATGCCACAAAATGTGGATAATTATAATTTTGGAATAGATGGAATACTGCTGTACAAGAAGAGAATTTTTGTTCCAAATGTCCAGGACTTGAAACATACAATTTTGCATGAATTTCATAATGTTCCTTATGCAGGGCACCTTGGATATCAGAAAACTGTGGCAACGATCAAAAGCCATTACTTTTGGCCAGGTATGAAGAGAGAGATCATTGAATACATCGCTAGATGTATGGAATGCCAGAAAGTTAAAGTTGAGCATAGGCACCCAGAAGGGTTGCTGCAACTTTTACCCATTCCTGAATGGAAGTGGGAAGTGGTGACAATGGATTTTATTACGGGATTTCCCAGAACAGGCAAGCTGCATGATTCGATCATGGTGGTGGTGGAGAAGCTTATGAAAGCTTCCCATTTTATTCCACTGAAAACTACTCACCAGGCAGTAGATGTTGTTGATATTTTCATGAAGAAAGTGGCACGATTGCACGAAATTCCTAAAACAATTGTGTCCAACAGAGACCCAAAATTCACCTTGAATTTTTGGAAAGTATTTTTCAAAGGATTTAGAACGAATCTGAACTTTAGTACAGTTTATCATCCTAAGTCTAATGGACAGACAGAGAGGGTGAACAAGGTGATAAAAGACATACTGAGAATGTATGTGATGGACAAACCATAGAAATGGGAAGACTAACTACACCTGGTAGAATTTTCTTACAACAATGGGTTTCAGGCATTGTTGAAGATGATCCCAATTGAGGCACTTTACGACATAAAGTGCAATACTCCAGTGAGCTGGGATAACCCAACTGATAGGACAGTAGTTGGGCCAGAGTTGCTCAAGGAGATGGAGGACCAAATGATAAAAATTAAGAAGAATTTAAAATATGCCCAAGATAGGAAGAAAAGTTATGCCGATAAGAACATAATCCACAGAGAGTTCAAAGTGGGTGATCATGTTTTCCTGAAGGTGAAAGCTAACAGGAGTTCCCTGAATCTGGGAAGTTGCACCAAGTTGGCAGCCAGATTTTGTGGGCCATTTGAAATCCTAGAAAGGATTGGTCCAGTTGCTTATATGATTGTATTGCCTGCATCTATGTCTGTTCATAATGTCTTCCATGTATCATTGCTAAAGAAATATATAACTGATGCTAATCATGTTATTGATTGGAATACGATTCAGGTGGAGCAAGAACGCGTTTTTCAAGTGAATCCGATGCGCATTTTGGACCAGAAATTCAAGTAGCTCTGAAACTGAGCCATAGGGATTGTAAAGGCCCAATGGACCTGGTACGGTCTCGAGGACGCTACTTGGGAGCATGAGGATGCAATGCGGATAGAATAGCCACATATTTTTGAGTAATTTTGAAAATTTTGTTGTGTATGGGTATATGATGCACTGAGGATAGTGCATAAATAAGGGGAGGGGATTGCAATATCCGTCGGCTGAACCCAATTGTAAATGTAATGTAAGTATACTTAAGCTAGTGAGCTGTTTTGACATCATTTTGTAATGCACCTGTCATGGCATAGTGCATGCATGCACTGCACAGTAAAACGATGTAGTGTACACATTCTTGGATACCGCGCGTAGTAACTAAAGTGCGTGCAGTATGGAGCTCAACGAGCCTCGTGTATATGATATGTGTTATAGGCTGGTGAGCTAGTTATTATAAGATGGAATGCTTATGTTTTGGTATTAGGCCAGAGCTCCTAGATGTTAAAGGCCAGTGTGCCTATTTTTTACATGTCTCATGATTAATATAAAATACATCCCTGCACATAGACCGACCACGATAAAAGAGATGGGGACTGAATTTCACCAGTTAGGGAAAGGGAGGGCCAAAAGTTAAGGGAAAGGGATACGCTAGAGAGTTTAAGCCAAAAAGGAATATTTTATTAATATTTCTTAAAGAATGAATTATGGATAATTATTTTATCCTAAGTTCTAAAGTTGGGGATAAGTGGGCCAAAGTAGCTTCAAACATGATAAGTGTCAAGTTGGGGACATGCATTCATATCGTGGGGACTTATCTCATTTGGTCACTTTTTCACGGGAATTCTTACCAGCAGCTTCACCATCATTCTGACCATCACTTTCACGATCCATTTCATAGTGATTCCTTCCATCACTTAGTTATCCAGTCAATGATTCCATGACCATTTTAATTCACGCAGTCCGTTATCCTTGAGACATCCATTTCACCATATCTGAGCTTGTTTCCATAACCTTTTTCGGTTGGTGTATCTGGTTAGCTTGGAGTGGGATTGAAGAAGCGGGTTGTCAGGCCCGTGGGAAATTGAAGAGGCGGGTTGTAAATCCCGTGAGCAATTCTCCGAGCAAGAGAATTATTGAGTATTGATTCCCAAAGGTGATAGACTGCAGCTACAGTGCTCTGAGACTTCCAGTCCGGCCTGTTGTTGAAGCCCTGGAAGGGAAGTGGGGCAGTCGAGGGACTATTGAGCAGAGAAGGGGCACACTTCCTTGGGTGGGACAGGCATGTGGGGAATGAGAGGTTGTAGGTTGTTAGTTGAGTGAGCACCCGAGACAGAGTCTTTTCTAT
This sequence comes from Picea sitchensis, assembly GCA_010110895.2. NCBI lineage: Eukaryota > Viridiplantae > Streptophyta > Pinopsida > Pinales > Pinaceae > Picea > Picea sitchensis. Next base: position 247,474 of record SNQJ01S0007914.1, on the reverse strand, counting down.
TGTCCATGAGCCTTAGCCTAGTTAGAAACCCCTTTACCCGAGTGGAGTTCAGTCCCATATCGGGGGTGACTCATTGTTGAGAGTGATGAACAGTGTAGTCTAAGGCTAGGAGGTTCGTGGATGGTATGTATGCAGTTGGTGACAATATTTCCAAGATAAGTACCAATCGTATGATAAAATTATATGTTGCATTGCTATTTACATGCTTATGTTACGGTTTATCATATATGTGATTATAATTGTCTGTATGTTTATGGGTATTTACCTGTATATGATGCATATCTGTGTTTATTGTTATTTCAATATGAAATCGTATATTATAGAATGCAATTGTTTGTTTACGTTTATATGTAAAGCTTCCACAAGAGTGTTGTATGTATATGTTTAAGTTGCATGCAGTTTGAAGAGAAAATTTATGTGGCATAACTCAGCTGAATACTGGGTATGTTATCGTATGTTTTGCAGTAAGGGAACGAAAGTGTTCCCTAGAATATCATGGTCGGTTTGTTTAAGGCTGGGGATGCTACCAACTGGTATCATAGCATGAGAGATTTCTCTGGAGTGGCATTCCCCGGCCTGTGGGTGGTCGGGGGAACATTACAAATTGGTATCAGAGATTTAGTTTCAACATTGAGCCTGGATGGGCCAGAGAGGTTCAGTTGAAGAGAATATTCACAGAAGAGTAACTTGGAAGCGACCAAATTTCAAGTCACGGAGCGTCCATGGAAAATGTTGGCATGCAGGCACATGCGGTAAATTTTGGCACCACGTGGAAAAATAATGGCGTGCAAGTGTGCGCGGTAAATTGTGGTGCCACGCGGAATAATATTGTGTGCGGATGCACGTGATGAATTTAGCCTTGCGTGGTGAGCACGCACATAGTAATGTGCACATGGGTTGCACAAGTATTGCATAACACAAAGGAGTTTTGAAATACACGCATAGTATGAGTATAAGTTGTATCACGACAGTGTATTCAATGGTGCACACAGATTATTGTGTGCAATGGAACATGTTGAACTTTGACATGGTGCAATGCATAGCACAAAATGCATGTGGAGTATAGGTGTGCGATACCCAAAACTGTGCGCAGTGGATATTGGCGCACAACGCAAAAGTAGTGCACGCAAGTTTTCGACGCGACAGAGAAGAAATGCATAGTGGATATAGGTGCGCAGAAACATCGTTTACCTTGTGGTGTTGTTATGCACGACAAATATTGGTGTACATGATGAAGTTTAGTGTGTGTGAAGTCATTTGGAAGGCGATGAGTTTGAGTTTAATTTGCATAATATCAGAGGAAAAAGAAACACACAACCGCATCGGAGCATTAATTAAAAAGAATTATGAGTTTTATATTCCCCGATTCAGATAGATGGAAGTGAAATATAAGCTTACAAGAAAAGCATACTATAAAATAAAAAAAGACTGATAACACAACCAGTTAAAATCTTGTAATAAACCACCCAAAATCTGCTTATGTATTTATATAATCGTATTAATCACAAAATTACAAAAAGGGGATGATAACAGTTATCCTATTGTAAAAGGGTCATTTAGGAACATGCCTATCATCTCTGGTTCTCCTTGCCTCTACTACATCTATCCAAAATTCTCTGAAACATACTTAAAAGAAAAGCATACTATAAAAGAAAACAAGACTCATAACACAACCAGTTAAAATCTTGTAATAAACCGCCCAAAATCCGCTCCTGTATTTATATAATCGTATTAATCACAAAATTACAAAAAGGGGATGATAACAGTTATCCTGTTGTAAAAGGGTCATTTAAGAACATGCCTATCATCTCTGGTGCTCCTTACCTCTACTACCAACTGTCCAAAATTCGCTCCCACTTGTAAATTTTTAATGAGGCCTATGGTTCTCTGGCTATGCTATGTATTCGAGATTTCTTGTTTAATGAAAGTCAACCTCTTTTCATCTCTTTGTAAACTCTATGATAAGACACTCAGAATTGGAAGATCCAGTTGAGGGTGGTAGTGTTGTTGCGATGTAGGGTTGATCACTGCAATATCTTCACCAGTTTTAATAAGTTTCTTGTGTTATCTTTTCCCTTCCTATATTAAGTAGCTCGGAATTAGAGGATCCAGTTGGGTTGTTACGGTGGCACTGTGATGTAGGTTTGATCATCATGTTTTCGTGACTATGTCCTTCAGACACATCTTAGTATTTGAAGCTTTGAGTTCGAGAGGATCTCATTCTTGAAGCTTTTCTTCCTTAGGTAGCTGGAAGACCTGAGGTCCAAAGAAGGCCCTTACATATCCTCACCATTCTTCCCCATGCTCACCTTTTATAGCAGATCACTGACTAAAGTTAGACCAAGACCTCACTTGTCTACGCATGGCAACCCATTTTTATGAGTTAAAGCGATATAATATTGAGACTATGTCCATTAGACCACACTTAAACTTATTCATCGTGACATACAAACTAATGGGTATCAAGCTTACCCCTATCGCAATCCAACGATGACATCTAGTGCTAACAGGCTGGTCGAAGATAGAGCGCCCAGGCGAAGCGAAGATCACAAGATCTCGCCCCCTTTTATGGGATTTTTGGGTTTAGGGCTTATGTAATGGGTATGGGATGTCGGCCCATGGGTTTAACCATGCGTAGGTCCCATTTGTAAATGTATAAATACGTAGCTAGGCATTGTAAGAAGCATAATATCATATCTAAGTTGCCTTTGTGCAAGATATGTAAAGGTTGCTAAGTGTGATTAGTTGTGAAGGCTTTGTGCATACTATGTGTTGAGAACTTGTAGAGTTAAGTGCATGTGATTGTAAGAAGGATATGGGTTGTGCCAAACTTGGGGAAGGAGGATCTGGAAAAGTGCACGCAGATTTCTTGTCCTATGCAGAGTTGGTTTTGTGGCTCTCTGCATGTAAGAATATTGAAGGAAGATAATAAAGAAGATGCAGATTTGTTGGATGTAGCCCCATGCTGGGGGTGAACCACGTATATCTTGTGTTGTGATTTATTTGTGTTGTTGATGTGATTTATGCTTAGTGTTGAATCTTTATGTATGTTATATGCATCTAATGTAGTATGTTAGTGCTTAATAACATGAATGAATGCTAGATCTGTTTGATTCTATGTGCTAAATGGTTAGATATGCTTAGATCTTGTTGAATACTGTGTTGTTTTCTAATTAGGGTTTTTACCTGTGATGTAAATAAGGGTCAAAGACTAATGAATGTTAATTTCTAAGTGCTCTGTTAAGTATTATGATCACAGATCTATGTCCCAGCTAGGTTGTAGACACTTGAGTCCTACAACCCCTCCTGCCTCTACCTTGGGTAAGAATTCATCTGCTTCGTAGGTGTTGCCGAAAGGGCCGGTAGTTAGGGTTTTTTTGGTGCGTTGTTGAAGTGTTGAACCCTGGGTCTGCCCCTGTGCCAAAAAATGGTTCCGTTGACGAGACCTAAAACTATGATTGTTGGGAACTGAAGAAAAGAGAAAGCTGTGTGCGTAGATCTATTGCTATAGTACGCAGTATTTTACTTGATTTGTGAAGCTCTGTGCTAAGAGAAGGAAGCCCGATCTGAAGAAAAGAGGTAAGATATTAAAGCTTTGTGCTTTGATAAAGGTAAGATAAGTGGAAATGTTTTTTTTGAAAGAATGGATCTAGGTATGTTTGATAGATTTCATCCTAGCCTGAAAACTAGGGCACATCTAGAAGAAAGAAGATGTGACATGAATAGATCTGATAGAAATAGTGAAATATATGTTATTCCTTTGCATAGAAATAATTTTTGGACTAACAAGTGGATGTAGGATCCTAGAAATATTTTTTTGTAGGACCATCACTGTGATCCCAGAGCGCAGTACAATAAAGGTTGGGGATTGTTTAAGAGAAAGAGAGAATTGACTCTTTGTTATAGTTGCAGAAGACCGGGACACCTTGCTAAGGAATGCCATGGTAGAAGTCCTATTTGACTTTGTTGTAAAGCTATTGGCATGAAGTTTTATATTTCCCTAGAATGATTGCTAAAGTTGAAAAGATGAACATGAAACAAGAAAACCACGAGGAAGGTCAAGAGACTAAGAATATGCTAAAGAATCAGAAAGAATCCGAGGTTATATTATTGCAGATGAAAGAAATACTGAATGATCACAGAGACATCAGTTTATCAGAGATCTTAAAAGAGAAAGAGTGCATAGAAACAATAATAAGAGACTTCGAAATAGACTGTGTATTGGATGAAAAAACACAGGTAAACATTATGCCAGAACATACTTGGGAAATTTTAGGAAAGCCTGTTATGATTCCTTCATTGGGAGGAATAAGATTGTTTAAAGGAAAGTTGATAACCCTATGTGGAAGGCTTGCCCATGTACCTATGAGTGCTCATGTAACATTTATAGAAGAACAATTCGAGGTAATTAATCTTGTTGAGAACAACACTCCTTTTTCACTTTTGTTAGGAAGGACTTGGATTGAGAGAGATCAGATTCAAAGGAAAGAAGAAGAGGAATCTATAGAACGCAAAAAGAAAGAATTAAGGGATTTCATGGCTAGGAGAATAATGCGCTTAATAGAAGAATAGGAAGACAAGTCGAAGCAAATGAGGGCTAGATACCTGGCTGTCAAAGTTGAAAGCACGCAAGAAGTCTTAAAGAACTTATCCATGCAGAAGAGAAGAGAATGTACTCCAGAAACAGTAAGAGAAGAAGTATTTCCTTCGAAACCTGTGAAAGACCTTCAGTAGTGTGAAGTTACTATGCTAAGAAAATATAAGAACAAGAATGGAAAGAGGAATCTAGAGACGCGTATCACAGGAAAGAAAGAAAGAAAGCTCAGTAAGAAGAAATCAAAGCTAGAAAAATTGCAGGAGGTTCTAGAGAGGACTTCGTAGAAAAAAGGTTTGCAGAACTTGAACCTCGTTGGAATAGAATAATAATGTAGACTGACACTTCACCATGACGAAGAAATATGAACATTGGAGGTGTCATGACCGTTATAACGATGCTCCAGAATGGATAGAAATGCAGTTATTGTCGGAAATATCTCCATTGGACCATTGGGACCGCGCCATAACAAATGGAATTGTATTGATTGATGCATTCTTGCCCATTGAAGGAGTCAATTACGATGTTGTCTATTTAACCCGTCGAATGTTTCACCGAGGACACTTTTGCGAATTGTGATTATCCGAGCCCACAGATACCTGATTTCTTTCATGCAGAGCTTATTGAGACCTCGCCACCCGTTCTGTTTACCTTGAGGATTTTTCCACCTATCCAAGATATCTGACCTAGAGCGTGCATGTCAGACGACCTTTGTGTAGTAGAGAAGTCTGTTGAGGAGATCCTAATAGACCTTATGGTTGAGAAGGTCATGTCCATAGGAGTATAGGCCTCATCGACGAGAGGATTTCAAGCCTCCCCATCGACTATACATCGATTTGGGCCATCTTGAACTGTGACAGAGAGATGGAGCAAGCATCGAGATGAATTGGCGAATGCGAAGCTCATCTCGCCGGTCCTGCTTGACTATATCCCACCTTTGTCTAGTGCGGTTAGTCGTGTAGCGTCCTGAGGGACTTCGACTATAAACTAATCATTGCGTACCTCCCGAAGGGAATACGTGCAGTTGGACTGCAGTTGGGACAGATTCTAGCACTAAAGATCAGTGATTTCAACTTCGGAGACCACAAGAATTATGGAATGCTCGCACCACATAAGTACATGACAAAGACAACAAGGAATAAGTTGAATATAATTCCCCAACCATGGACCATGGACATCGCAAGATCAACAATCCTTAATGTGATGAAGATACCACACTTCGACATAAATCAGGAGGTTAACGCGTGCGTTAAAATCCTCCTGTGTTGACCAACTGAGAGGGGGGGTGAATCAGTTGTCACCGTGCTTAAACAATATGCTTCTTTTAAAATATTTACAAGGCACTCAATGATGATCACAATAATGCAGGGAAATGAACAATGTCACATTCAACATCAGTCACATATATGAGAAACACAGAGACATAAATTTCCCAAGGAAACCCATATAGGGTAAAAACCTCTTCTTCTTTATATGATAAGTATTATTTACATTCTTTACATTATCATACATTTGATCACCAACTCATTGTGAGGCTACAACCTCTATTTTTCAAGATGCAACTTGCTGAGAGCACCAACTCTCTGTTTTTCTCTAGCACCCACTAGAAGGAAGCACCAACTCCCTGGTTTCTCTAGCTCCAACTAGAAGGAACCACCAACTCCCTGGTTTCTCTAGCACCAACTAGAAGGAAGCACCAACTCCCTATGTTCAATCCCCCACTTGAACCTTTGAGGACACAAGTCCTCCCTAGCACCTCCCAACCACCCTGATTATGAATCTTTGCTACTGAAACTCATTACAGTGATATAATGTTCAAAAATGGCTTACCAAACTCATCACTATTCTATTGCATTTCGTTGCTCTGTCTGCCTCACTGCCTTCTTGCACACATAACTTGCACTGTCTGTTCTTATGCCTTTTATTCTCTGTGCACCATGTCCATTCACTGCAAAGTTCCTCTTCTGTTCAATTCAACTGCTACACTCTCCTCCACACATGAATTACCTTCAACAACAACAACCACAGCCACTTCCAGCAACAACAACCACCACATCTCTTCTCTATACAGTGTATTTATATCTTTTGTGCACCTTGTGAATGCAATGCACGCAATCCCTCTGCATACTCACACCACATAGTTATCCTCCAAAACTCGAGTTCTCTGTCTAATCATCATCGTGACTCTTCAGCTTCTCTGGCCATTTTTCCACTCGTTCAGTATCACTGTATGTTATGCCGAGATTCCTCAGCCTCTCTGGTAGTTGAGACTCTTCGTCTTCTCTGTGACAATCAAGCTCATTCTTTCTGTTTCAATTACGAGCTCCAACCCTCATCCAACTGTCAATTTCCTCCATGAATCGTCTTCATTCCATTGACAGATTCCATGTAACTCTTCAACTCCTCTGTAAATCACTTAGAAGTCTCTTTGCAGCCTCTGGTAGAAACCATTAATGGTTTCTAGCAATTACACTGTGAGAATCAACATTATCCCTCTGATCGTTCTCATGTTCACCTCCATCGTTGGATTAACTCTGATGAGTTCTTGTGTTATTTACCCATTTCACACTTTCGCAATTCGGAGATTCTGCGATGAGACATCTTGAGTCTCCATGTCACGAGTTCCAAAACTCCTAAACGGATCTTTTATGCGCTAGCTTCTTCCTTTATATGACCATGTCCATGACCAAGCGCTTATGCATAAAGTTATTTTCATGAATTCTCATATCGTGAATCTGAAGATGAGGCATCTTGACTCTCCAAGTTGCGATCCCCGAAACCCCGAGATGGAGCTGAGATCAACGGTCCACGATCTCGATGAATCTATGGTCAAGATCTCATCGTGAATTCTCATCTCGCGATTCCTTCGATAGAAGTTCTTGTCACTCCAAGTCACGATAGGAGAAGCTTTGGGATGGAGCTTAGATCAATGGTCCAGAACCCTTGGTGATCTAACGATCCAGATATTATCGTGAGTTCTCATCTCGTGATTCTTGTGATGGAGGTTCTCGTCACTCCAAGTCGTGATACGCGAAACTCCGAGATGGAGCTTTGACATGCTCTGATCTTCTGCCACACATCCCTCTTGGATCAACGATCAAGATTTTATCGAGACTTCGCAACTCCACAAGCCTTCGTTGTGCCTGATTGACGGTACATATTTGGCCTCGATCTAATGGTTGAGATTAATTCATGATTTTTCATATCACGAATTCAAGAAGTTAGGGAACCCCGTTCCTTTAAATTTCCAGTCAGCAACATGACGATCTTCCACCACACGTCCTCTTGATCAATGGTCCACGACTGTCCCCGATGGACGACCAGGATTCCTTCACAGTTTTGGGGAGTTGGATGACTCTTGGACTTATCTTCCTTGCAACTTCACCATATCTAATGGTTATGGAGCCTTCATAGATACCCCAAATCCTACGGCCCAAATCTTCTCACGATTTCACCACTTCACGATTTTGCTGCTTTGCAATTTTGTCCACCTTCGCAATTTCACCGCTTCGCGATTTTGTCCACCTTGCGATTTCATCACTTCATGATTTTGCTATTCTTTCCATCCCTGTTCTTTGCCATCGCTGATCTTTGCAATCGTTGTTCTTTCCATCAATGAAAAGATTACTCCCAACTGTAAACCTTCCAACAATCTCCCCCTTTGGCATTGATGGCAACCTTGAATGGCTGTGCTAATCTGTTTGGACCTCCAACTGTAGCATCCGATCCATACAACTCCTTTTCTCCCCCTTTGACATCAATGTCAAAGAAAACACGCTCCCCCTAAGCTATTGCATTAATTTTAGGAGGTATCAGATATGCAACCAATACAGGACTCCCCCTAACAGGATGGACTCTCTTAGATGTGAGACGGGATGACACCCAACTTCTGTCTAAGATATTCAAATGGTGTCTTTGCTAGAGGTTTAGTAAAGATGTATGCAATTTGTTCTGTAGTGGGAATGTAATTGACCTGAACAATCTGATTGGTGACCTGCTCTCTCAGAAAATTATATTTTATGGGAATATGCTTGGTCTTGGAGTGGAATACAGGATTTTTAGACACACTGATGGCACTAGTATTATCACAATGAATTGGGATCGGTGCAGTGTATTTTACCTCCAAATCTGCAAGTGTCTGAATTATCCATAATACCTGAGTGCAACAGTTAGCAGCAACAATGTACTCTGCCTCTGTGGTTGATAAAGAAATGGAACCTTGCTTTTTACTAAGCCAAGCTACTAAGGAGTCACCCAGGAAGAATGCTCCTCCACTGGTGCTTTTTCTCACATCAACACAATTTTCCCAATCTGCATCTGAATAAGCAGTCAGCTGAAGATTTTGATTTCTGGGATACCACAGACCATAAGTCATTGTTTCTTTCAAATACCTGAATATCATTTTGACAACTTGCAAATGACTCTGTTTAGGTGCAGCCTGATATCTTCCTACCATTCCTACAACATGCATTATGTCTGGGTGAGATGTTGTGATGTACAACAAACTTCCTATCATTGATCGATATGAGCTTTGATCAACATCAGGTGAATCATCATCCTTGCTTAATTTACATCCAATTACCATAGGTGTACTCACAGGTTTAGAATCTTCCATATGAAACCTTTTCAACATTTCTCTTAGATATTTTTCTTGAGAAATGAACATCCCTTCGGGCCTCTGAGTAATTTGTAGACCAAGAAAAAATGACAGTTCTCCTATCATAGACATTTCAAATTCAGACTCCATGGCAGAAGAAAACCATTGTACTAATGAATCCTTATTACATCCAAAGATGATGTCATCTACATAGACTAGTACGATGAGCAAATTATTATCCTTTGTTTTAATATACAGATTGTTGTCAACTGTTCCTCTCTTGAACCCTTTGTCTTTGAGATATGTATCCAGTCTATGATACCAGGCTCGAGGGGCCTGTTTTAAACCATATAAAGCTTTCTTCAGCTTGCATACTAAGTCAATGTTATCAGAGAGTTTGAAACCCTCTGGTTGTTCCATATAGACTTCTTCACTTAAATCTCCATTTAGAAAGGCTGACTTGACATCCATTTGGTAGACTTTAAACCTTTTATGACAAGCATAGGCAAGAAACATTCTAATAGCTT